>OX393577.1:58751962-59351962 GCA_947652605.1 Elmis aenea
CAACGCTGTATCTCTTATAATAAGCGAGATCCCCATGCTGGAAATGTAATCTGGGACACCCTGTACATATTATACAAGTTTCAAGGCTCATCTATTCATCAATAGACTATTTTTGTATTTATTTGTTATTCGCTTTACTTATAATCTTATATAAGATGTTTAGACCAAATACCAACCTAAATTTTTTCAGAAATTATATTGAAGATGCTATATCGTTGGGGAAACCGATGCTTATAGAAGATATTGGTGAAGAATTAGATCCAGTTTTAGATAACGTGTTGGAAAAAAATCACATCAAAGTTGGAAGTACATACAAAGTGAAACTTGGCGATAAAGAAGTAGATTATTCCAAAGATTTCAGACTTTACATTACAACTAAACTAGCAAACCCATCGTATACACCTGAAGTATCGGCAAGATGCTCCATTATAGATTTTACTGTTACTACCAAAGGTAAACTGTAACAAATAATTAACCGCACAATAATGATTTTATGCATTGCATTTAGGTCTAGAAGATCAGTTGTTGGGCAGAGTTATCCTAACAGAGAAAAAAGAGCTTGAAGCTGAAAGGACTAATCTCATAAGAGATGTTACTACTAACAAGAGGAGAATGAAAGAATTAGAAGAAAATTTGCTGTATAAATTGACTACGACTCAAGGGAGTTTAGTGGATGACGAGAGTGTCTTGGAAGTGCTGACCGTAACGCAGGATACTGCAGCAGAAGTACGAGAAAAATTGGAAATTGCCAGAGAAACAGAAATAAAAATTAATGCTGCCCGTGAAGAATTTAGGTAATTAATATCAATTTAAAAAAAATTATCAAACTGTACAGGGTGGACCAAATTCGAATGTTTTACGGGGTATCTCGGTTACCGTAATAGATAGCGAAAATCTGATTTCGGTCTCTTGGGCTATTTTTTGAGAAAATAACGCCTATGCAATCAGATTTTTTCTATCGGATTCCATTTTGGCACTACAGACGAAAATTGAAATTTCATCATTTTTGAAATTTTGCTATAACTTCTCTATTTATTAAATTAGAACAAAATGTTATACAGGTTTTTTATACAGATTTTTATGTTAAATTGAAAAATAAATGTAATTTTTTCATAGCTACCTTGACTTTCGAGATATGGAGTAAACTTACATTTTTTTAAATGGAAACCCTAGTTGGCCATGACTTTATGTGAAAGAGTATTTTTTTGGCTTTTCAAAAATATATAGTTTTATATATTTTTTGCAAAAAATAACCAAGATATGGCAAATTTTCTGAAAATTTTATTATCAAAGTTTGTCACGATTTCGTAAACAAGTGATGTTTGCAATTATTAAACAACTAAACGTCATTGCCAAGTAAATTCTGAGACAGGTGTTTTAGTGTTGTCCACGGTGTTGTCATCTTTTAAGCTTTAAAATGAATTACACTCGTCAATTCTACCCAATACGAACATAAACAAACCATGGTAACCACCAAAATGAATCGTTTTATTTTAGAATACTTAATTACTCATGTTCACTCATTTAATTTTTTCTTAAAAACTGTAGGTTTTGCAGAAAAAGTTAAAGAATAAAAAAAGTTTCTAAATAAATCAAGCTTTCAAATTAAAATTTTTAAATTGCAAAATTTCAAGCCTCCAAAAAGTTCTGATAAAAAAACCAACAGGGGTCACATTTTCAGCCCCCTGTGAAGGTGGGAGATAATTAAAAATATTACAATGGGAAACCTTTTAATAAATACAAAACATGTACCGAATGTCATTCTCCTACATTTATCCAAATTTGAGAAATAAAATAAAAACCTAATTTTACTGCTCCTCTTTAGCAGAGTGTAACTCCGAAAGGAGACTTCAAGGGGAAAAAATTATATAAAAGCTCTCTCTCAATTTTTGATAACGACTTATCTCCCGAATTTTTTTTGTAACATTTAAGAAACAAAAAAATTGACAACAAAATTTGAGAAAAACACATTTTGAAGCGCTTGTTTTTCTGTTTTCAGGGCAGTTGCATCAAGAGGCAGTGTTTTATATTTCTTAATAACAAGCATGGCTATGGTAAACTGCATGTATCAGACATCATTGGTGCAATTTTTGGAGCGTTTTGATTTATCCATGCACAGATCAGAAAAATCACCAATTACCACCAGGTAATATAAACGCTTTTAACGACACGTAATGTAACATAAATCTAACTTTTATTTTAGGCGAATTGTATTCATTATTGAATACTTAACTTACGAAATTTTCAAATACAAATCTCGAGGCCTCTACGAAGAACACAAATACATGTTTGTGTTAATGATGGTTCTAAAAATTGACATTCAAAAGGAGTTTGTGACCTACGATGAATTCCAAAACTTTATTAAAGGAGGTGCAGCGTTAGATCTAAATGCTTGTCCCCCAAAACCTTTTAAATGGATAACGGACATGACGTGGCTAAATCTTGTGCAGCTTTCAAAGCTCCGACATTTTCAATTTATTTTACAACAGGTAATCCATAAATATATTACTAGTTTATTTTTTAAAAAACACTTTAGATTCAAATCTTTAATAAAATATTGATTTATTCGTATGGTAAATAAATTTAGTGTGTAAATTAATCACGTACAGTGCGATCGAAACTTCGTGATCACTGGTTTTCTTATTTCAATTTTTACATTATTTTGTTTATGGTCTAAAGCAGTGGTTCTCAAACTTTTTTGTCTGGCGGCACACTAAAATAATTAAACCAAATTCACGGCACCCTTATTATTATTGTAATTTTAAAACATTTTTTTTTGCTTTTACAGTTAGTTAGGATATGAAGCATAAGACGTATTTGAAAAAAAAAGTTATTAGAAAAGTGTTTGGTGTTAAAATGTGAACAAGGTGAAATATGTGCTTAATTATGTTTGCATATTTCTCTGATATTAGGTTGACTTTTTGAGAGACATACTCTCATCTCATTTTTAAGGGATTTTAGACTCTCTCTTCTTTGTTTTAATATTTACGAGTGCAGAAAATCCCAGTACAAATTAACTAATCTATTTGGGAAATAATGGTTAATTTGTTCTTCTAAAGATGTTAAATGACTGTAAATAAGCTTATGCAAATCTTTATTATTATATTTCAATTCGGCAACTTTAAGAAACGTTTCTACATTATTTGTGTTTACTTTTATCTTCCACATGTTTATTTTATCTTTAAAGGCCTAAATATTATCTGCAGAAGTCAAAATATTTTCATTTTTTCCTTGAATACTGGGGTGCAACTTGTTCAGGTGATCAAATATGTCTGTTAAATGAGCTAATTTGAAACACCAAAAACCATGTTGTAATAATTTACAAAATTCTGGTTTGTCTTCATGTTGAATTTCGCGGCACCCTTGTGGCGTACTAACGGCACCCTAGGGTGCCGCGGCACCCAGTTTGAGAACCACTGGTCTAAAGGTTAGACCATACACAAGCCATTTTGATGTTTCACGTGCTTTTGTTGTTGTTGTTGTTTTTTTTTAATGTCACAAAACATAGCTACCTTATCTGTTTCATGGTAATATAGAAGAGGCTTAATTACACAATAAACATTTTGTATGGAATAAAATTGCCATTTCGTTAAGAAAAATAGGTATTAATAAATATATTAGGAATGCATTAACATTGTTTGCTTATTAGCAAATATTTTTAGAATATTTTCCTCAGTTTTAAGTAATAAAATACACTAATACATATTTAATCCCTTATTTGGCATGCAAGAATGTGGAACAAAATTTTCGTAACCAAATATACAGGGTGCCCATTTTTCTAACCTGTTGTATGGGTAACTCCGTTAATATTGGAGATACAGAAACGTTTAAATTAGCAAATTTGTGCAGAATTTAAAGGGAAATCTGATGCCATTTTCAAATTTGACCTACGTTATCAACTTTTTGAAATATTTTGAAAAAACTGAAAAAGGTCGATTTTTTCAAACTTGAATAATTCCGTAACCATGAGTTACAGTAAAAATAAAAATTGACTTTTATAGATATTTTTACGTAGATTTTAAATATGTTAATGAAATTTTCATAGCACTCTCGATTTCCGAGTTATAGCACAAACTTGCATTTTTTTAAATGGAAGTCATAGTTGGCTGTGGTCTTATTAAAAAGGTTATTTTTTTCTCGTTTCAATGATATAAGGTTTGTTATGCTTTACTCTTGTAGTTTTTCTTTAAATAAGCAAAAATCATTTTACATGTTCACAGCCTACTAATAGATGGGAGTTATCCCGTGTTGATGTTCTTTTTTTTTTCGATGTGACATTTAAGAGTTGTCTCTTATTGTTAGTGTAGCAGTTATTAGCCAGTTACAAATTTTAAAAACAAAACCTCATAGTTTGTCAAATAAAATTTATTGTTTGTTATACGTATGTCTCTCTCTCGTGTTGATCAAAATTTTTGTTTATTATAAATTTCAAAAACAATGTTTTTTAGTAAAGAAATGCTATCGGGCTTTTTGGTATACCCGTATTTTTTTAAATTGGTTTCTAATAACGAAAATAATTTCTTTCTTGGTGGGCTTCTTTCCATAAATCTTTGCAAACACATTTCACTTGAATTTCTACTATTTCTATTACAAGCGTAGTAATAAAAAAGCATATGGTTTTTTTCTTCATTGGAACACATTGTTTTTGAAATTTACAATAAACTCAATCAAAATTTTTGATCAACACGAGAGAGAGATTTATACGTAAAACAAACAATAAATTATATTTGACAAACTCTGAGGTTTTGTTTTTAAAATTAGTAACTGGCTAATAACTGCTACACTAACAATAAGAGACAACTCTTAAATGTCACATCGAAAAAAAAGAACATCAACACGGGATAACTCCCATCTATTAGTAGGCTGTGAACATGTAAAATGATTTTTGCTTATTTATAGAAAAACTACAAGAGTAAAGCATAACAAACCTTATATCATTGAAACGAGAAAAAAATTACCTTTTTAATAAGACCACAGCCAACTATGACTTCCATTTAAAAAAATGCAAGTTTGTGCTATAACTCGGAAATCGAAAGTGCTATGAAAATTCCGTTAACATATTTAAAATCTACGTAAAAACATCTATAAAAGCCAATTTTTATTTTCGTTCGAACTCATATGGTTACGGAATTATTCAAGTTTGAAAAAATCGATCTTTTTCAGTTTTTTCAAAATATTTCAAAAAGTTGATGACGTAGGTCAAATTTGAAAATGGCATCAGATTTCCCTTTAAATTCTGCACAAATTTGCTAATTTAAACGTTTCTGTATCTCCAATATTAACGGAGTTACCTATACAACAGGTTAGAAAAATGGGCACCCTGTATAACTTTTCATAGTTTTTAAAAAACGTCCAAAAATCTGTTTACTTATTAGAAACCATTTACGCAGATAAAGGGCATGGATTGCACTGCACTGCTGTTTTTTTCCCTTCAATAAATAAATAAATCCCTACCTATTTTTGTTTTGTGTTAAATCTTTAACTTAATCCCTTTAATAGTAATTTCATGCGGTTTACTTAACTCCTTCCAAGGAAAAAGGGACAAAGACAATTATTTACCATGCCGATAAGGAATTTTTCAAAACAAAATATTTGTTTTTTCCATTTTTAACAATTGTTTTAAAACGTGCCAATTGTTATACATTGTCGAATTCAGAATAAAATGCTTTACAAATTGGCGTTAAAATCAGATATAGCGACCATAAGAAAAAATTGACCTGATGATGGTTTTACAAAAGCGAAACGTCGCATGGAAAATATAATTGGAGATTTTGATTCCTTGCAAAAAGTGGCCATGAAAAAGTTTTTACAGAAATGAAATTCGACATCAAATGAAAAAGTTACGGGCAAAAAACAAAAGTTCCCTTTTTACTTTTTCCCCTATATCTCAAAAACTAAAAAAGCTAGATTAGTTATGTTTGCGTCAAATTATTAAGCACCTGAATATACAACTTTGTCCTAATTTAACCGAAGTCGTAACTCTTACCGTTTACTAGATCCCCATAGTGGCCCTCGAAAAACGAGAACCCTGCCATTTAAAATAAGAAAGTTAGGTGTAATATATCGGTATTGATATGAGTAAAAAACAATTGAACATCGCTATCATATTAAGGACAAAAACCATGCCAAAAATGTCTGTAATGTTTTTCTGTATACAAAGAGATGTCTTTTTTAATACTCGAAATATAGCCAACACCATTTTTGGCTCTTTTCAAAAATATTAAATATCTCGCTTAAACGAAAAGATGGGAAAAAACTTTTCAAACATTTTTTGCATTGTCTTTGGTCCTTAATATGATGGCGATGTTCAATTTTTTTTTACTCATATAAGTAGTGATTTATTACACCTTTCTTATTTTAAATAGCAACCACAGTTGGCTTTGACATGAATTGAAAGCCTATTTTTTGCACTTTTCAAAAATATATAATTTGCTTATGGTTGCCATTTAAAATAAGAAAGTTAGGTGTAATACATCAATATTTGTATGAGTAAAAAAAAAAATGAACATTGCTATCTTATTAAGCACAAAAAATCATGCCAAAAATGTCTTTAAAGTTTTTTTCTATCTTTTCGTTTAAGCGAGATATTTAACATTTTGAAAAGTGCCATAAATCGGTTTTTGGCTATACATATTTCGAAAATTAAAAAAGATATCAAAAATCTGTTTACGGCAATGAATTTCTCTCGAAAAAATAAATTGAGACTACTTACTTAGTTTTTTTCTATCTTTGATAATAACCGAGATACCACCCTGTATGGGCATCGAAAATAGGCCACCCTATGCAGATTATTAACTTATGTGGATTTTTAACAAATTTGAAATCAAAATGTGTACTTATTTTCTTAAAGTTAATTGAACAAACTGTTGAAAGAGATATTTTCATTTTAGTATACAATTTTATTGAAATAATAACTTGTCTGTGTATAAATTGACGATATCTAGTAACACTCGGTTGAAAAGTATTCTCAAAACTTTAAAATCGTTGGAATTTTAGCTTTGAAACATTATTATTACCATTTAACAGATGTTTTTAATTATTATTTAAAAAAATGGTAACTTTAGGTTACTAATAATGAAAAAGGATGGAAACATTGGTTTGACAAGGATGCTCCAGAAGAGGCACCAATACCTGACGGTTATGGTGGCCTGGATACTTTTAGAAAACTGCTTATGATTCGGTAATAATATTTATATATCCGACTATAGTAAACCATTCCTTAAAAAAAAACATTCAAAATATAAATCAATCACCACTCTTATTATTATTATTCAGTTTTATTTTATACAGGGTGAGTCATTAGTGCGGGATCGGTGGATTGTGGCTAAACGGTTTGAGATAGAAAGTTGATTCAAACGGTATTTCATACAGTTTTTTCTTCCGAACACGATAAAAATATTTTCAAATATACAGTGTTAGTCACCTCTCTGGAACTAATAGCAACTTTTAAATTTCAAATACAACACCCGATTTTTTATTTAATATTTATGACCGCCTTCACTTGAGCTTTGCATCAATATAAAATACTACAGGTCTTTGTGCGGCTTTGTTTTAAAAAAAATAATAATTTTCAAAATTTTGAGTCTATTTCAAAAATTATTTTTCGAAGTACAGATTTGTAATTTGGTAAGAACATGCAGAAAACATTGCTCTATTCGCTCGATATGAAAAAGTTTGAATCACACATACAGGGTGTTCAGAAACAGGTGACAACTTCAATGATTTTCAAAAGCTCGTAACTCAGTTTTTACTTTCGTCATACGCAGTATGAAGAAAGTATTGTTTATACAGCAATGATTATTTTGTGTTCTATTATTTTATTTACAGATTTACCTAATGTTTACTTTTGTGGTTTCAATAAATAATTTTTCCTTCATTTTCCATTTTTCTTCGCGCTTTGAGGTATTACGTGCCCCCTAAGGGGAGGCACGCCCCACAGGTTTAGAAACACTAGTTAAAGTTCATAACAATATCAAAATTGATTTGGTTACCAATTTATTTATTGCTTATGTTATAAGTGAATCCACAAGGTTAAAGTATCTACCTACTATTAGTAATTAATACACGAAATGGTGAATTAACCATATCAATTTGCTCTTTTAAAGTAAAATTCATTGTGGAAATGCAATAATTCAAGAAATAAATGACAAGTTTTTGACGTTAGTGAAGTGAAAAGTATTTTTTTCGATTTCAACAGCACTCTACTTACTTCAATAACGAATAGAAGAAAAAATGTCGAATATCTCGAAAAGTATGAGTTTTGGGTATAGGACATACTTAACAAAAAATTAAGCTCTCTTAAAAATACAGGGGTTTGCATTTGAAAAACTGAGTTACGAGCTTTTTGAAAATCATTGAAGTTGAACTTTTTCATATCGAGCGAATAGAGCAATGTTTTCTGCATGTCCTTACCAAATTACAACTCTGTACTTCGAAAAATAACTTAAGGAGAATTTTTTATAAAAAGACTTAAAACCTTGAAAAATTTTCAAAAATAATTTTTTTTAGTGACGTCGCATAAAAACCTTAAGTATTTTATATTGATGCAAAGCTAAAATAAAGGCGGTCAAAAATACTAAATAAAAAATGGGGTGTTGTATTTCAAATATAAAAGTTGCTATTAGTTCCAGAGAGGTGACTCACCCTGTATATTAAAAAATATTTTTATCGTGGTCGGAAGAAAAAACTGTATGAAATAGCGTTTGAATCGACGTTCTATCTCAAACCGTTTAGCCACAATCGACCGATCCCGCACTAATGACACCCTGTATTATCAATTATCACACAATAATTGAAGGGCTTGGTGCAATAACCGGCTAAACGCTATTTTCGAGCAAAATGAGTTTTGGGTGTATTGTTGTATAGAATTTTTTTTAACATCGTTTGGTGTAAGAATCGTTCATGTATTGAATAAGAAAATATATTTGTCATAAAACATAGCCTATTCTTCCCCAAACACAAGGACTGCAAAGAGTTCTTTTACTTTTTCTCAAAATCACATAGCCGATTCTTGCACCAAACCCTTCAATTGTGATCCGATACTTTTCTAGCTTCTATTTTGTTAAATTTTAGAGCATGGTGTCCAGATCGAACTGTAACCCAAAGTCGTAAATACATAGCTAGTTCTATGGGATCGCGTTTTGCAGAACCTGTTATCCTGAATATGGAAGTGATGTTAAACGAAAGCAAACCACTTTCGCCACTGATTTGTTTCCTGAGCACAGGCTCTGATCCAACTCCTTTTATTGAGCAGCTTGCCAAACGCGTAGAAAATAAATCTAAAAGTATATCTATGGGACAAGGTCAGGAAGTCCATGCAAGAAAGCTTTTGACAAGTGCTATGGCCGAAGTAAGTAAATGCAATGATAAAAGACAGTAATATGGTACTTATTTTATTTCATGAAATGTCGACGACAACAAAAAGTTTGTATTAAATGTTTTGTTTGATTTCAGGTGATCAATATTGGTCATCATTTTCAATGTCAGCTTTATAAACTTATTTTTGTTTTAATTATTTCAGTGATTCACTTTAAATAAGTTTAGTTAAAAATCACGTATCCTATTATCTATAAAGAATTTCGTTATTAAAAAATCTAGATCAGTTTTGTTATGAGGCTCTTCTCTTTCTCATAGGCTTTTTTTGAATAATAAGAAACAAGAACCTTCAATTAGTCCAGCTTTCTTTACACAAAGATTCTTTATAGATAAGTGATTTTTTTATCAGTTTTGTTTTGATACGTTTGAATTATTTGAGTTATTTATTCTAAATGAAATGTAAATAAGTTTACTATCATATTAACTTATGATGGATCTCTTTTGTAAAAAAAAACTAGACCGATTTTGAGACTCCTGTCTCTTTGTCAGTAGATTTCTCAATCAAAGAGACGGGAGCCTCTTAGTTTTTTTTTTTACAAAAAATGTTCTCCATGGATTATTATCTTTTATCTTATTAGATAAGTTAGTTATTTAAAAGGAATTAAAAACCTTACTTACAAATTACATATCCTATCAACTGTGGAAAATAGCTTTTGTAGAGCAACTCAGTGGCGGATCTTGATTTCGTGGGGCCCCAGGCAAAGAATGGGATGGTCCACTAAAATAAACAATGCAGAAAATCATAACGTTTTTTATTTTTGGAATCAACAAAAACATAAACACAAAAATAAGATACAGAAATAAAAAAATATTCTCAGGTACCAGAAAAAAAAATCAGATTCCCATTTAAAAGAAAAAATCATATCTCAGGTTAAAAAAATCACAGTAAAATTCTGCATCATACAGTACAGGGTGGTCCAAATTCGATGGCATTACAAAGGTATCTCGCTTGATACTCAAGATAGAGATATGGTAAAATTACCAAAAATGTGCGGGTTTTTTTTTTGGAACAAACTCAGAACCGTTTTCAAAAATTATTTAATCATTTCCGGTTTTTGAGTTATTAAAAAAAACTTTTTTTTATATTTATATGTTATGGTTTTAAATATTGAAAAAGTTTATGAAGTTTATTTTTAGATATTTTTATGAAGATTTTGATAAACTACCAAAAAAAAAATCGCTCGCCATTTAAAAGTTATGACACAAACTCACCTTTTTTTAAATGGAAGCTATGACCTACTTAAATTCCTTATTTTTTTCTCTTTCCAAATATATAAGGGTTGATGTTTTTATTTTCAATAATATGGAAAAGGTTTTTTAATTTTTTTAAAGATGAGAAACAAAAAATAGGCTTTGAAAACACAAAAAAAAAGAACAAGAAAAACCGGAAATGATAGAATATATTTGAAAACTGTTCTGAGTTTGTCTCAAGAAACTGCACATTTTTGGTAATTTAAACGTTTCTCTTATCTTGACTATTAAGCGAGATACCCATGTAATTCCATCGAATTTGGACCACCCTGTACAGTACATCGGCTTACAGTGCACTGTAATCAGATGCAAGCAGGATTGCATTTTGGCTATTTGGAACCAAATTGGCTATCTTCTTTGTTTAATTTACCATGTTTTTTTTAATTGGCATCAATGACTATTACCCAATACCCACTATGAAAATAGGTTTTAGAAGATATTAAAATTTGTCTACAATTATTATTTTATAATTCTCATATTAACAGACAATAAAAATTTAATTTTTGTTTTTGAGGATGAGGCAATCAACGATTCTGAGGCCCCAGGCGCGCGCCTCATGCGCCTGTGCGGTAATCCGCCACTGGAACAACTAGACCAATTTCGAACCGTCTCTTCACCGGTGGTTTTCTTAATTAATGAAATGAGACAGTGGTCTCAAAATTGATCTAGTTTTTCTACAAAAAAGATTTTTCATAGATAATAAGATAAGTTACTTTTAATTGATTTTTTCTTCTTAATGGGGTGCTCTTGTACCTTTCGGTGTCGAGGTATTTTTTCCTAGTTCTTCATTATGTTTATCCATCCCGGTCTATCATTGGCTAACTGCTGATTCCTTTTTCGTCTAGTCTACGAGGTGTGATCAAAATATACGGTGAATAATTTTATTACGAACAAAATAATAAGCTTATGTCAAATTTGAATTAATGTCCTTCAAAGTACTCTCCTTGACTAGCGATGCACTTATCCCAACGTTGATTCCATGATTGGAAGCATTTCTGGAAGGATTCTTTCGAAAGGGCCTTCAGCTGCTCCGTTGTGGCCCTCTCAATGTCGGGAATGGTATCAAAGCCAGAAGTCACATGGTGCTAAATCCGGAGAGTAAGGCGGATGTGGACAGACAGGAACCTTTTTTTCGCCCAAAAACTCGCGGATCAGAAGCGAAGTGCGGCATGGCGCGTTGTCGTGATGAAGGAGGAAGCCATTGGGCTTATTTTTCTGGTCTCTTTCTCCGTACATCGTTTCGCAAACATTGCAGCAAATCCTTGTAATATTCGGAGTTTATCGTTGTTCCCCTTGGAGCGAACCATTTTTGCCACTTTTTGCACATTTTCGTCTGTTTTTGAGGTCGAAGGACGTCCCAAGCGTTGCTCGTCTTCAACCGACTCATTTCCGCTTTTAAATCACTCATACCACTTGTAAACAGTCACCACATTATCACCATACACTGATTTTAACATTTCATGAGCTTCTTTGGCACGTTTTTGCAACTTAAAGCAAAACTTAATGTTAAGGCGTTGTTCGAAATCCATGATGCGCGACAGACACGGTAAACACGATCTCACTCTTTCAGCTCAAGCCGACTGACAAGTCACAACTTGTTCAAACTTGACACTGACTGTCTCAACGGATCAGACTATTGGACTTAATACTTCAAATGGATGTAGCGTCAGCAGTTGCTGCTATAAAAATTCATTGACCGTATTTTTTGATCACACCTCGTATGTCTCACTTCGTTTTACCATTTTGTCCTTGGTCTCCCTCTACTTCTTTTTCCCTCATCATTTGTTTTCAATTCCATTTTTGCATACCTACTTTCTGGCATGCGTAGTGGATGTCCCAATCATCTTAATTCGTTTGTCTCCATCTTTTTCTTTGTTTTTGACTCCTAGCCTTTTTCTTATTTTATCGTTTTGTTATCTTAGCAATTAGTCTATTTTCTTTTATTCTTCTCAAAAATCTCATCTCCTGTGTCTGTATCCTTTGTTTTTCATTTTTGTTCGTGCCCAAGTTTCTGAACTATAAGTAAAAGTTGGTACATGCACTGCGTTAAATACTTTGCTTCTTAGTTTCTTTTGAGATCTCCTTTTTCCTTATCAAGTATTTGTTAGTGGAGTGATAAAATTTTGGCGCTGCAACTATTCTGTTATTCAGCTCTTCCATTCTCTGCAATTATCGTTCCTAAATATTGAAGAAAAAAAATTGTAACAAATTTAGGATAAATGTTTTATTTTTATGGATTGACTTTCATTTAAATGTTTTCGATTGCTTGCAGGGCTTCTGGGCACTTTTACAAAATTGCCACTTGGGACTCGAGTACATGCAAGAAGTCTTGGTACTATTCTTGGAAATGGAGAAAGGTGTCAACCCGCCCCAGCCTGGCTTTAGATTGTGGATCACAACTGAAGTTCACGATGATTTTCCAATAAGTTTACTTCAGTTGAGCATTAAATTTACCAATGAACCTCCATCAGGTAAGTGCAACACTGCAACATGTTTTTAATTATTTTACAAGTAAAATAAAGTCGAAGAGAAATATGAGGCAATTTAATCCTGGTCAATAGTAGCAAAAATATTCATTATTTATTATTTAAAACGGTATTTAAATACTTATGCTAGTATTTGTAAATAATATTACAATACTTGGATAAGTTAAAGTATTTTAGAGTTCTAAATTATTTAAATAACTGTAAAGTGTTTGCACACAGTATTTAAATATTTCTCATGAGTAAAAACCAGGGTTGGCCTGATTTAAATCATGATTTAAATAAGCTGATTTTTAAAAATTAAAATCATGATTTAAATCAAACTTTTTTTTCACGATTTGTCACATACAGGGTGTCCCAAATTCGAGTAAATGCATGGGGATCTCGCTTATCTTAAGAGCTACGCGGTCGGTTAAATTAGGGCAAAGTTGCGAAATTATATACTCATCAAATATCTGCAAAGAAAATTTTCATAGCTGTCTTAGTTCAAAAGTTATTCAAGAAAAACTGAAAAAATTGATTTTCGTTTTTTTGCCCTATATCCTACATATTTTAAGATATTGACAATCTGAAAGCACTTCTCCATGGCAACTTCTTACGCTTTATATTTTGAGATAACAAAAAATTTCCAACAACGTTTCGTCTCTTCAGAAACATCAACTTAATTTTTTTAAATAAGGCAAAAAAAATTTAATCTCATAGTCGGATAGCATTTTGTCTTCTGATTTTAATGCTCAAATATTAAGAATTTCTAGCTGGTTGCAAATTATACAATTAATCACGATCATATTAATGTCAAAGTGACAGTTTTAACAGAACAAAAAAACAAAAAAAATGTTTTGTTTTTTATTTTGCTTTTTTTTTAATAAGATCATTTGATTCAAAAATTGGACAAAATGAGTTTTTCTCAAATTTTTGTGGTAAAATATCATTTTGGATATTAAGTGTCATATATCATTGAAATCAGAAGACAAAATGCTATCCGACTATGAGATTCAATTTTTTTCACTGTATTTAAAAAAAGAAGTTGATGATGGTTTTGAAGAGACAAAACGTTGTTGGAAATTTTGTGTTATCTCAAAATATAAAGCGTACGAAGTTGCCATGGAGAAGTGCTTCTAGATTGCCGATAACTTAAAAAATGTAGGTAATAAGGCAAAAAAACGAAAATCATTATTTCAGTTTTTCTTGAATAACTTTTGAACTAAGACAGCTATGAAAATTTTCTTTGCAGATATTTGATGAGCATCTAGTTTCGCAACTTTGCCCTAATTTAACCGACCTCGTAGCTCTTAAGATAAGCGAGATCCCCATGCATTTACTCAAATTGGGACCCTGTATACAGGGTGTTGCATGACGTATCGGCCAAACTTAAGGAGCATGTTCCTTGAGTCAATTTAAGCAAAAAATGTTTTATAAACCATAGTCCAAAACGCGATGGTAACCGAGTTATAGACCTTTAAAGTTTATAAAAAAGGTAAATTTTAACATAAAGAAGTATTAAAAATACCGCTTTTATCTTCTAAAATATTGATTTAACCCTTTGCGGTCCAATTAATTTTCGCAAAATTATTCCCATTAATTATCCGAAATTATAACTAAATATTTAAATGTTTTTTGGCAGCGACATCTACTGATAACAGTCCCTTATATATACAGCTACAGGTTTCTAGTTTAAAAATGAAAATGAGCGGCAGTTATAATGATATCAGCCGACATTGAAACCAGGGCTGCGGATCGGTAAAAAAAAAGTCGACTCCGACTCCGACTCCTGATAATTTTAGTAGTTCGACTCCGACTCCGACCCCGACTCCGACAAAATTAAATACCAAGACATTTTATGGTGTGTAATATAAGAAAAAAAAAAGAAATATAAAAAAATTATTTAAAATTTGAGTTTAAATTTTGCCTCAAAGGACCTCCCCACAATTTTTTGTTGTACCCGGAGTCGGAGTCGGTACATTTTTTCCGACTCCGACTCCACTGACCAGAAATTCCTCCTAAACTCCGACTCCGACTCCACAGCCCTGATTGAAACGCAGGCGTTAAAATATGCCGGCGGGGTCGACCCGACGTTGGACCACAAAAGGTTAACAACAAAATGTTTTCTATAAAAGATGCATCGCTATCTTTTCTGCGTCTTATGTTGTACTCGATTTTGTTATGTTTTTTACAGTTTATTTGTTATGGCAACCAACCTAGTTATTGTAAATAGAACACTCTGTATATTATTACATTTTTAGATTCCTCTTTAAATGTACTTTATAAAATGTGAAAGGTCATGTAGGCCTAAAATTAACCTTTTTCGAGTAATTCACTTGTTTTTGAAAATTTTGAGCAATGTAGCGCTTTCAAAAAGATCCAGTAAGTAGTTATTATAATTAATAACTTTAATATTTTTGACAAAAACGATATCTTTTGCAAATGTTTTGAGGCCCCACTAATAACTTTTTCCACAAGCCCAGCAAAACCTCCAGCTGGCCCTGATTGTTACTTACCTAAAATTCGTGTGTATATCTAAACTTTTCTAGGTGTGCGAGCTGGTTTGCTACGAACATATACTTCAATGAATCAAGATTTATTGGACTACACAGACGCCTGGCAATATATACCGCTGATTTATGCTATATCATTTTTACACACTGTTTTACAAGAACGACGAAAATTCGGGCCTTTAGGCTGGAATATACCGTACGAATTTAATTCAGCCGATTGGTTAGCCAGCTGTATGTTTGTGCAAAATCATTTAGATGACGTCGATCCTAAAAAAGGAATAAGTTGGAGCACTCTTCGGTAAGTTTTAAAATGCAAAAGCACATTTTTGGGTATATGATTTTAGTAAAAAAAAGCACTAAAAGTGAATTAACTATTACATCAATTAATTGATTTGATCTACGGTATATTATACAGGGTGTCCCGGATTACATTTCCAGCATGGGGATCTTGCTTATTATAAGAAATACAGGTTTGTTTAAATTAGATGAATTATTTCTTAGTATGAGAGGTGCCACAATCAATTGTTAAAAGTACAAAATTCCTCGTCCTTCAGATGTTATAGCAAAAAACATGAAGAATGTAACTGTCATCTTAGATTTTTTTTTATCACTTTTCCTTTTTGAGATATTACCGCTAACTTCATTTTTTCTCATGGGCCGTCAAGTTGGCTTTGGAATAGTTCGATAAGCTTTTTTCCCCCTCTTTTTAACGATCTGTCATGTGTAATATCTATTTTTATATACTCAGGAACTCGGGACAAACCATATTTTACCGATATTATTCTAAGTTAGCCATGAGGCGTATTAAACGTGCAAGTTGACTTTGGAACAGTAAAATGTGCTTTTTTCTCCTGTTCCTAACGATATATCTTTTGTCATAAATCTGTTTATATAAATAACTTGGAAATCAAGAAAAACCGTATTTTACAGATATTATTCTAACATAAGTTAGCTATGAAACATATTAAAACAGGCAAGTTGGCTTTGCAATAGTTAAATGTGCTTTTTTCTCCTCTTTCTTATGGTATACAGGGTGTCACATAAAAAACGCCGCAAGCTGTAACTCTGTTGTTTGTGGTCCGATTTTGGTGAGCAAAAAACTATATGAAATGGCTCCTTAAATACTATAAACTGAATTGGATTTCAATTTTTTTCAAGTTCAACTTATATGTCAAATGATAGTCAATTTTTTTTCCAAATGGCACCATCTATTTTTTTTTTTACTAAATCTGGTAGACATTTTTTTTCTGAATTCAAAGATGTAATCATAAGTTAATTTTATTGCTAAACTAATAAGAAATAAAAAATAAAAGTTTAACTAAAATAGGTAAGGTTTCACAAAATTTTCAAGCGTGCCGTGGAAAACAAAAAAAATCTTTATCAACAAATGTCATTTAAACATCAGTGTGATATTTAAATGATATTTTTTGATAAATATTTCTTTGTTTTCCACGGCACGCTTGAAAATTTTGTGAAACCTTACCTATTTTAGTTAAACTTTCATTTTTTATTTCTTATTAGTTTAGCACTAAAATTAACTTATCATTACATCTTTGAATTCAGAAAAAAAATGTCTACCAGATTTAGTAAACAAAAATAGATGGTGCCATTTGGAAAAAAATTGACTATCGTTTTACATTTAAGTTGAACTTGAAAAAAATTGAAATCCAATTCAGTTTATAGTATTTGAGGAGCCATTTCATTTAGCTTTCTGCTCACCAAAATGGGACCACAAACAACGGAGTTACAGCTTGCGGCGTTTTTTGTGTGACACCCTGTATAACTTGTCATATCTGTTTAAATAAATAACCCGGAATTGTTTTTTACCAATATTATTCTAAGTTAGTTATCATGTTTTATAGCTAACTTAGAATTTATTTAAATAGATATGATAAGTGATACATCATTTTATAAATAGCATTAAAGACATTTATGAAAGTATTGGAGTAACCAAGTTTGTCGAAACACCGATATTACAAACGAGGAAAGTATTTTGATTTAAGCCAGTGACGCTAGACGATATTAGTAAAATAATGCAAAATATAAATATTGGAGGTGGTACGGACGATGTATCTATACAGATTATTCGAGATGCACTACCTCTGATTGGAAACACAATTACAGACATAATAAATGAATCGCTACTTACCGGTGTTTTTCCCGAAAGTTGGAAAACGGCGTTAGTTGTGCCAATACCAAAAGTGAGACGAACCAAAAAATGCGAAGAATTTAGGCCAATAAACATATTACCTAGATATGAACAAATTTTGGAGTCTGTTGTCAAACGACAAATATTACAGTTTATAGAAGACAACAATATACTATCAGACGCTCAATCCGGCTTCAGAGCCAAACATTCATGTGAAACATCATTAAATCTTGTGCTAGCTGATTGGAAGCAACAAATTGAAAATAACAGATACATTGTGGCGGTATTTTTAGACTTTAAAAGAGCATTTGAAACCATAGATAGAAATAGGCTGATTAAAAAACTGGAACAATATGGCATACGAGGAATCGAAAACAGGTGGTATGAAAGTTATCTAACAACTCGCTATCAAAAAACTAAATTTAACAATATAGAATCAGAAAAAATTATCAGCACACTAGGTGTACCACAAGGTTCAGTTTTGGGTCCTTTACTTTTTGTGCTGTACTTAAATGATTTGGAACACAATATAAAAAACTGTAGTGTAAATCTCTTTGCAGATGACACATTAATCACAGCTTCTGATAGCAACCTAGAGTCGGCTATTAATAGGATAAATAATAACCTACACGTTGTATCAGAATGGTTAAAAGTTAACAAATTAAAATTAAATACAGACAAAACCAAATTTATGATAATAGGAAACAGGCCAATACCAAATGATGTAAGCATTAAAGTTAAAATAGATAATGAAGAACTTGAATGTGTTTCGCAAATTAAATATCTTGGCGTTATGATAGACAATAAACTTAAGTTTAACAGCAATGTGGATTACATTGTGAAAAAAGTTGCGAAAAAAATTAGTTTTCTAGGTAGGTTGACAAACAAGCTAAGCCTCTCAGCAAAAATTACAGTATATAGGTCACTAATTGCTCCACACTTCGATTACTGTGCGAGTATTTTGTTCTTATGCAACGAATGCGACTTAAATAAATTGCAGAAACAACAAAACAGAGGAATGCGTGTTATTTTAAAATGCTCGAGATACACTAAAATAAGCGAAATGCTTAATACCTTAAAGTGGTTAAGTATACGTCAACAAATTACTTTTAATTGCCTTTTTTTAATATACAAGGCAATAAATAATTTTTTACCACGTTACATGACTAAAAATTTAATACAAAACTGTAACATTCACGAATACCAGACCAGGAACAAAGACGACTTTAGACTACCAAAACTAACGAAAACAAATACACAGAACGCCTTGTACTACAAAGGGCTCAAGATTTTTAATGAATTACCTGTGGAAATTATAAACAAACAACTTCCATATCGAATTTTAAAAAACTATGTTTCGAATATGTGAAAAATAATGTTAAGATTTAATAGTTAAGAAAATATGTACAAATAAATATAAGCAGCATTAAGATAATGTAAAATTAGCTAAAAGCTAAATAAAGATTTCTTATTATTATTATTATTATTATTAGAAAGAAGACAAAAAGCACATTTCACTATTGCAAGGCCAACTTGCCTTTTTATAGTAAGCCCGATTCCACAGGTACACATACGTCATAATGCGCAAAACGCTAAAAATAAGCGGGCGAGTCTATTACGTTCAACGAGGTGATTCCCACTGTTCAGTGCCGTCCATTATCGTTCGTGTGTTAGTTGAAGTGTAGAATAGCTCAATTCTCTACCCATTACTACGCCACTGGTACCGTCAATTCGCGCAGATCTGTGGCCACGCCTATGTACCTGTGGAATCGGGATTACTATAACATGTTTCATGGCTAACTTGGATAATATCGGTAAAATACGGTTTTTCTTGATTTTGAGTTATTTATTGAAATAGATGCAACAAAAGATATGTTGTTAGAACGAGGAGAAAAAAGCACATTCAACTATTCCAAAGCCAACTTGACCGTTTAACGTTTTTCATGGCTAACTTAAAATAATATTATTAAAATACAATTTTTCTTGGTTTTCTAAGTTATGTGCAGTTATAGATGACATGTGATATATTTTTAGAAAGAGGGGAAAAAAGAACATCGAACTAAAACCAATTTGACGACCCATAAGAAAAAATGAAGTTAGGGGTAAAATCTCAAAAATAAAAAGAGTTAAAAAAAAAAGATAATACATAAAAAAGTAAATAGATTTAATAAGTAGGACAAAAAAGTTATGGGAGAAAAAAGATATTCGACATTTTCATATTTTTTGCTATAACTTCTGTAGTACGAGGAATTTTGTACTTTTAAAAATTGATTGTGGCTCCTCTCATATTAAGGAATAATTCATCTAATTTAAACAAACCTGTAACTCTTACAATAAGCGAGATCCCCATGCTGGAAATGTACTCTGGGCACCCTATACAGCAACAAATGTGATGTGACAAATAATTTATTATTATTTTTATTGTGTAAAAACTTATTTTAACATTTGCATTAAGTACTATGAGAAAACAATAAATTCATTTGTAGATACATGTTGGGAGAAGTACAGTATGGTGGTAGAGTTACAGACGATTATGACAAACGTTTATTAAACACATTTTCAAGAGTGTGGTTCAGTGATCTAACATTTGCTGAAGAATTTAATTTTTACAAAGGCTACAAGATCCTGAAGTATAAAAATCTGGGTGACTATATCAGTGCAATTGAAGAAATGGGTCCTATAGATCCTCCACAAGCATACGGCTTGCATCCCAATGCCGACATCACGTAAGTACATCAGATTTATAAAAAAAATATTTCAAAGGATGGACAATAAATTTAATAAAAAAATCTACTATCTGTAGCGTTTACCTTTTTCTTTCACGATTCCTATTCCTTTACATTTCAAGCTGCTTCTTCAGTAGAAAAACTGTTAAAAAGTCACTCATTTTTATTCATAGAGAATCTCTTATACAAATACTAGACCACTTTTAAGATATTTCATTTCGTCGGTCGCAATATTGCTACTGATAAAAAGATGAAAGCTTCCAACATGATTTCCAATTCAACTTATTTATGAATCACTCAAAAAATTTAAAACTTTTTTTTGAAATCAAGTTTTTCTACAAATGAAAGAGTGTGAAACTGTGTAAAGGTAGCAGAATATTAGAAGAAGAAGAGGTATGCATGGGTAATTCAATTGTTTTTTTTTTTCTTATTAAGTCTAGAAATACAAAGTTTACCTTGAAGACAAAAATCTTTAATTTTTACGACCATATCTATTTTTCTGTTTGTCTCTATAATTACAATAAAAAATAAATACTAAAGAAAGTATTAAACAAGTCATTTTATAAACAAATTCGTGCATAATTTTGCACCAGATATATACAGGGTGTGTAGAAATTGGCGGAAGCGCTACACGTGACGATGTTCTTCGTAAAATTCTAAGTCGAAAATCTTGATACAAAAATGTTGTACCATGCTTCCTATGGCCTCAGGGACCATTTAAAGAAAAAAAAAATTGGCAACATTGCATACATTGATTTGCGTTTGGACATATTTTTATCAGCAATTTTTATTTAGGTATTTACAATTTTTGTTCGAACTAAAAGCCTTCAGTTTGTAAACCTAGCTACAAACTTTTGGGTATCGTAAAACACAAACTAGAAATAATTACGAGAAAAACAGCGATGACAGCTAATGACAATGTTGCCATATGTATTATTTTCATTCAAATCAGTGATTTACATATTTTCAACACCAATTTTTAAAAGGAAGAACACAATATCTAGGAAAAAATACTATTCGAAATTTATTTTTATTCCAAATTGCAGCTTTTTCATAAAAAAATATTAAATAATAACGCTTATTAAAGGACTAAATGTCAAAACTTTGAGGACCTCTTGCAGACACAGCAAGCATGGTACAACATTTTCGTATTAAGATTTTCGACTTAGAATTTTACCAAGAACATCGACACGTGTAGCGCTTCCGCCAATTTTTACACACCCTGTATATATATTTTTTTTTTATCTGATTTGTTTTACTTCGGCATGTTTTTCTAATCACCGAAGTGGAGGAGGAGGGAACTAGGATTAGGTGAGTAAGGGTAGAGAGTAGGTGGAAGTACTGTCACAGCATTCGCCTATAGTAGGTAGGGGAAACCACCTGAAACCTCTACGATGACAGACAGCCGCGGGATTCGACCCACGCCTCCCGACTTTACTCGCTAGGTTGCAGACCAACCAGCCACCGAGCTCGGTCACCAGATATATTAAAAAATGCTTTAGAACAACTGTTACAGTGCAGCATAATCATTATTTTTATTTTAAACTGACATTGTCCCCACCACACTCCTTTATGATAAGTGAAAAGGTTAAGGAAAGATGGTGGGCTAGACCTAAACCCCCTCCATATTAGGTTTGTTCCAGCAAGGCTATGTACGATCTGATGGACTATCAGGATTCTGCGCAGTATCAATATCGTGTTCCAGCAGTCTCTGTTAGTTCATCGGACGGTTAGTCAACTGTTTCAGCATTTATCGAATCAATTTATGAACTAGTTTGTGGACCGTAGACGCAGTACATGAACGCAAGTCAAATCCGTGATAGGCAACTGTTTTTTTGTTTTTAAATTACGTAGTATGCATTTTTTTATTGATTCGGATAGAGAATTTAATTCTGATACCGTCCATGTATTAAAAAGTATGCATACATAAGTAAATTTTCAAGAAAAATCGATTCAAAGTTTATTTATTAAATTATAGCAACCAGTCTATTTAACATAACAAAAAATTATCACCTTTGTAAATGACAGTTTAAATCTTATAACCTATGTTGCCAATATTGTTAGTTGTTAATTGTTAAGTGAAAATGGAATTTTTCACTAACTAAGAAAAGTTAGAAATGATTTTAATTCACGGAGATCGTGAAAGAAATAAACTTTGAACTAATTTTTCTCGAAAATTTTTCTATGTATGCATACTTTTTTAATACATGGACGGATTCAGAATTGAATTCTCTACCCGAATCAACAAAAAAATTTATGTCTGCTATGTAATTTAAAAAAAAAAAAAACAGTTGCCTATCGTGGATTTGACATACATCATCATAGAGATAACAAATGCACATCATTTAATAGAGAATTTCTCGCCGATTTCAAAAATATGAGGTTTGTTGGGGTTATTTTCAATAATTAAAAAGTTATAGCGGTGCGACAGTCAAACTGAATCACCCGGTATATCAATATATCATACATATTATTTACTACTCGTATTTCTTTGAAAATCCACGCTGATGATGATATGCCATTGACTGGGGCGTAGCCATATCCGGCTCTGATGATGATGATTTGTGTTCTAGGGCTGAACACATAAAATTACCTAACACGAATAACTATATCAACCTAATTTTTAAAAAGAGTTTTAAATTTTTCTTTCTTATGTTTTAAGGTATCAGACCAATATGACGACCGATATGCTGTTCACTGTCGTCTCTATTCAGCCTAAAGAATCGTCTGGTACTGGGGGAGAAACTCGAGAAGCTTCGGTCACTAGGCAAACTAAAGACATGTTGTCAAAATTGCCTCCAGACTACGATTTCTATGAAGTCAAAGAAAGGTTAATCATTGTGTTTATTTTAAGATGTCATTGTAGTGTGTTTCTGTGTGCATTATTGTTCATTTTAAATCGTTGTTTAGGTTAAAAATAATGGGCATATTAAATCCTCTTAATATATTCCTGAGACAAGAAATTGATAGAATGCAGAAGGTAATAAAACTGGTGCGACAAACACTAAAAGATTTGTTGCTAGCTATTGAGGGCACCATTATTATGAATGAGGCAAGCATTTTAAAATCAATTAAGTAAAATTTCCAAGAGAAAGTTGAAAAATGAACATGTTTTTTTTTATATAGTCACTCAGGGATGCTTTGGATAATATATATGATGCCCGAGTCCCTATGGTTTGGCGGAGAGGCTCTTGGTTATCTAGCACACTTGGATTTTGGTATACAGAACTTTTAGAAAGAAATACACAATTTCGAACGTGGTGTTTTGGTGGACGGCCAACCTGCTTTTGGATGACAGGATTTTTCAATCCTCAAGGTTTTGATTTTAATATTTGGCTTTTTAAGATGAGACAATCATTTAGAAGCAGATTAAAAACTGTTTGAATCAAGAAGTAGAACATTTTCAGATATGACAGTTTAATGTTCCAAGGAACGCTTGACAACAAAAATTACTTATGCAACACTAAATTACTGTTTTAGTTGTTATAATAAACGTTATGTGAAACTAATTTGTAGGATTCTTAACTGCTATGAGGCAAGAGGTTGCAAGGGCTCACAAAGGCTGGGCTTTGGATCAAGTTTCTCTGCATAATGACGTAACCAAAAATGCTCGGGAAGATGTGAGAGCTGGACCACCAGTAAGACCATTAAAATTTATCAAAATGTATATTCATTTGTTTTTGATAATTTTATTGAGAAGAAAATTTTGTTGCCTCGATTATTTCTTACTGAATTGTTCAGCAACATTAAAATACATTTTTTAGGAAGGAGTTTTGGTATATGGTTTATTTTTGGACGGATCAGGATGGGACAAAAGGAACGGCAAACTGTGTGAATCTACGAATAAAGTATTGTACACCATGATTCCTGTTGTGCACATTTATGCAATTAATTCAGTTGCACCCAAAGATCCTAAACTTTATGTGGTAAGATGTAATTATTGTATAACACTGTAGTTCATGTACAGGGTGGTCCAAATTCAATGGGATTGCATGGGTATCTCGCTTAATAGTCAAGATAGAGAAACGGTTAAATTGCCAAAAATGTGTAGTTTCTTGAGACAAACTCAGAACAGTTCTCAAATATATCAATTCCAGTTTTCGAGTTATTAAAGAAAAAGTGTTTATTTGTCATATTAATAATGTGTCATATACTGGGTGTCCCCGTTATCACCGCGAATATTTTAAGTGGTGATAGAAAACCTTTTTCTAAGAAAAAATTTCAAGTACATTTTTTTCCTAAAATCAAATGCTAAGCTGATATCAACACTTACTTGATTTTTTTACACTTCTGCTTTTATAAGACTCTGTAGCATTTTTAAATACAAAACAATATTTGTAGGAAATTTTGTTTTTGCACTCTATTCCATATTTTCAGCTTTTCCAGAAAATCGGTTTGATTTTCAAAAAATTTCACTCGACCAAAGTTGTAGCCCATAAAATTTGCTATCCGGAATGGGCCGTCGGTTTTTTTGTACAACCTTTCGTTTTAAAGATACAGCGATTGCAAAGTCTAAGAAACAATTAAATTTTGTAAATTTTGTAAATTTTTTTGTACAAACTGCTTTATAACTCTCAAACCATTGCCTGTAGACAAAAATAAATAGAACTAATTTTGTAGAGAATTTTATGCTCTATTAAAAAGCTTTAAGGTATTTTACGATAAAATTGATATTTTCGGCTACAAAGTCCTATAAATGCAGAAGTGTAAAAAAATCAAGTAAGTGTTGATATCGGCTTAGCATTTGATTTTGGGAAAAAATTTTACTTGAAATTTTTTCTTAGAAAAAGGTCCTCTATCACCACTTAAAATATTCGCGGTGATAACGGGGACACCTTGTATATATTTATAAACGTAAGAATGGTAAAACTACAACTACCCTATAAAAATGTGTAGACAAACGATAAAATTATAACTTTCTTGTTTTTTTTTTCAATTGTTTTAAATTACCCCGCTGTCTACCTTCAGAGCCTACTTGAAAATATTACTTTGCCCTAATAATTAACAATAAAATCGCGATCTCTCGGAAAATATCAATTTTAGGTGAAAAACAGCCCCTTATGTTTTTGAAAGGGAATTAAATTTTCTATAAGACGGTGTAAAAAAAATAAAGGGTGTTGTATTTAAAAAAAATGAGTTATGGATGTTTAAAGTTTCACAAGTTTAACCAAGCGTAAAAAACGCCCTGTATAATATTTTTAAAATGTAGGTGGTGCAAAGTGTTACATAATCTATTGTGAATCTTATCTCCAAGCGAATTTCTTCAGACTTCTCAGAAAAAATTCATAGTTTTTGTGCTACTGATGAAAAACAAAAAAATTACGTTTTCAATTTTTGTCTATAACTTGCTTACTTGAAATCAGTGGCGTACGCAGAAAAATATTTAACGGGGGATGTTGTTTTAATTTTCAAAAATAATACTGACTAATTTCAAACGGGGCATGGTAATGGTCCAATTAAAAAAAATCCATGGGGCTAGACACAAAAATTGAGTCCTAGAATAGAGTTGCGGGGGGTTCAGGGGGGCAGCAGCCCCTCGGCTAACAGTGCCATAGGTAATTTAAAAAAAAAAATAAGGTCAAATGTACCCAAAAATAGCATTTATGAGTAGAATGTACAGACATAATATATTTTATAAGTAATGAAAAGCAGTCTGTCCCGCAATTTTGGAATGCGGTAATTATAATTTTAGTTCTCTTCAAACTTTTGGGGGGGATTTATCCCCCTAATCCCCTCTGCGTACGCCACTGCTTGAAATCATTGTCAAAATATTTTTCGACATCAGGACACTTGGATAGATTTCAAATTTGTTAATAAATGTTATCTGTCTTCATCTGTTTATGTTATTTTAACATCAACTTTCTTATTTTAAATACGGGTCGTAGTTGACTGTGATACCATTTAAAAAAGATTTTTTTTCTCGTTTCATTGATGTATTGGTTCTTAGGTTTATCTTTAAAAATAATTAAGTTATTACAATATTATTGAAAACGAAAAACAAAACTTCACGTAAATAAGCTAGACGTACTTAGTTAAACAAAACAAATAATTTAAGATATTTTTACATTATATGACACCGAAAGATACAAGGGGAACCGATTAAGAAGAAGATGATGATTTATGATCTTTCAATTACTATTACTATTAAATATCAATTATAGCGTGTTCAAAGTGTAGCTCACTCTCCATGGACAAAACAAATTTGAGATTTGCGTTTTATATGTAATGTTTTTTTTATTTGATAAAATGTTCTTGAAAGAACAATCTTAATTCATCAGCTGTTTTAAACTGTGTTTTGCGAACCTATACATCCATGAAACGAGAAAATAATTTTCTTTTTAATGGTGTCACAGCCAACTACAACCCGTATTTAAAATAAGAAAGTTGATGTTAAAATAAAAATTAACAAAAAAAGGTAATTTTTTCTTTAACTTTTTTAAAATGTTTATGGTACTTTTCTCATTAAATTTAAGTTTTGTACTAAGTTTTACACTTTTATCACAATCTAACTGCTTTATAATACCTTTTAATAATAACAAAATCCCGAAGTTGAACTTCGAATTTGGACACCTTGTATGTAATCAAAGTTGCAGTTGGCAATGCATGATCAGTGAGAATTCTCTGTAGTTGATTTAGCACGTAAAGTAGAAAATTCATAATGATTAATTTTAGTGTCCTGTGTATAAAAAAGGCAATCGAACTGATTTGAACTATATAACTCCACTTTGGTTACCAACAACAAAGCCTCCAGAACACTGGATATTAAGAGGAGTTGCCTTATTGTGTGATACAAAATAAATATTTTTAGAAGAATTTTAGCAATATTTTTATACTGTTTTTTATTTATTAATAAATTATTGTATACTTTAAAGTTTTATTGTAACTTAAGATAAATCACTGCCCGTCTAACAACAAGCCGTTGAAATTTTGGATTCGAAAATGTTCATGACATTAGTTTCTGCATATGCCGAAAGTAATTAACAGAAAAATCATAAAATTTGTAAAAGACTAGTAACTTATCTTTTAAAATAAAAATGTTCAGAACCAGTAAACTCTTTCTGAGACACGTGTAGAATAACTGACAGAAAGATTGTGAAACAAAAGTAAAATAGTATATTTTACAACAAGAGATGAAAGTCCAGTTTTTTTCATGAGGTGAGATTTATTCACGAGCCGCTTAGCGGCAAGTGAGCAAATCTCACGAACGAAAAAAACTTATTTCATCTCGAGTCGTAAATGCTACTTTTTCTATGAATTAAAAATTATATTATAGAACGAAAGTTAATGTAGACGAACTAAATGACAATTGTTATGTATAAAGTATTAATTATTTCATTTTCATAGCAACACCACCACACTGACATTGACATAAATAAAATTATAACCTGCAAACGAAATATATTTAATATTAATTTTTGTACCATTCTTAGGCTTTTATATAAAATGCTACATAAAAATTAAATTATTTGATAAGAATATTAACGTTTAAGTTAAAAAACATCGTAAATTTTACAATTTGATTTTGACAGTGACAGTGACTGCCACTAGTGGCGAAAGTTAATTTTTGCCACTAGAGACGAAAGTAAAACTTTCTTGTAGGGTAGGCAGTGAGAAAATGACAACTTTCATATACATGAGTACAAAAATATATTTTTAAGTAAAATAAATAGTACATACACATTTAAAAACAAATAAACATCGCAGTTTAAAAAAAATTACAATTGATTATCGAGTCTTAGGAGATCGAGATAACTTATATTGTTCATGAAAAATATAAGAGTGGATTTTGGCATCTAAGTAATCAAGTTTAGAGGTTAGCAAGTTCATTAAAATTATTGTTCTTGCCAGAGCCTTCGCTTGTTCATCATCTAAATGTCTTCATCCTATCCGTTCTTGTGTTGCACTGCGAGTTACAGTGTTCAGAAATTGTTTTTGTATTATTTCAAAAGCAATAGCATCAGCAGCTATCTGCCTCGTTTCAAATAGCTTTTCAGATTCATTGTTCCCACTGAATCTATTAATAAAATCGAGGAATAAAAAACCTATGACCCTTAATCTAGCCTCCACGTTATCAATTAAAATTGCTGCCTTTAATAGTTTGCTGTTCGGTGTGTCGTCGTAGTATGGGGAAGCTTTATCCGTAGCTTTTCTTTTTATTGAACTATATGCATGCAATAATATAGTTGCTAAAAGACAACGGAAAACGATATATATCACAACGAACGCAAACGCGTAATAAAGCATCATTAAACCGCTCAAGCTGCTACCAAGCTGGTAAGCTTTAGAGTTTGTATATATAAACGCAATAAGAGTCGTAATTGTGGACCAAAAGTTGCGAAAATAAACTGTGCTTCTTCCAAAAAACACAACACCGAGCCAAGCGAAAGCTGCTAATAAAACCAAAAATAAAATTAAAAAATCGTTGATGTACCTACGAGCAGTTTTAAACGTAAATGTTATAATTTTTACTGTGTAAAAGATGTTCAATAAATGCCACAAATTAGCTGTAAGAAAAATAATTATTGCCACAAGCAGAGGAATCAATAACCAATTCCACAAAAATATATAACCGAAGGAATTATATTGTTCGGTCAGGGAATTAATAATTTGCTCTGTATAATATTCCATGTACACAGATTTGAGTTTGTAGACAATAACAGTCGAGATGGCCAGAACTACCAGAAGAAACTTAAAAACAGTCCACCTTAGCGCAAATACTCTGTGAGGCAACAGAACAGTTATCTGTTTGCTCTCGTGATTCATATGAATAATCACTGCAATGAATACTACGATAAATAAAAGTATGAACAATACTTCAACGTGCGCTTCCAGGGTGCGCAGTTTGACAATACCGATATCTTTATATGTGTGAAATCTTCCCAGCCCGGTTCTTTCGACCAGTATCGTTATTATCGATAAATAAGTGATGTGCGGATTAAACAAAACAACGTCAACGAACACAACTTCGGTAAATCTATTAAACCAGTTATATCGGACGAGGTAATCCAAAATAGCTTCTGATTTTTCTCTAGTCGGCCCCAAATTTGCCACGTAAGCCCCTAGCACGTGTTTGTATTTCGCATTGTTGTCCATAACTGAAAAATGAACATCCACTTCTGTCTGATGCTTCCACGGGTTAAAAGTAAAAGACCCGCGATTTGACCGTGCATCGTCGGGCTCTTTCCATCCTTGACTATAATTTTTATTATCGTAAGCATCTTCGCAACGAAAATACCGTTTCTTGTCTTTGCTTAAACTGCACACGCTTGGGTCCATACGTAACTGTCTTAATCGGACTACCCCAATTAAATAATTCACTTCGTCGGTAATAGGTTCCAAAATCGTTGAATTAGATATTTGTTGTTTGTGCAAATTAGGAATTAACGTCGTCTTTAAATATTCTATCAAATGGCTTACCTCGTGTACGTCCGTTAACATCATGTTTTTGAAGGAACTCCTTCCGCTTACCTGAATGTCGATGTTTTTGTAATGCAAATAAGCTAACGGACTCAAGACGTTATAAATCATACATGTCAGCAGCAATAGGAACAGAATTATTATCATGAATTCGACGAACATCATCCTCAAAGCGGTCTGAATAGTTTTCGTCTTTATTAAGTTGTTCGTTTTTATAGCTTCCATCGGACTGTACATACTCGATTCGCGCAACTTGTTTATTTTCGTCATAATTACTTCGTTAATGCTCGGAGGAATTTTGGTATCGGGATTGAAACGATTTACTAAATCGTAACGATTTTCTAAGGCAATTTCTCTTTTATTTAAAGAGAATGAAATGTAAGAAAAAAATAACCACTTGAGGGTTTCCAACATGAACATGCTTATTAGCAGGGCGGCGAAAAGGCTGACCAAATAATGTAAACTCAACACCCAGCCGTAGCTAACGCCATCGAGTACAGTGAAATACAAACATGGCAAGGCAATAACGAGTATAAGTATCCAACCTATATAAGAAAACCACGCGGGGAAACAGTAGCTTTGTTGCGTTATTTGTTCGCCATAAATCGGATCGTTTAAAGCTGAATCTGGGGTATCCGCACCTGAAGAACCTGCTGTGTTTGTTTCGATTGACGATATGGGCTTACGAAGGGGGACCACCCTTTCATTTCCAGCAAATCGAAAACGATCCTGTAGTGACCCACGTCCTGCCCAGTGATACCCATAATCGTCCCTATTAAAAACAACTGACGTTTTACTCAAATATTTCGTTTTTCTTGAAACCTCCAGATCGTTCACGGATATATTTTCACCAGGGTAGTTACTGCTCGTATTGGACGTAGTTTTAAACGACGTTACCGAACTACTTATATTGTACCGCTCAAACGGAGTGTCCAACTTAATTTTAGTCCACGATTCTCCGGGGCTGATACATCTAAACAACCAAACGAGACAGAGATGAAACGGAAACGCTATTAAAACGGCGTAGAATCCTTTTAGAACATCGCTCATTTCCCATTTGTATAAGCCGTTCGCGTAAATCTGGCGAGTGGGTGAATCATACATCGGACGTTCGTATAAAAAAACCAGAGTGAGCATTATCATAGCCAAGTGTGTATAAGCCACCCCCAACCTTTGCTTTCTCGAATAATTACTGCACGGGTGCTTCTGAAAGATACTGAACCACCCGTGCATTCCCGAATCGAATTCGCGTATGAGACACTCTTGAAACTGGTACGATCTGGAAAACATTTTCGAATCGGTCGTTTGGTAAACCGTGTATGACATTGAGCCGTCCCCGTATAACGGACTGAACCATTTTTCGACGGTATAAAACCAAAGTTGTCGCTGCTGTAGGTCTTGGACGATCACCTTGTCGCAGTACCACCCCGGGCTAGGTCCACTGTAATCAGTCCACAGGTGCAGACAATATATGTGTCCCAAGTTCTTCTGCGTCTTTATCACAAACCAGTCCTGATTACCGCGATTTAAAACTTTCCGGTTACAATCAGTTAAAATATGCGGTAAGCTAGTAGCACGGGTTCCTTCCAAAACGACGGCAACGTTTGATGTTGTACCGGATTGAGCCCTATATCCCGTGTACACTATCACAAAATAATAATAATCGAACGTAGGATTATTATCAATTAAAAAAGTGATACCTGTACGTAAACGATCTTGACGGTCCATACTTTTAGCCCAGACAAACAACCCAACGAATAAAATCAACGATAACGCGAAAATACACAAAAGCAACGGGTTATCGTAAAATGTAATATTAATAACGGGTGGTCTTATTTGATGTAAATGAACTTCAGCACTTCGCAAGTCAACTGAAACGGTATAGAAACCACTGCAGTTACAAATAATTTGAGATGCAGTAGATGATGGTTTAATACTGCATTTTGGTGACCAAGTTTTGAGCTTTTCATTCCACACGACGCACTGTGCGGTGTGCGCTGTAAATGAAAACGGCATAGTTAAATTGATGTTTTCGCTGTTTCGTACAATTCCCAGTTGTTTAATATATCGTGGGGGTGCACTGGTCTGAACTTCGACATCTTCCCTGTGTTTATCTATTACTTTTTTAATAGTTTCGTTAAATTCAGTATTATCGTAGTCAAACAGGTCTGCAAAATAGAAATTAACATTAAGATTTTTTCAGATTTACAGGGTGTCGCAGAAAACATTAGAGTGATCGCACCCAAAAAAGGACCGCGAGATGCGCAAAGAGAGGGGATCGCGATTGATATTTAGACTTTTCTAAAAACGTTGACTTTTAGTGGACTTAATTTGACTGCTGTGATTTACAGGTTATAACCACGTTGCTGAGACAGGCCGATGTTTTTAGGTGGTGCAGTAATAAACGCTTTGGACCAGTTTTGGTTTCTGCGTCACAGTTCACTTCTCGGTGCGACCACTCTACCACCTCATTTATTTTCAGAAATGAAGCTAGCAAACCTTATACAGATGTCGTCAACCTGTTCCTGCTTTATTTTAAGAGATAGAGCTTAAGTGTTTCTGTTTAGACAAAATATTTAGAGGTAAGCGACGTTTTTTTATAAACTGTATTTTAAATATGTTTAATTGTTGAGATATTTGATTTTAAAATTTTATTCTGCATTATATTAGCACCCTTAATTTTTAAATATTTTATTCAAAAGCTCTACAAATTCCTTATCACATGACATAAGTTGACTATCTTCGGTGATAAATTTAATAAAAGAGGAAAACATTAGATCAATCAAAGTAGTCTGTGAAACTATTATAAAATGATGTTAAGTAGTAAAAAGTATTTAAAAGTCTTTGATTAAGTGTTAATGATGAAAATAAGCCCTATTACTAAAAAAAAAGCACAAATTAAATAGATATAGTACAGGGTGGTCCAAATTCGATGGGATTACATGGATATCTTGCTCAATAGGCAAGATAGAGAAACCGTTAACTTACCAAAAATGTGTGGTTTTTAGGGGTAAACCGTTTTCAAAAATATTCTATCATTTCCAGTTTTTGAGTTATCAAAGAAAAACTGTTTTTTGATTATACTTATGTGTTATATCTGTCTTATTGTTGTAAATATCGAAAAAGTTCATTACCGGTTCTTAAGTTAAACTAAGTTGTTATTATATTTATAATATGTATAATATCTCTTATTGTTGTAAATATCAATAAAGTTTATAAAGATTATTTTTATGTAGATTTTAATAGTACTAACAAAAAAAAAAACACGCTCACCGTTAAAAAGTTATGACACAAACTTACCTTTTTTTAAATGGAAGCTATAGTTGGCTATGACCTACATAAATTCCATATTTTTTTATTATTCCAAATATATGAGGGTTGATGTATTTATTTTCAATAATACGCAAGCTACAAAGGTTTTTCTTTTTTTTTTACAGATAAAAACAAAAAGTAGGCTGTGAAAACAAGAAAAACCAGAAATGATAGAATATATTTGACAACTTTTCTGAGTTTGTCTCAAAAAACCGCACATTTTTGGTAATGTAACCGTTTCTCTATCTCGCCTATTAAGCGAGATACCCATGTAATCCCATCGAATTTGGACCACCCTGTACATACCAAAAAGTTTTTCAAATACCTTTTTTTTAATACATCATTTGAAAGTTCTTGAAATCACATGATAAATAGTTCCTGGGAAAGTAACTGTTATTTGCTATCATTTCATAATTTTTTCACAGGCTTCCTTGACAGCTAACATTGATTTTTTTATGATAACATTTCTTGAACGAGGTAGTTAAATTATAAACCATGCGATAGGGAATGAGCTTTTTAATGATGCATATAAAACTAAAGAGTGACATTTAAAAACATGAAATTTAAAAATTAATCATCTCTCAAACAAATGCATATACAGGGTGTCCACTCACAAAGTCGAACTTAGATATCATTTTCGTGGATTCCTGCTCGCCTATTTGACTTGTAGGAAAGGTAATGGCACCAATGGAAAAAAAAAGACTGTGGCATAGGCAGGATGTTACAATGGGGGTGTTAATAGATGGGCAAAAAGTACCCAAAGGACCTTTTTTCTAGGTCACCAGTCTTTGTTAGTTTTTTAGCACAAAATTTACAGTTCTCCTGCTCTAAATCGATTTATTGTGACCCTATGGAGGGGGTTCTGACCCCCTAACCTCCCTCTGCCTACGCCACTGAATAAAATTATTGTGCATCTAATGATACTGTAATAAGACTGAAGAATTGATTTTTAATGTAAGATATTAATCAAAATTTTGATAATTATTGAATGTGAAAGACCAAGATTTTCATTAAACTTCAATTTTGACCATATTTGTCTTTCAATTTAATTATTTCCTAACGTCACGTTAAGTAATTTTTTTGGTCAAAATTAATAATTACTCTAATGAAGAAAAAGTTTTCATGGTAAACATTTTTTACAGTGGCCATGCAGAAAGTGCTGTTCAATTTAATGACCTTCTGCAGGTACGACTCAAAAATATGCCCAAAAATTTAAAAAAGCTACCAATACTTGTTATTTTATTTACGTATGTAGTATCTATAAAAATAAAGACAAAATACCTAAAACCTAATAGGGTTTTAGGTTACACAATTGCCTATGTTTGAGTTTGTTAGTGGATACCCTGAATCTAAAATCTAATACACATTCAGAAAGGGCTCGTTATGCTCTGAATAATAAGTTATAAACAAAAGCTCAATCTTTTGAAGTAAAGAAGCTACAGGGCTGAGAATTTCGTGCTGGGACGCGATTAAATTTACGGACCACAAAAAAAATATTAAAAATTTTGATAATTTGAGAAAAATTCCAATTCGACTGTTTTTTTTTTTGAGTTGGCAATATTGTTTAAAATTAACTTCACGTAGTAAATACTTTATCTATTTTACCTCTCTAGTCATGTAAATATCTCAATACATTTAATGATTTTTTTATCGAGGAATATTTATATGGTATGTCATGATGAATCAGTTTTTTGTTATTTTAAGCTTAATGAAGTAATTTTAAATCCAAATAATTTTTTAATCAATGTCTCACTTTAAAAAGACATCTGTATGACCTGCAGATATACGTGACATTTTTGTCGATAATGTATAAACCTAACAATAAGTATTAAAATGTTAACATGACTGAAAATAGTTATACTAATTAATATTGAGACTGTTTAAACTTTTTGCATTATTCAAATATGTAAAAATTATACATCTTACATGGTAGAAGAGGCTCCTCGACATCTTTCATAAGTTCCCTTAACATTTCAGGATGTGGTAAAATTCCCAGAAATATGTATTCTCCATCATTTACATTTTCATCATTTATGTAAATGGATAGTCCTGCAATCAGCAGTACGTAATAAAAATATCTGTATCAATGATAATTAAGTTCATGTACACTCATTTAATTTTTTACTCAAAAACTGTAGGTTTTGCAGGAAAATTTAAAGAATAAAAAAAAAATCTTAATAAATGAAGCCTGTAAAGAATTTTTTTAAATTGCAGAATTTCAAGCCTCCAAAAAGTTCTGATAAAAAACCCACTTTTCAGCCCCTTGTGAAGGTGGAAGATGAATAAATATATAACTATGGGAAACCTTTTAATAAGTACAAAACATCTACCAAATATTATTTTTCTACATTTATCCAAATTTGAGAAATAAATTAAAAACCTAATTTTACAGCTGTCTCTGAAAGGAGACGTCTCAGGAAGAAAAAAAATATAAAAGTCCCCCCTTAATTTTCGATAAGGAATTACCTCCTGAATTTTTTTGCAATATTTAAGAAACACCTTTCATAATAGTAAACAATAACTATAAATTCAATTTAATATTTTACCTTCATCAAAAGAATTTTCATTAACTGTTTGTGGAATCGTAGTGCCATTGTTCCAAAAATCCATCATCCTTGGAATTTCATCATTTTTAATGACAACTCTTAGTTTACTCTTTTCTGGTAACTTATCAAACTTTAGGAGCAGTTTTACTCCTTTTTGGACCCTTATCCTATGATCGAAGAATGACCTTTTATTATTTTGCATTAAAAAAGTTTTTGTAATCATTAGATTTTAAAACGATATATTAAAAGGATTAAAAGAAAACGTTCATTTGTTTCATATTGTTTAAAATCATGGCATGGGTAGTTTTTGATGAATTTTATTTATTTTGAGCTTTAATATCTAAACATTATACCTTATATTTTTGAAAAGAGGAATAAAAAGCTTTTTCATGAGGTCATAGCCAACTATGGTTTCCATTTAAAAAACTGCAAGTTTGTAATTTATCTAAGAATTTAAACAACGTTGAAACAAATGAATATTTTCATTTTACAGTGCGTAAAAGAATCTACAACTTATTCCTCAAAAATGTTTTGGTACCATCAAATATAACCGAGTTATTAACGATTTAAAAAAAATGCACATTTTGTGTTTTGCTTATTATCTAGCGCAGTGGTCTCCAAATTAGGGTGCGCAATTTCTGGGTAGCGCGGAATAATCTGTAATAAATTAATATTTCTAATATTACTGTATAGTTAAAAAAAAAATATGATAAAACTTTTGTGATTTTTTATTTTGGGGTGTGCGCTAATCTTACGACTACGTTAAAGTGAGGGTGCGCGACCAAAAAATTTTGGAGACCGCTGTCTAGCGTGCATGCATGGAATTTCTTTTTAAACATTAAATCATCACTGAATAGGTCTCAAAAAGAGAAACAATTTGTCTAACTTAAACTTCTTTGTAGCTCTTGCCGTTTACGAGATCCCAATAGTGGCCCTTCTATGTGGACCACCCTGTATATTATACTAACTATAAATGTACTCACAAGCCTTACCTATAAACTTGAATGTGTTCATCTTTAATTTTCCAAAATGATCGAATTGGCACAGCACCCTTAATAGTTTTCAGATTAACTTTATGAAGTGGCCTCATTTCATAGATAACTATTGCATCCATTAGTTTGTCATCGGATGCGTTGGTAAGATTCATTTTCACAAAAGGATAATGATAATCAGTGTTTTCCAGATCGACCCAATTTGGATTATCATCCATTATAAGCATTTCTAGATGATAAAGGACACGTTTGTTTATCACATCGTTATCAAAATTAAACTGCACAGATGCTTTGCCCGCTAGCTCTAAAGATGTTCGTGTTAAATGCATAGGCGAGCCATTTTTTATTAACATTGATACTTTTGGTCCTGTTATTAGTGTTGTTCTTTCGTTTGGCACTTTATAGCGCTGATACATCCTCATGTAACGGAAAAGTTCACAAATTACTAGTAAGGAGTCACATGTAGTTGGCACGTTTTCTTCAACCTGGTTTGGATTCAAGATTCTTAAATAATTATCATCTAAAACTGCAAAATTAAACATATTACATTTATGATGGCATTATTTCACTAGCTTCGAATGTTTTACGGGGTATCTCGGTTACTGCAATAGATAGCGAAAATCTGATTTCGGTCCCTTGGGCTATTTTTTTGAGAGAAAAACGCCTCTGTAATCAGATTTGTTTATCGAATTCCATTTTGGCACCACAGACGAAAAATGAAATTTCATCATTTTTGAAAATTTCCTATTACATCTTCTTTATTTATTAAATTAGAACAAAATGTTAAAAAGGTTTTTTATACAGATTTTTATACGTAATTTAAAAACAAAAGTAAACTTTTTAAGCCACCTTTACTTTTGAGATTTGGAGTAAACTTAAATTTTTTTAAATGGAAACCCTAGTTGGCCATGACTTTATATGAAAGAGTATTTTTTTAGCTTTGCAAAAATATATAGTTTTGTATATTTGTTACAAAAAATAACCGAGATATGGCTCATTTGCTAAAAATTTGATCATCAAAGTTTGCCTTGATTTAGTAAACAAGTGATGTTTGCGATTGTTAAACAACTAAACATCATTTCGAAGTAAATTTTTCAACTTTGAAGCAAATTTTGTATTTTATAACTGTTTATTGTGGTATTGTGAACATGGCTAAATTTGGACTCTTTGAAAAGTTTAATATGTTGGAATATTATTTTGTAAGTGATAAAACGTAGCGGCTGCTGCAGAATTTACTTGGCAATGACGTTTAGTTGTTTAATAATTGCAAACATCACTTGTTTATGAAATCATGGCAAACTTTGTTGATCGAATTTTTACAAAATTGGCCATATCTTGGTTATTTTTTGCAACAAATATATAAAACTATATATTTTTGAAAATCTAAAAAAATACTCTTTCACATAGTCACGGCCAACTAGGGTTTCCCTTTAAAAAAATGTAAGTTTACTCCATATCTCGAAAGTCAAGTTGGCTAAAAAAAGTTTACTTTTGTTTTTAAATTAAGTATAAAAATCTGTATAAAAAACCTTTGTAGCATTTTGTTCTAATTTAATAAATAAAGAAGTTGTAATAGCAAATTTTCAAAAATTATGAAATTTGATTTTTTGTCTGTAGTGCCAAAATGGAATCCGATAGAAAAAATCTGATTGCATAGGCGTTATTTTCTCAAAAAAATAGCCCCACAGACAGAAATCAGATTTTCGTTATCTATTATGGTAACCGAGATACCCCATAAAACATTCGAATTTGGTCCACCCTGTTACTGGCTCCAAAAAACACTAGACTAAATAATTATTTTAAATATAATTACCTTTTTGCAGACTCTTTAAAGGGATATTTAACAGATACGAAGCAATATTAGTCAGAAGAACACCCAAATCGTTCATAACGTTAATTTGAACTTCTTCTTCATACACTTCCAACGATTTCTCAAGTTTGTTAACTATTGTTTTCACAATACTAATTGACACAAAAGCACTTGGCTCGTGTATGGTATCCAGTGATGATAATGCCAAAACTCTATCCAAAGCTGTTGCCATATGTTTAATAGATTCCAAGTTGGTGAAACTTACTTCGTACAAATAAAGTAAAAACATATCACGCAGTTGTTTTACAGAAACATGCAAATAATGTGGATCAATGGACTTTGCATCAGGGCTCTCAGCAAAATCACGTAAGGTCACGGCAGCTGATATAATTTGGGATATTAAAACATTTATGCTCCCTGCTGAAGAGAGTAAACCCAGAAGTGAATAATATCCACTTCCTATACTGTTAAACTTATCTAAAACGGCCAGAGAATCTCTTAAATAGTTAATAATCGGGAAAACAGTCACATTCATTTCGAAATGTGCAAAAGTGCCCTCAAAGCTCGTTGCTATGATTCGTAAAGTCGTTTGGTAATTAAATTTAAGTACTCCAGGACCTAGTGTTATTTTTGTCATAGTGCCGGTAACATCATAACCGACCAAAATACCACTACCGGCACGATCTTCAAGATCAAGAAACTGTGTGACTTCGTACGTGAGAAGTGCTCCGCTTTTGTAAGGGGTTTTGGGGACAAGGAATCCTTCACAATCCACTGTAAACAAAGTTACCATACTCGTACCATAAGGAGGAGTTATCTTACATACTCCACCATTAGGATCTTCGTATGTTGTTAGTAACATTTCTGCCATTCCAGGTATAGGATCGTCTTTCGAGTATCCACTAAACACGAATTTATATGTGAGTCCCTGGTCGAGCTCTTTGTCGTATATAATGATGTTATTGTTTTGAGAACTAAATTCTACGCTATCTAAGCTCATGTGTTTGTTGGTGTTATTTTTTGAGTTGGGATATACAACCCAAGAATTTATCATTTTGCTACCTAACGGACATGAAAGGCATATACCTAACAATGCTATAGTGTTGTATGTGTTGGCATATCCTCCTAAACAATTTTTTATGCATTTAATGTTAATTAAGGGCATATCTTGGGAACGTATTTGCACCACTTGTTTGTAGGTACCTTTGTACTTGTCTTCAAGTTCTTCATGTTTTAATCCAACCTTTATCTATGATAAATGTAACTGGCATTAGATGTGGAAGTTTTTTAAAAGTAAAATATTAAAGTATGGACCATACGGTTACGGCAGTAAAAATCTGAAATGAAATAATATGGCAACTAATCCAATGTCTGACTTGTAAAAAGTTCTTTTGGTCTCCAAACAATTCAAATAATAGAGTGTACCACTTAACCCCTTACCGCATATTGTATCAGATATGATACGTACCATATAAAGCAATATTAGTCATAGTTCTCATATAGTAGCACCAGTATGGGGATCTCACTAAGTATAAGTGATAGAAAATTAGCTAAATTAACAAAACGTTACACAGCATAATAAATTTTGAGCAATGCATAGTCAAACTTGATAGAAGCAAAAAATGAAATTTTGCAGTATATTATTTCTCTTTTCTAGTTCGATATGGTCTAGTCGCAGAAACAGAAAAGAATCTGCAACATAATCTACAAACTCTAAACCAGGAATTGGAAAAAATCAATATGAAAATAAATACAGAAAAAACTAAAACTATGATAGTTACAACAGAGAACAAAGGGCATAACATCACTTCAAATAAGCTAAGGTTGGAACAGGTAGAAAGCTTTAAATATTTAGGAGTGATCGTAGAGAAAAATGGAGGAATGGGCAAGGAAATAAGCGAAAGCACAGGAAATGTGGGAAGAATATTCAACAGTTTAAGAACAACACTTTTTGGAGATAGAGAAGTCCTAAAACGAACAAAAGTGGAAGTGATAAAAAAGGTAGTAAACCCGGCACTTTTATACGGAAGTGAAACGTGGACACTCACAAGAAAAACCCAAGGAAAAACCAAAAAAGATAGAATCAAAAATAATACAAATCGTGTACGAACCTATCGGTAGCATAACTTCCAAACGAATTTCGGTTGTCACCACACATTTCTTAAATATTGAAAAAAATGTAAAGTACTACATCACTCAAAATTTTAAGAAACAAGTGAATTACTCGAAAAAGATTAATTTTAGGCCTATATGACCTTTCACATTTTATAAAGTACATTTAAAGAGGAATCCAAAAATGTAATAATATACAGGGTGTTCTACTTAAAATAACCAAGTTGGTTGCCATAACAAATAAACCGTAAAAAACAAAACAAAATCGAGTACACCATAAGGCGCAGAGAAGATGGTGATGCAAAATTTATTAAAAACATTTTTTTGTTAAATCATTACTTTAGAAGATAAAAGCAGCATTTCATACTTTTTTATGATAAAATTTAGCTTTTTTTTAATAATTTTAAAGGTCTATAACAGCGAGTTGTGGACTGTGGTTTATACAACATTTTTTGCTTAAATTCACTCAAGGAACATGCTTCGTAAGTTTGGCCGTTTGGTCATGCAACACCCTGTATAGAGAACTGTTAAAGATAAAATCAATTGAAACAAAACACAAGAAAGACAGCTGGGATGGTTGGGTCTCATTTATAAGATGAAAGAAGAAAAGTTAAGCATAAAAGCCTATGAAAAAATAAAAGATGTAGACCGAGGAAAACCTGACAAGACGGAAATAAAAAAGCAGCAACGGATAGAAGCATCAAATGGAAAGACATAAAAAAGCTAGTAGAAGTCAGAAAAACATGTAAAAAAGTCAGCACAACACAACTCAACAGTCCTACACCTAACAGTAGAAGGATTCATGACTAAATAAATAATCTCTTTTACTACATATTCAAAAAATATATATAAATTTTTGTGTGTTGTAAAAATTATTACACGTGTGTTGTAATTATGGTATAATTTTTTTTTCATAGCACACTTATTTACACAGATATAACAGTCTCTTTTTAGTTTAGTATGGAGGTTTTACTAGATTTTTACTGGAATAGATAGCATTTTTTTTCTTTTTAATTATAAGTAATTGTAAAAAAAATTGAAAAACAGAACTTAAAATTGCTAATAACTCAAAAACTGGAAGTGATACAATATTTTTGAAAACGGTTATGAGTTTGTCTCAAAAAACTGCACATTTTTGGTAATTTAACCGTTTCTCTATCTTGAATATAAAACGAGATACCCATGTGATCCCATACAATTTGAACCACCCTGTACATGTCTAATACTGTGTCCACCAAAAAATCAAATATATTTTCCCAAGTGTAATATGAAAAAACTATTACCACCAGTTTATATGGCATGTAAAATGATTATTATGCACGGAAATTTAGATTCTTATATTTTAATCTAGAACAGTTATTAAATAAAATTGCAATATATCATTTTTTGCTATTATCAAGTTTTTAAATACCTGAATGTCGCTATAAATTGAGCTTCACTATAACTGTACCTTTGTGCCAACTTTACCTCTTATATTGAGCAGATCCTCACAGTGGCCATAACTAAGTGATACACAAAATTGAAGAAATAAGTTCGATTTATAAATAAGGTTGCAACAAATCATCTATGATCTATGAATGAAAACATTTTTTTGAGATTTTGTTGGGTACCTATTTTTTTAATTTATAGCACTTACGATAAAAAATTTAAATATAAAAATAACGTACCATAAACATGTAGTCAGAGCCAGTTACTAAAACATTTGCAGGTACTTTCAAAATAGACCCTGTTTCATTCAAAGGTTTCTCATCCTTACAAAAAGGATTATCAAACGGAGTACAAAACCATTGGAAAAATAATTCAGGCTGTTTGCATTTTTTATAATTCGGATTGTACGATAAGCTCGCATCCAAGTAAAATGAGGCATTAAATTGAGCCTGGATAACTGTGCCACCATCGATATGTGCAATAATTGCTTTACGCTGCACAGTGAACCAAGTTAAAACTTTACGATTAATATCAAATAACGGTTTCGTCATTTTAACGAACAACTCAACTATGTAGTTACCATAATCTAACGTATATGGTGGTATGTTCAAATTATTTTCTGTTAATCGCACAATATTAGACGTGATTGAATATAAATTCGTTGTGTTCAATAAATCCATAAAAGAATTTACTTTGTAGATATTCCACTGATAAACAATTTCGGCCTGTGAGCAGTTAATTTGAACGACTGATCTAATAACAATGGAATGGGTTGCGTGATATATTAAAGCTTGTTTCATTGTTTGTGCTGCATTGTCCAGTCGCACTTGCAAGTCACAAATTTTTGGAACGACAACTCTTACTTTAAACTTGGTGTTAAAAACTTCGTAAAACGAATTATGTGCTTTAACCGTTATTTTATAGATTCCCTCGTATTTGTACGTATGTACAAAAGTGTACGCAAACATCTGATTCGATACGATTCGCAAAGGAGGTCTACAATGTTTAATTAACGTTTCACAAGCATTATTCAAATAAACGTAATCTCGTGTTTTTTTCATGACGGTACCGTCTCCAAAGTTTATTTCAACCTCGGGGAACGTTCCTAAGCTCTTGGCGTGAAATACGAAATAAAAACTGAAATTACAGTACTGTAGTGGCTCGTACAAGACATCTGGGTACTGGATTGTTTGAAAACTGTTATCTTTAATGAATTCGCAATTTTTTCCGGTACGACTTGATGGGCAAAGACAAGTATGGCCCCCTAAACGAGGTATGCATGTAACGTTGCGTTGGCATACGTTGCGCGAGCAATAGTCGACAAATTGGTTGCAATATGGTCCTTTAAAATGTTTTAAACATTTGCATTTCTTATTAACACATTTTGAACCAAACTGGCATGGTTGGGTACAAGCATTTTGTTGTTTCAATTGATGAAAGTGATCATACTTCACTTGTTGACTTAGTACATATTCGTACAGTCTTGCAATATTACTGGGGTAATATGGTTCACACCTATATCCGTTTTGGACATCAAAACAACTCCATTGTGAGGGACACGTGTGGTTGTTAACTTTACAAAGTTTCTCAGACATTTTTGTGGGTGATTTACAAATATATCCTCGTGAAAACATTCCTTCACAAACCATTTTATTTTCTTTACATGGATATTGCCCGTGAACTAATTTTTCCCCACATAAATTGTTTTTTAACGTACAGCTACCACTTTCATAACCTGGTAAACAGTGACACACATTGCCAGAATTTTCATTATCACATGGAAATTGTGCATCTAATATATCTATCAATGTTACGAGTATAATGAGTTTTATTGAATACATTACGTGTTAAATATTATTTATAATGTAATTAATTTTACTAGTTCATAATATACAGTATTGGCATTTACTATCTTTGATTTATTTTAAAAGTTATCTTTAAAAAACGAATAACAAACTTGTGCAGAAATTAAAAGCTAAGGTGACTAGTTAAAAAAAAAAATTATTATTTGAAGGCGTTTAACTTACTTAATCACTTTTTCTTGTAAAAATTGTTTTTATTAAAATAGTAAACAATTATGTCAATCAAAGTAAAGTAATAAGAACTCCAATAAACTGCTAATGATAAAAATAATGTACAGATTATTAATAGTATTAAATAAAATAATTTAAATAATTGAAGCAACTTCCTGTTGTAAAATTGGGTGAATTTATTAATGAAAATAAAGTTTATTATTTAAGGATTGTTTATTTCTTTCATTAATTCATATGATTCATAACATTTGATTGATCTTGAATTTTTTACTTAAAATTAGGATCTTATTTAAGATTATTATAAAACGGTGTTGTATTAAAATTATCGATAAATGAGGTAGTGCACCCCATAGTGGAATGAGATCATCTTCATAGTTTTTTTTTTTTTTTTTTTTATAAATGTACATAGAATTAAATTGTTCATTTTGAAAAGTAAAACCCCGGACTCAGTAGCTATTTAAAAACAGAAAATTATCTAATACTCTAATACAGACAGACTGTATGTAGTAAATTTCTCAATGACATGATTGTATGATATTTTTACACAACATTTGAGTATTTTCAATATTTTTATAAATTATGAAATCTATTTGAAAAACTTTTCCTAAAATTACTATCATTCCTTGAATGTTTAATGCTACTTATTTTATGCAAAAATACGTTGCACATGTACATTAATCCATCCATATAAATTAAATTATAAAATATTGACAAATAAAACATCAAAATAATAAAATTTCTGAGAGAAGTTGTACATGCTCATAATTTGTACTAAAATAAACACTGTTTTTGGAAACTCATCCTATCCTATTTTATCAAATATACGTAAACTTTTAAAAATCCTGCATTACAAATTCGTTTTTTCATGTAAATTATTTGCAATTTTTAAAAATATGGATAATTGTTCAATATCCGGTTAGTTGAGCATGTTTGCCACTAACAGAGTGTAAATTCGATCACTTTCTTAATTAAATTTAAAGTAAAATAAAAAAGTTACTAAATTAGATTTAAAAAAAATTAAATATAGCGGGAAAGGCGTCATACGCCATTCAAAAACAGCTGATATTAGATTGAATTTGCTTTGCCGGCTTTCAGTGAAAAAACTAAAAATATAACTTATTTATCTGCAGTAATTGCTAAACAATTTATTCTATAATGTCTTGGCTACCATTGGAATCTAATCCTGATGTAAGTATATGCGTATAATTTTTTTAAATATGCTTTGTAGTGTAACCTAACCTATATATATTAATTATAAAAATGATTTCTTTTTCAGGTCTTGAACAAGGTATGTTGGGAAAACAAATAATTTAAAATGTGCTCAGAATTTTGGTTTTTAAGTCATTGTTAATTGCCATTTTAGTTTTTACAAAAATTAGGTGTTTCTGAAAAATGGAATCTCGTTGACGTGTACGGTCTGGATTCAGAGTCACTAGCTTGGTTGCCCCGACCAGTATTATCTCTTATTTTGCTGTTTCCTTGTAGTGAAAAGGTAATAATACATATTTGTTTTATAAATATATAAACTGGAATTGTTTTGTAGTATAATCAATATTCTGAAGTACAATGCAAGGAAATTAAAGAAAAAGGTCAAGTACTGGTACCAGATATTTATTATTTGAAGCAAATAGTTTCCAATGCTTGTGGAACCGTAGCACTTATTCATAGTGTTGCAAACAATACTGATCAGTAAGTTAAATATTTTTTAAGCAATTTAAAGTGAAACAGGCTCCGGCTAATTTACAAATGATGCAAACGTGGGCATTAACGTAAAGTGTACCACAATCTATTTATCATTTTCCATACACGAGCAGATAATTTTCATTATTAGCAATTTGTTGTACCGAAAAACGAATTCATTATTTGTTTAAATTTTAAATAGGGTCTCATTAGCGGATGGACCATTCAAACAATTGATAGAAGATAGTCGTGGAATGTCTCCTGAAGAACGTGGTGAAATGCTTTTAAAGAGTGCTGAGCAGATTATTAGTGTTCATCGAGAATTAGCTTTAGAAGGACAAACTGAAGTAAGTTGGATCAAAAATGTTTTAGAAAACAAACTTTAGTTCTTTTTTGTTTTAAATAATCTATTTAATACAGCTTTACACATTGTTGACGGTAGACACGAATTGATGTCTTTAATTTTTAACTGTTTTAAACAGAAGACGCGAATTGGTGTTATCTTACTTTTCATACAGTATGAGTATGGTATAAGAAACTAAAATTAAAGTTAGATAAAACATTCTTTAATAACCTTTTGTAGTCCTTTTTTCCGCCTTTTTTCGCTCATGTCCAATTGCACATCGCCATAACTCTAATTCGAGTAGCTGATATGAAGTTGGCCATGAGAATATGATACGTAATCATCATCCATCAGAATTAACAAAAAATAGTAGCTTCTTACTAGCTCATTAGACCGGAAGTGGCAGTTTTTACTGTCGAACATTACTTGATGTAGGACAGCAAAGTGTTAAAGTGGGATGAATGTGTTTTATATATTTATGCTTGAATAATAAGAGACCGTTATTATTATATTTACTCTAAAATATTATGTTAAGTTTTATTGGAAACCTTTTGTTTAGTTTTGAAAAAGCAATCAAAACTGGAAGATCAGTATTTGGGAATTAAGACTGTATGCTTTTTACACTATACCGTCATCAGTGTGTTAAGTAGCATGTTGATCTCAGAAAATATAAGAGACAAGGAATCAGTTCAGTTCAGTAAATAAAAATAAGAAGTAAAACTCAGTTGATAGCATGTCTGCTCCCAAATTTCACTTAATCAAAACTAATTCAAAAATTAATGGTTAAAACTGAAAAGTCGATTTTGATTTTCTTAATGTCTTGTTTTAAGAATAAATTTACAACAATGGTTGATTTTATGTTACGACATGCGAATTATTGAATGGCGGCATTTATATTTAATGTTTGTTTAATTTATGTTAAATGGTTTATTAGGTTGAAAATCCTGTGTTCTATTTTTAATTTTTCCCATTTTTAATATCTGAGAGACATACTTTATTTTCTGTTTGTTGGCATAAAAACTCAATGTGGTAACCATTAACAATTAAAAAGCTGAATATCTCCTAGAAAACTTTTGAAGATATATTAAAAATCAATTGTCATCTTCCCAGTGCTTAAATTCGATAACACAAAAATACCCATTGTTGTTAATTTATCCTTGAAAAGAATAGATATATTGTGAAAAATAAATAATCCAGTTTGTAATTTTTTTTCCGTTTAATTTTCATGTGTGGTATCAGCTCACAATTTACTCTATTTAACTGACTCCAAAGGGCTTATACTTTCCGAAATCCAAATGAAAGTTAAATTGTTTTGGCTACACGTATAGGGTTAGGACAAAGTCCCGAAACGGTCGATTATTTTAGTTACCTTCAAACTTTTTAAAAAATACTACATTTGAAAACATAATCAAGGGTTTTATTTTAAAATAAAAAACTATTACAAAATTAAGACAACTGCTGTCAAATATTTGTCAAATTTTATTAATGTTTATATTATTAAAAACATTGATAATGGCAGTAAAAGTTACAAAATCCTCAAAACTTCAATTCACTCGGATTTTGTAACTTTTACTGCAATTATCAAATGTTTTTATTCAATGATTAACAACAATAAAGTTTTACAGCAAACTGACAGTTGATTTTGTGCTAGTTTTTTTATTCTTTTACTTACTTCATTTTAAAATAAAAACTTGATGTTTTTGAATGTAGTTTTTTATTCTGCATCAGAAAACGTAAAAATATACTGGGTGTTTCATTAATGATGATTAACAACAATAAAATTTGACAACAAACTGACAGTAGATTTTGTGATAGGTTTTCCTATTATTTTATTAACTTGATTTTAAAATGAAAACTTGATGTTTTTGAATGTAGTTTTTTATTCTGCCTCTGAAAAGGTAAAAATATACGGTGTTTCATTTAAAAAAATTAAGTTGAGGTCATTTTCTGCTTAACCCGAAATGTAATAAAATTGAAAATATCATCATAAATTGTTTATTTTTAAAAATATAGTCAAGACAAATTTAAAAAAAAAACTGCACAATAACTATGATAATGGACCATTTGGGGACTTTGTCCTAACCTGTATTGCATACTTATTTATTTACTTATATAGGTAAACCCTAACGAGCAAGTGTATTTCCATTTTGTCTGCTTTGTTGAAAAAGGTGGTTATTTGTACGAACTTGATGGTAGTAAGGAATTTCCTATAAATCACGGAAAAACATCAGCAGAAACTTTTTTGGAGGTATTGTTTTTTTGAAATTATTTTTACCGCCACATGTACACATTATTTACCACGTTAACTGCCAGGTGATTTAAATTCAACTTACATCGTGCCGTGATCCGGGCGCTGTGTGCATTATATATAACTCGCGGCTGTGTGCTAAACCATTGCCAAACAAACAAGTGTGGCGCCAGGGACACACTCTTTTTTTTCGACATGACAGTTAACGTGTTAACAACTCCTTTCGCGGCATTTACATGTTTATAAGCAAAAACATTTTTATCCAATTTTCAGGATTCAGCCAAGGTTTGTCAGGATTATATTAAAAGAGAATCAGACGACGTTAACTTTACGGTTATGGCCTTAACAGCCTCTGAAAAGTGAGCAGTTTTCGAATCTTGAACACATACGCATCTCATTATAGATATGCCTTTCAATCGTTGGAAAAAAAAAGCTGTTGCAGTGTATTACAGAATAAATTGTTTTTTTCCTGTTTCATTGAACCCATTTTTTTTATATGCATTGTAACGTAAATTATTGTTTTGTTAAAGTACTTTAGAAATAAAGTTTTTGTTTCTTGAAGTGACAACTGTTTTATTAGTTGTTTTTTGATGAGAAAATAATTGTCTTTGAAAAAAAGTTTTTGTATAGGAATCACCAGTTGTAAAATTGATTAAGGATTGACTCTGTGCTGTATACGAATATGGTTTTTAGTGAAATTACGTGTGGCACCTGGCACCTTACATAAAAATAGTAAACATTAAGGGCGTTATTTAATGCCTATGAAAGAATTCTAAAAGTGTTAATATAGTTGTCACTTTATTGTTATAATTTTGTAATACGTATTACTTTATTTTGTTCAGTTAAAATGGATTTTTCATGTCTTTAAAACATAAACTCTGCGGCTTTCCTATATTAGCTTGGCTTTAAGTGTGCCGTGAAGTCTTAATGATATTATATTTCGACCATGAAAAAATGTACTGAAATATTTAGTTAACAATTAGTATCATCACAAAACGCATGTACTCATGAAGTTGTCTACAAATATTTTTAGCTAAATTAAAACATATCAAATGTCGAATGAATTAAATACATTTGTTTTTTAACCACCACAAAACACCGTATTTTGTTATTTTGATTAACAAGTGAAAGAACCAAAAGAGATTTAAGCAGACATTCTCTCGTGTACATGTATTTTGTTTTGCTATTTATTAATGAAACCCAAAAGACTAGAGTTTTTTGATACTTTTTGTGATAATTTAACAGTAAGAATCAATTTAATGACAGTATAATGTATTTTGTCTTAAATAATAAACTATGCCAAAGCAATAAAACCAATTTAATTAAAATTAAGTTATTTTATTTTAATTAGTTTTTACCAGTTCACATTAATCAGTTGTTTGAAGAAGACACATTAATTGGACAACCAGATAACTTAATAAATATCCAAGTGACAAGTAAACTTCAGTTTTTAATTGCATGTAGCAACTTTGCTGTGAAGTCAATCAAATTGAAGCAAATACGTGAAGTTCTTACGAATAACAATCTGAAAACAGAATTATTGTAGTTCTCATAGTTCAAAAGTTATTTTTGTTATTAATTTTATTTAAATTCTCTCAAAATTAAATCAACAGCTTCTACAAACGAAGGAACAACTGCAGTAGGTGGAGTTATTTTATTTTCATCTCCCTTCCGATATTGGCCAGTTTGTACAAGAATTCCTTTTATTCCTGCATTCATAGCTCCTTGGATATCATCTGTAACATCCTACAAACCTATGACATTTAAATAAAATAAAGTATAGGGTGGTCCAAATTCGATGTGTATCTCGCTTAATATTCAAGATAAAGAAACAGTTGAATTACAAAAAAATGTGCAGTTTGTTGAGGTAAACTCTAAACCGTTTTCAAAAATATTTTGTCATTTCCGCTTTTGCGTTATTAGCAAAAAACTGTTTTTTTGTCGTATTTATAATCTGTCATAACTCCGTTATTGTTGTAAATATCGAAGAAATTTATGAAGATTATTTTTAGATATTTTCATGTAGAATTTGATCACTCACTTTGACACAAACTTACCTATTTTTTTAAATAGATGCTATAGCTAGCCATGACCTTTTTACACTTTTTATATTTTTCTTATTCCAAATATACAAAGTTTAATGTACCTAGTTATTTTATAAAGGTTTTTTATTTTTTTTGAAAGATAAAATTTATAAAAACATGAAACCCGTCCTATCCTATATATATACAGATTTTTAAAAATCCTGCATCAGAAATTCGTTTTTTCATGTAAATTATTTGCAATTGTTAAAAATATGGATAATTGTTGTATATGTTCATCACTAGCATAGTGTAATATTTGATAATTTTTAAATAAAATCCAACTTCAAAAAATGTAAATATAGCGGAAAAGACGTCGGTGATCAAAATCAGAAGAAGAATCAAAGTTCAAAGTCAGTGATTAAACAGCTGTTATTAGCGTAAATAATTTGCTTTGCCGGCTTTTAGTAAAGAACTAAACTTATGTTATTTATCTGCAGTAATTGCTAAAAATTTTATTGTATAATGTCTTGGTTACCATTGGAATCTAATCCTGATGTAAGTATATGCGTATTTATTTAAAAATGCTTTGTAATGTAACCTAACCTATGTATATTAATTCTGAAAATGATTTAATTTTCAGGTCTTGAACAAGGTATGTTGGGAAAATAAATAATTTAAAATGTGCTCAGCATTTTGGTTTTAAGTTATTGTTAAATGCCATTTTAGTTTTTACAAAAATTAGGTGTTTCTGAAAAATGGAATCTCGTAGACGTGTACGGTCTGGATTCAGAAGCATTAGCTTGGGTACCCCGACCAGTATTATCTCTTATTTTGCTGTTTCCTTGTAGTGAAAAGGTAATAATACATATTTGTTTTGTAAATATATAAACAGGAATTGTTTTGTAGTATAATCAATATTCTGAAGAACAATGCAAGGAAATTAAAGAAAAAGGTCAAGTACTGGTACCAGATATTTATTATTTGAAACAAATAGTTTCCAATGCTTGTGGAACCGTAGCACTTATTCATAGTGTTGCAAACAATACTGATCAGTAAGTTAAATAACTTTTAAGCAATTTAAAGTGAAACAGGCTCTGGCTAATTTACAAATGATGCAAACGTGAGCATTAACGTAAAGGGTACCACAATCTATTTATCATTTTTCATACACGAGCAGATAATTTTACATTATTGGCAATTTGTTGTATCGAAAAACTGATTATTTGTTTAAATTTTAAATAGGATAACTTTAGCGGATGGACCATTCAAGCAATTGATAGAGGACAGTCGTGGAATGTCTCCTGAAGAACGTGGTGAATTGCTTCAAAAGACTGCTGAACAGATTATTAATGTTCATCAGGAATTAGCTTTGGAAGGACAAACTGGAGTAAGTTAGAACGAAAATGTTTTAGAAAACAAACTTTAGTTTTTTTTGTTTTAAATAATCTATTTAATACAGCTTAACACATTGTTGACGGGAGACGCGAATTGATGTCTTTCATTTTTAACTGTTGGTGACGGGAGTCGGGAATTGGCGTCTTTAGTATTAAACTGTTTTTAACACGAAACACGGATTGGTGTTATCTAATTTTCATGCAATCCAATATGGTATAAAAAGTAAAATTAAAGTTAAATGAAACATTAAAACATTCTTTAATAATCTTTTGCAGTCCTTTTTTTTCGTTATCCTGTTCATGTCGAATTGCACATCGCCATAACTCTAATTCGAGTAGCTGATATGAAGTTGGCCATGAGAATATGATACGTAACCACCATCTATCAGAATTTACAAAAAATAGAAGTAGCTTCTTACTAGCTCATTAGATGGCAGACATTGGACTGGAAGTGGCAGTTTATACTGTCGAACACTGCTCGATATAGGATCGCAAAGCGTTAAAGTGGGATGAATGTGTTTTTATATAATCTATTCTTGAATAATAAGAGACCTTTATTATTATATTTACTCTAAAATATTATGTTAAGGTTTATTGGAAACCTTTTGTTTAGTTTTGAAAAAGCAATCAAAACTGGAAGATCAGTATTTGGGAATTAAGACTGTATGCTTTTTACACTATACCGTCATCAGTGTGTTAAGTAGCATGTTGATCTCAGAAAATATAAGAGACAAGGAATCAGTTCAGTTCAGTGAATAAAAATAAGAAGTAAAATTCAGTTGATGGCATGTCTGTTCCCAAATTTCACTTAATCAAAACTAATTCAAAAATAAATGGTTAAAACTGAAAAGCCGATTTTGATTTTCTTAATGTCTTATTTTCAAAATAAATTTACGACATTGGTTGATTTTATGTTATGACATGCGAATTATTGAATGGTGGCATTTATATTTAATGTTTGTTTAATTTATGTTATTAGGTTGAAAATCCTGTGTTCTATTTTTAATTTTTCCCATTTTTAATATCTGAAAGATATACTTTATTTTCTGTTTGTTGGCATGAAAATCTAATGTTGCATTCATTAAAAATTAAAAAGCTGAATATCTCCTAGAAAACATTTGAAGTGATATATTAAAAAACATTTGTCAACATGCCAGTGCCTAAATTCCATATCACAAAAATACCCGTTGTTACTTTATCCTTGAAAACAATAGATATATTGTGAAAAATAATAAATCCAGTTTGTCATTTTTTTCCGATTAATTTTCATGGCGGTGTGCGGTATCGGCTCGCAATTTACTCTATTTAACTGACTCCAAAGGGCTTATACTTTCCGAAATCCAAATGAAAGTCTAGTTGTTTTGGCTGCACGTACAGAGTTACGACAAAGTCCCGGAACGGTCGATTATTTTAGTTATTTTCCAATTCTTTGATTTGAAAATATGATCAAAAATAAAGAAATTATTGATATATTCAATTTTTTTTTTTTTAAATAAAGTCGATAAAATAACTTAAAAAAACTAACACAACATCAAGATAATGGCAGTAAAAGTTACAAAATCATCAAATTTCAATTCGCTCTGACTTTGTAAATTTTGCTGCAATTATTTAATGATTAACAACAATAAAATTTGACAACAAACTGACAGTTGATTTTGTGATAGTTTTTCCATTATTTTATTAATTTTATTTTAAAATAAATCACTTGATGTTTTTTACTCTTCATCTGAAAACGTAAAAATATACAGGGTGTTTCATTAATGATGATTAACAACAATAAAATTTGACAGCAAACTGACAGTAGATTTTGTGATAGTTTTTCTATTAGTTAACTTTATTTTAAAATAAAAACTTGATGTTTTTGAATGTAGTTTTTTATTCTGCATCTGACAACTTAAAAATATACAGGGTGTTTCATACAAAAAAATTAAGTTGCGGTCATTTTCTGCTTAACTCGATATGTAAAAAAAATTGAAAATATCAATAAATTCTTTATTTTGACCATATGTTCAAGACAAATTTTAAAAAAAACTTCAAAATAACTATGATAATGGACCATTTCGGGACTTTGTCCTAACCCTGCATTCCATACTTATTTATTTTACTTATATAGGTAAACCCTAACGAGCAGGTGTATTTCCATTTTGTCTGCTTTGTTCAAAAAGGTGGTTATTTGTACGAACTCGATGGTCGTAAGGAATTTCCCATAAATCACGGAAAAACATCAGCAGAAACTTTTTTGGAGGTTTGTTTTTGAAATTATTTTTACTGCCACTTGTAGCACACATTATTTAACAACTCATTTCACGGCATATACTTGTATATAAGCGAAAACATTGTTATCTATTTTTCAGGATTCAGCCAAGGTTTGTCAGGATTATATTAAAAGAGAATCAGACGACGTTAACTTTACAGTTATGGCCTTATCGGCCTCTGAAAAGTGAGCAGCTTTTGAATCTTGAACACATACGCATCTCATTATAGATCTGCCTTTCAATTGTTGCCAAAAAAATGCTGTTGCAGTATATTACAGAATAAATTGTTCTTTTGCTGTTTTATTAAACCCAATTTTTTAATATGCATTATTACGTAAATTATTGTTTTGTTAAAGTACTTTAGAAATAAAGTTTTTGTTTCTTGAAGTAACAACTGTTTCATGAGTCGTTTTTAATGAGAAAATTATCTTATTTGGGGAAAAAGAAGTGTTTTTGTAGCAATGACTAAAGTTTTAAAACTGATTGAGGATTAACTGACTAGGTGGCACCTTGCTTATTTCTAATAATAATGGTAAACAATAAAGGACATATTTAGTACATATATATAATAATAATAATGTAATTTATTTTAGCGATTTGCTAATTATGTTTACATTTTTATAACATGTACATGTATAAATATATAAAATTTAAAACTTTTCCTTAATATGACTACTGAGCTTACGTCTAAACCTTACAACATTAGTTTCACTTTTAAGTTCACTTGATAATTCATTGTAAAATTTCAGTCCTTTATAAAAAAGAGAATTTTTAGTGTAATTTCGTGTCCTGAATGGCAATTTAAAGTCTTTACAGTTTCTAGTCGGATAGTTATGAACATCAGCGTTTTGGGTTATATATTTTAACAAAGAATTTGGAAGCAGGTTATTTATAATCTTAAAAATGAAAATAATCGTATTAAAAATTATCCGTTGTTTAATACTAAGCCACTGTAAAGTATCCAGCATCAGAGTAATTTTGGTGTATCTGGAACAGTGTAAAATAATTCTCATAGCCCTATTTTGCAATTTTTGAAGCCGGTCTAAATCATTAGTGTTTGCCAGGAATAAAATACTAGAGCAGTATTCGAAATGGGGTGCTATGATACTTTTGTATATTAAAATTTTAGTAAGGACTGGAAGTTTACTACTTAATCTACCAAGAAAACCTATTTTTTTAGAAACCTTTTTAACTATATAATTAGTATTACTTTTAAAATCAAGCTTATCATCTATTATTACACCTAGGTATTTAATTTCATTAACTCTATTTAATACTCCACCATCCAATTCTATAAGTTGCTGATTACGCACATTCTTATTGTTTATCACCAAGTAGTTTGTTTTGTCGACATTTATTTTTAGTTTGTTCACCTTTAACCACGCTGCGACTCTACGTAGGTCAGTATTTAATTTGCTTACCATACTGTCAACGTTATTGCCACTAATAAATATTAGAGTATCATCTGCAAATAAATTTATGACGCTGTTTCCGACATTTGCTACAATGTCATTCATGTACAGTATAAATAACAAAGGCCCAAGGACACTTCCTTGAGGAACACCTAAATTATTCATTATCCTATTTGAGGTTTCATTTTTAAATTTTGTAATTTGATACCGAGATTTCAAATAATCTGCAAACCATTTGTTTACTGTGCCTCTGACTCTGTACTTTTCAAGTACATGAGATAATTCAAAAAATATTAAGGCAGTTGTCACTTTATTATTTAAATTTTGTAATAGCAGTTTACTTTGTTCAATTAAAATGGATTTTTTGTCTTAAAAACATAAGCTCTGCGGTTTTTATATATTAGCTTGGCTTTAGGTGTGCCTTGAAGTCTTAATGATATTATATTTCGACCACGAAAAAATGTACTGAAATATTAAGTTAACAATTAGTATCATCACAAAACACATGTACTCATGAAGTTGTCTACAAATATTTTTAGCTAAATTAAAACATATCAAATGTCGAATGAATTAAATACATTTGTTTTTTAACCACCGCAAAACACCGTATTTTGTTATTTTGATTAACAAATGAAAGAACCAAAAGAGATTTAAGCAGACATTCTCTCGTATACATGTATTTTGTTTTGCTATTTATTAACGAAACCCAAAAGACTAGAGTTTTTTGATACTTTTTGTGATAATTTAACAGTAACAATCAATTTTAATGACAGTATAATGTATTTTGTCTTATATAATAAACTATGCCAAAGCAATAAAACCAATTTCATTAAAATGAAGTTATTTTATTTTAAATAGTTTTTACCAGTTCACATTAATTAGTTGTTTGAAGAAGACACATTAATTGGACAACCGTATAACTTAATAAATATCCAAGTGACAAGTAAACTTTATTCAGTTTTTAATTGCATGTAGCGACTTTGCTGTGAAGTCAATTAAATTGAAGCAAATACGTGAAGTTCTTACGAATAATGATCTGAAAACAGAATTATTGTAGTTCTCATAGTTCAAAAGTTATTTTTGTTATTAATTTTATTTAAATTCTCTCAAAATTAAATCAACAGCTTCTACAAACGAAGGAACAACTGCAGTAGGTGGTGGAGTTATTTTATTTTCATCTCCCTTCCGGTATTTGCCAGTTTGTACAAGAATTCCTTTTATTCCTGCATTCATAGCACCTTGGATATCATCTGTAACGTCCTATAAACATATGACATTTGAATAAAATATAATATAGGGTGGTCCAAATACGATGGGTACCTCGCTTAACATGTTAACTGTACAAGCATTTTTTTTTTTAAATCCGACGTCACATGCTAATGTGTCCACATACCTAACACGTTAAGCGCCATTTGTATCCATATGGATACAAATCATTTTGGCCCAATGGGCCACCTGTATCCATTTGGATACAACAGCCTACATTTAGATTCGGCTGCCTGTATTCTTAGACATACATGTATTACATATAACTATACCAGAAAAGGTTAAAGGATGGCCCGGTGGACCAGAAAACCTTGGTGGCCAGCGATTTTTTTATCCACATTGATATTTAAAAACAAAAAAGTTTTGATACAAATTTATTTATACGAAAATCAAACTTACAACTTATAATTGTCAAAAATAAAAGCACATAAATGATATAAAAATAAAACTATATAATTGAGCTCTTCTTCATAAGACATAATGTAAATATGAACACTTTTTTTTGGAAATCTTTTACCGTTAGGGGTTAATTAATCCTATAACTATTTAATTATTTGTTTACCTGCTACCATCGGATTATAATAGTTAGTAAGTAGGTAGTAACATGCAAGTTTTTACGAGTATATACATACTTGTATTCGATAAGATACAGTGGCGAAACACTATTTTCCACCCCATGGGCCGCCTGTATCCAAATGGATACAAATTAATTTTTGTTTAAAAACGGGTTAAAATGTTATTATTTTGTTGTGAATTTTTTTTATATCACTTAAGGGCAATTTAGAAACGTTAATTTAAAAAAAAAATTGGTGGCCAGAAAAACCTATTCTTTTTTAACATGGTGGCGCTTAATGTGTTAAACAACATGTTCAACTGTTTTTGGAATTACGTACACAGAACTTTCAAGAGTCGTATGTGATACAAAATATTTGCTCAATAAGCTCTTTTTACGTCATAAAACCATTTCAGAACCTTTAAATGCACGTTTATGGCGATATTCACATTTACATTTGACCTGTCAAATGAGTCACATATGCCATAAGAATGTGCAAGTTGAAGCGTCATGAGCCAAATTTGACTCATTGGACAGTCAACGTGTTAATATTCAAGAAAGAGAAACACAAATTACAAAAAAATGTGCAGTTTTTTGGGATAAACTCAGAACGGTTTTCAAAAATATTTCATCATTTCCGCTTTTCGAGTTATTAGCGAAAAACTGTTTTTTTGTCACACTTATAATGTGTCATAGCTCCGTTATTGTTGTAAATATCGAAGAAATTTATGAAGATTATTTTTAGATATGTTTATGTACAATTTTATGGTACTTACTATAAAAAAATTTAATAAATCAAAAAGCGGAAATGATGAAATATTTTTGAAAACGGTTCTGATTTGATCTCAAAAAACTGCATATTTTTGAAAACGGTTTTGGGCTTGTTTTGAAAATTGCATATTGGTAAAGCAACTGTTTATCTCTATCTTGAATATTAAGCGAGATACCCTTAAAATCCCATTGACTTTGGATTAGGTACCCTGTACACACTTAATTTTAAACACACTGTTTTTTGTGTTGATCAATTTTGAACATTAAATGAGATGAGAAGCTAACAAAACTGAATACTTACGTCACCAATTAAGACAGCTTGATTAGGTGTTATATTTTCTAATGCCAATTTAAAAAATGCTTCGTTTGGTTTGCCAACTACTTCGGCTTTACATTGTGCTGAATATTCAAGTCCTTTTACGAAACAACCAGGACCTAATGCCAGACCGTCGTCACGTTTGAAATATTTTCCAGCGTGAATGGCAATTAGTTGAGCTCCATCTATTAAACATCTACAATAATAAAATAATTTATGAATAATAAACTTGTACGAAAACAAATATTACCTAAAGGCATCATTTAAACGATCGTAGTGAAACTCGTTTGGTGCTAGCCCTACAACAACAGCATTTGGTTTATCTTCGGGCGGACAACTTAAGCCTTCAAAATCTTCCATTGCTTCTGGTGATACCAACAACATCGGTTTTAATTGTCTGTGAACAATGAGACCTCGAGCAGCACCCAACGAGCTGTGTATTTCATCTGGTTGCAAACTAAATCCTAAACTTATTAGTCTATTATACAAAAAGTTTCTACTTTCTTTCGTGGTGTTTGTTATGAATTTTATACGAAGATTTGTCTCTCTCAATCTAAAACTCACAATTAATTATGCTTATGTATGGGAACTAACTAATAAAGTTGTACCTGTTTAATGCCTCTACTGCACCAGGGATGACTACATTTTCGATATGAAGGGTTCCGCTCAGATCAATTAGTACTGCTCGCAACATTTTTTTAATACTTATCCTCAATTCATGTTGAATTTACATAATTTTATTTACATTTTTGATAGTTACATAACCTAAAATACTTACTTAACTTCTGTTCTTCATGCAGTTGGAACTACTACGTACTGTGCACAGAACATAGTTCTGAGACTAATACCCTCGACTATTATAGTCGAGGCTACTACGTACTAAAATGGTACTAAACCTTTGTAAACTAATATACAATTGGTTTACCCGCTTTCAGCATACATTGAAATATAAATTCATACACACAAATTTTAAAGTTTAAATAACAGGCACAGTAAAATTGAAGGTTTATTATAAAAATATAAATATTAAATATTTAACAACAAATAAATAGTTTACTAATATAAAATATACTAAATAAATAAGGACACACGTTTTTGTGTACATAATATAATAAAAAGGTGTTAAATAACAATAAAATAGGTATAAATAGTTTCATGATGCTTTTCTCACTTCGGATTATGCCCTCCTAAAAAAATTCTAATATTAATTTATGAAAAAATTAAGTAAAGTAACTCCAGAAAAAAAAAAGTTACAAAATATAATAAGAGAATATTAAATGTATGGTTCATTGTCCTATGTGGACCATTGAATAAAAAAATATCTTATCTTTTTATTCAATGGGGTGGACTAAATTCGAATGATTTACCTGGTATATCGGTTACCATAACAGTTAGCGAATCTGATATCGGTCTCTTGGCTATTTTTTTTGAGATAAATGCAAAATATTTGTTGCAAAAAAATGACCAAGATATAGCTAATTTTGTAAACATTTTATTATCACAAGTTTGCCATGATTTCCTAGGCAAGTGATGTTTGCAATTAAAAAACAACTAAACGTCATTTCCAAGTAAATTCTGCAGCAGCATACACGTTTTACAACATAAAACTTCATCTTCATAATACCACAATAATAAAAAAATATAAAATACAATAGAATACACAGATTTGCTTGAAAGTTTGAATATTTTTTTTATATGATATGCAGTTGTTTTTTAATTGCAAACATCATTTGTTTACAAAATCATGGCAAACTTTGATAATAACATTTTTACAAAATCATCTACATTTTGGTTATTTTTTTGCAACAAATACATAAAACTGTAAACTTTTAAATAGCTAAAAAATGCTGACATTCCATTTAAAAAATATAAGTTTACTTCATATCTCAAAAATCAAGGTTGCAAAAAAAAATTGTTTTTAAATTTAGTATAAAAATGTTTATAAAAATCTTATATAACATTTTGTTCCGTTTTTATAAATAAAGAAGTTATAATAAATTTTCAAAAACGATGAAATTTCATTTTTCGTCTTTAGTGTCTAAATCAGGGATGCGCAAACTAGGGGGCGCGCCCCTATTTGGGGGCGCGACGAACGATGCGGGGGGCGCAATGACAGCCATGATATAATTTTTGAAGAAAATGTTTAGTTTTTTTCACATTTTATATATTTTTTCTGTTTACAATGTTGTATTTCTGTAATATTTCATATCGGTTGATCGAAAATTATTGATGCCTGCTAACTTTAAAGCAATACAAAAAATTGTGGGGGCGCAAGTTGACATGCTGAAAAAAATGGGGGCGTGGCATGAAAAGTTTGCGCACCCCTGGTCTAAATGGTAAGCGATATAAAACACAGGCTTTTTAAATCTGAAAAAATTAATCCAAGAGACCATCAGATTTTCGCTCACTATTATTGTAACCGAGATACCCACTATGGGGATCTCAAATAGTATAAAAGGTAGAGATTCAGTTAAATTTGCGCAAAGTCGATTCTGTTCAATATCATTTCTAATTTTAAAATTAAAATCTGAATGTTTGTGATTATGTAATTTTACATACTGGTACATATCAGTTATTTCATGGCACACTTTGTTACAAAGACATAACAATCAACTTTTGATTTTTTTATCGCTAAATTTTTGTTACTAAGAGATACTCTCAACTATTTGCTTAAACTTATAAGCTGTTTAAATGCATTACGTTTTACTAAGCAATAACTTATTGGGCAGAACAAAACTACTATCAGTCTCACAGATTTAGGTATTAATATTTGAATTTCTCAAAATGTATTAACAAAATTCGACTGTTTATTCTTCCACCCAATAAAATCAGTCAACAAAGTTTTTTTTACATTATAAACGCACAAATAAAAAGCTAAGCTGTTGTCTACTTACCTAACCAAAACCGGCAAATTTGATGATGATTTAGAAGTACCAACTTTACCATTTAATTTAGTCAACGATGATAATTCCTCTTTGCTTTTGTTATTTTCATTACCAGTTGTAACTGAAAGCACATTTTTAGCACCAATGCCTTTAACCGCTGTAGTATACTGTTCACAGCCATTTTTCTTAATCTGCGTTGGAACGTGAAATTCTTTATTCATATTCGATGTGATATTATTTTCATCACCTAAACCAACATAGTTTCTTCGTAAAGATTGTGTGTTAATACTGTTTTTAATTTTAGACACCTTTGCTTTGTTTAAAGATTTTTCTTGGTTAATAATGGAAGGGTTATTTAAATTTTCTCCATCCTTCTCTACTTTGGGAAAAAGCTGTGAAGCACTTTTAACACATATCGGTATTTTACTTAGTTCTTTGGGCATCATGTTTAGGCTTCTGCGGTTAAGGGTCTTTTTATTTATATTTTCAATGCAAGACGAAGAAAACACACTCGAATATCGTTTATTTCTCTTATTAGCAAAACCTGTGGCAGCATCTTGTGTTTTATCAGCAGTTTTTGTTAAATTTGTTTTCTGTTGAGAAAGTTTCCTCAAGTTCACCTTATCGTCGTCTGTAATATTTACCGCAAATAGTACGTCATTGTGCGTAATTACTTTGTTTTCGTTAGGCTTAACGATTCCCAGGCTTTCAGCTATTGGTTGTTTGGTGTTTGTGAACGGTACAACATTAAGTGCATTTGCTAAATCTTCGTTTAATATAGTCTCACTGCGTTCAACGGCTAAAGAAGTTTTTGTCAAGGTTTCTGGAGGTAAAATTATTCCAGCGTCTATGTAAAAGTGCTGCTCTAAGAATCGCATATCGCTACAAACAACATGATAATACTAGTAAGCTATTTAAAAGCCACATACAACAAATGCATGATAAAATTTAGGTACAAATAAAAATATTGGTACAAAACATACTTTTGTACTGAAGACAACTTGGGAGGAACACTTATTGACCTTATTGGCTTTTCTAAATTAGTAGGTAATCCAATAGTACTTCTTCTTGTAGGCTGTGCTGAAATATTACAAAAAATAAATATGCAGATTCGACACTGTTTCCCAAACAATTGATATACAGGGTTCTCGTTTTTCGAGGGCCACTATGGGGATCTAGTAAACGGTAAGAGTTACGACTTCGGTTAAATTAGGGCAAAGTTGTATATTCAGATGCTTAATAATTCGACGCAAACAGAACTTATCTAGCTCCTTTAGTTTTTGAGATATAGGGGAAAAAGTAAAAAAATGGATTTTTGTTTTTTGCCCGTAACTTTTTCATTTGATGTCAAATTTCATTTTTGTAATAACATTTTCATGGCCACTTTTTGCAAGGAATCAAATTCCCCAATTATATTTTCCGTGCGACGTTTCGTTTTTTTAAAACCATCATCAGGTCAATTTTTTCTTATGGACGCTATATCTGATTTTAACGCCAATTTGTAGAGAATTTTATTCTGAATTCGACAATGTATAACAGCTGGCACTTTTTTGAAACAATTGTTGTTAAAAATGGCAAAAACAAATATTTTATTTAAAACAAATCCTAATCGGCAAGGTAAATAATTGTCTTTGTCCCTTTTTCCTTGGATGTACGTAAGTAAACAGCATGAAATTACTATTAAAGGGATTTAATTAAAAAAATCGGTATTAATAAATATGTTAGGAATGCATTAACATTGTTTACTTATTAGCAAATATTTTTAGAATATTTGCTTCGGTTAAGTAATAAATTTCTCTAAAATGTGTATTTAATCCCTTATTTGACATACAATTATTTGTAACAAAATTTTCGTAATCAAATAATAAAAGTGTTCATAGTTTACAAAAAACGTCCAGAAATCTGTTTACGCTTTTTGCTTATTAGAAGTCATTAACGCAGATAAAAGGCATAACTCGTTATTTTTTGTTACAAATAATTGTATGCCAAATAAGGATCAAATACACATTTTAGAGAAATTTATTACTTAACCGAAGAAAATATTCTAAAAATATTTGTTAATAAGTGAACAATGTTAATGCATTCCTAACATATTTATTATTACCGATTTTTTTAATTAGTAATTTCATGCGGTTTACTTACTTGTTTCCAACGAAAAAGGGACAAAGACAATTATTTACCATGCCGATTAGGATTTGTTTTAAATAAAATATTTGTTTTTGCCATTTTTAACAACAATTGTTTCAAAAAAGTGCCAACTGTTATACATTGTCAAATTCAGAATAAAATTCTCTACAAATTGGCGTTAAAATCAGATATAGCGTCCATAAGAAAAAATTGACCTGATGATGGTTTTAAAAAAACGAAACGTCGCACGGAAAATATAATTGGGGAATTTGATTCCTTGCAAAAAGTGGTCATGAAAATGTTACTACAAAAATGAAATTTGACATCAAATGAAAAAGTTTATGCAAAAATATTGTTGTTGAATTTTTATTCAAAATTGCTAGGAGCTTTCCAAACAAGTTAACATTAATATACAGGGTGTCCAGTTTAAAATGAAGTACATGGGTATCTCTGAAACCGTTAGAAATACAAAATCGGTTAAATGGGGAAAAAGTTGCGCAATTACATGCGTAACAATAATACAGTTTTACATTTTCAATATTTCATCCTGTTACGTAGTACCACCATGAAAACGAAAAATGTACATTTTCTAAAAACCTCCATATTACCTTTATTTGAAGAGATTTGTGCATCACATTTTCGGGATCGGAGAAGTAACTAATAAGGATTTTAAAAATGACATTAAAAACATTCTAGGCCTAGTATGTTTCGCGCGGTCATACCTTACTTTTGTTTTTCTTATGGGCGCCATATTGGATTTTTGCATTTTTCAAATCTCCATAACAAATGCTTTTCAACCATGCAAAGTTGTAAAGCATCGGTATGTTTAACCTAGGGAAAATATGAAAATTTTCAAAATTAAGGTTTCACCACAGTAGGCCTTGGTGTCGTGATTAAACAATTGCAACGACTGTTTCTAACAACTGTCAAATAATACATATTTTTCTATAGTGCAAACAAGTTAGTGATTTCAAGTTTTCAATAGATCGTTTTTCGAATAAGCATAAATATGAAATGTTGGAGTGCTTCGTTCTCTGTAGGAGAAATGATATTTTGGCTGCAGAAATGTATTTCAATAAATATCCGGAAAGACGTCAGACATTATGTTTTCTGATGAACCATCGACAAAATTCCATTCTTCTCATCAACCTGGCTGAAGTCTATTTGGGTATTTATTTAAAGAAGTACATTTCTGCAGCCATAATAATTTCTCCTACAGAGAATAAAGCACTCCAACATTTCATATTTATGCTTATTTGAAAAACGATCTATTGAAAACTTGGAAATCACTAACTTGTTTGCACAACAAAAAAATATGTGTTATTTGACAGTTGTTAGAAACAGTTGCAATTGTTTAATCACGACACCAAGGCCTACTGTGGTGAAACCTTAATTTTGCAAATTTTCATATTTTCCCTAGGTTAAACATACCGGTGCTTTACATGGTTGAAAAGCATTTGTTATGGAGATTCCAAAAATGCAAAAATCCAATATGGCGTCCATAAGAAAAACAAAAGTAGGGCATGACCATGCGAAACATGGCCTAGAATCTTTTTAATGTCATTTTTAAAATCCTTATTAGTTACTTATCCAATCCTGAAAATTTGGCGCAAAAATCTTTTCAAATAAAGGTAATATGGAGGTTTTAAGAAAATGTACATTTTTTGTTTTCGTTGTGGTACTACGTAACAGGATGAATTATTGAAAATGTAAAACTGGATTATTGTTACGCATGTAATTGCGCAACTTTCTCCCCATTTAACAGATTTTGTATTTCTAACGGTTTCCGAGATACCCATGTACGTACTTCATTTTAAACTGGACACCCTGTAATTTTCAAGATTTTTCATGTGGCTTACTTTTTGATAGGCCGTCTTTAACATTTGCAGAATTCAATGGTTTTGCACTACCCATATTATATTCCTCTTCTTGTTTTAATTTTTGAGCGTATTCGTGTTCCTCTTTATCAAGAACAAGAGGAACATTCAGGTCCTTAATACTATTTTTAAGAATCTCCAACACATCTTTATCTTTTTCTTGGCCTTCCAACGACGCCATAACACTATCCAAAGCTTTCCTATATTTACGATCATCTGTATCCTCCACCATTTGATGTAAATTTGGTAAGAGTCGCACCACACATAGTCGTAGATTTGCAACTGGATCAGCTATAAAATTCTTGGTTAAAAACTTAAATTATTTTATAATAGTGCACTAACTTCCTAATGTTAGCAGAGGCAGATAAAAGTGCTCCTTAAAATACCTCTGACTAAATAATTCCATAGCATGAATGCACAGTTTTACATATACATGTCTCGTGTAAAAGGATTTTGAATAACAAAGTTGATTGATTAAATTATCTCTTAACCATTTTCTTTGTACTTCTTTAACATTGTTACGTAAAAAAACTAGTAAAGTTTTTGCAGCTTGAAATCTTACAGGTTTCGCTCTCTGAAAGCAAAACACTACTTAGAAATGCATATACAGAATGACACTTTTAAACATACATTTTAAATGATCTACTAAACCAATTAAACAACGTTAACACAGGTTGTCCCAATTAGAACTCTCCAGTTCTGTAACTTCCTTATTTTAAAAGATGAGCTTTCAAGTTTATTACAAAATGTACAATTAAATCATATGTATATTTAAATAAAACTAGCAAACCTTTAAATACTTTGGAATAAAAAAGTTACTAGAGGCTAGAGTGTGATGGATCACCCTGTATACAGGATTTTCTATACATACAGGGATGCGCAAAAGTATGGAAACAAATACCTAGAATAATATTGCAGATATAACAATGAAATTTTGTATCTGAGCATTACGGTATTTTTCGGATTCGATGAAAACATCTAGGTGGCAATACGACTTCCGGTTCAACCGGAAACGGACTCAACTTTGAAATTTTAAATGGAACACCCTATATATTTTAACATTTTTGGAATCCTCTTAAAATTTACTTTAAAAAATGTATAAGGTATAAATGTATGGGTCTAAAGTCAACTGTTTACATTTTTATGAAATCTTGAGCGATAAAGCACTTTCAATTTTTTTTAACATTTAAGTTATTTAAAAAGACAGTAGAATTTCGTTTGAAAATTACATTGACAATTAACAATTTGCGCCAGCTACATTTTAAAAATATTATACAGGGTGTTTTTTACGCTTGTTCAAACTCGTGAAACTTTAAACATCGATTATTCATTTTTCTTAAATACAACACACTATTTGTTTTTACATAGTCATGTAGAAAATTTGATTGTCTTTCAAAAACATTCACCATGTTTTATACCCAAAACTGATATTTTACGAGATATCGCGATTTTACTGTAAATTATTGGGGCAACGTAGGCTATGAAGGTAGACAGCAAGACAGCGGTAATTTTGAAACAATTGAAAGATAAAAACAAGAAAGTTATAATATTATCTTTTCCTTACGAATTTTCGAAATTTTTTATAATGTAGATACAATTTTACCAATCTTACGTTTACGTCGAGGTTACTTATCAGGGCCACAATATTTTTCATATAATTGATTTTTATTGTTTGCAAAGTCTTAAAAACAGATTGATAATGTATTGAGTACGCGAAAAGGACGCTGATTAAACAAAAGTCTGTTTATTAACATGACCCAAGTCATTTTAACTCACCCCTTGAACAGCCAAGCCTAATACAACTGGCGTAAAATGCTGGTGAATAAAATCGGAAGGCATACAGCGGGGTAAATGTTGCAGTTGCGACACAAATTCTGTCTGCATTCTCCAATTGAACCCCCTTGACAATTCACTTTGGCATTTTAAAAGTGCTCGTCCGATTTCAGTTGTTGCTACATCTGTAACTTCCTTCGACAGTGTCCCATAAATGAATAAAAGTTCCAGAGTGTCCCCCAAAAGGGGCACAAGGGTTTGCAGGACTTCTTCCGCATCGTCTCTCAGCAGTCTTACCAAATCCGCCTTGATTAATTTGTTTTGAACGCCTAAACAAAATTTTGTATCGTCAAATTCTGAAAATTTTGAAATTCGACATTTACTGACCTAATATTTTTGCGATTTCGTGTATTCCTCCGGCAACCGTTCGCCTTACTATGTAGCAAGGATCGGCGGCGAGATCTCGAAAAATATTATACAACGTATCCAACTGTGTCGGAATTGAGGTTAACGTGAAATAAGTTAATGCTGGTAAATTGAACGCACAGTTCTGTCTGCACATCACGTCCTAAAAATATAATATTGACTTTAAAACAAACACTTTCCAAAATAATACACATAACGAAAGAACGTGCTTAACGTATTGAAGTAATTTTACGTTTAATTTGCAAAATTACAATACATTTTTTGCAATTATAAGTACAAGAAAAAAAAATTGTGAAATTTAAGAAAAGACACTAATAGATTGGATAAGAAACAACACATAAAAAATTAACTTGTAATTTGACCGGTAGAACAACAATACAACAGAAACAATAAAGATGGTTGGGGCATATACTTAGGATGAATAATGGCAGATTGTTGAAGAAAGATTAGGGAAAAAAAAACAAAAAAAAATTGGAAGGATAGTTGCAGAGATAAGAGAAGTAGGTAAGTGATATGGAGAGAAATAACGAAGCAAGTAGAAAATATAATGTATGGAAAAACTCGAGAGAAGCCACTTAAAAACCAAAACCTTATACTGAACAGCGGAAAGGTCGGAATTAAAAAGAAAAGAAGAAAATATGAATAATTATTTTACCTATTGTATCCTTTCGCAGCTAGAATATATATTCAAAAATATTATTAATCATTTGTTATCAGAAATAATCAGTTTTTCTTCCATTAAAAATACACTTTAAGAGAAATTTGCAACTAATTTCTCTTTAACACGTTAAGCGCCACCATGTTAAAAAAAAGTAGGTTTTTCTGGCCACCAATTTTTTTTTTTAAATTAACCTTTCTTAATTGCCCTTAAGTAATATAAAAAAAATTCACAACAAAATAACATTATAACCCGTTTCCAAACAAAAATTGATTGGTATCCATTTGGATACAGGCGGCCCATGGGGAAGAAAATAGTGTTTCACCACTGTATCTTATCGAATACAAGTATGTATATACTCGTGAAAACTTGCATGTTACTACCTACTTACTGACTATTATAATCCGATGGTAGCAGGTAAACAAATAATTAAATAGTTATAGAATTAATTAACCCCTAACGGTAAAAGATTTCCAAAAATAAAGTGTTCATATTTACATTATGTCTTATGAAGGAGAGCTCAATTATATAGTTTTATTTTTATATCATTTATGTGCTTTTATTTTTGACAATTATAAGTTGTAAATTTGATTTTCGTATGAATAAATTTGTATCATAAAACTTTTTTTTTTTAAATATCAATGTGGGTAAAAAATCGCTGGCCACCAAGGTTTTCTGGTCCAGCGGGCCATCCTTAAACCTTTTCTGGTATAGTTATATGTAATACATGTATGTTTAAGAATACAGGCAGCCAAATCTAAATGTAGGCTGTTGTATCCAAATGGATACAGGTGGCCCATTGGGCCAAAATGATTTGTATCCATATGGATACAAGTGGCGCTTAATGTGTTAAGTCCAAAAGATGAAATTATTTCTTATGTCTAGGGTTGCCTCAAATCCCTATGTCCCAATAAGAGGTTTTGGGACCGTCAATAATCTGGGTTTATCAAAACTAGTAAAAAATAATTTAGGAAATTGCAGTTAGTACTTAATGGGTTCCATAAATTCAGTGGTGGGTACAAAGGGGGAGAGGGCAACAGGTGCGATCCTGACTAAAAATATTTAAAAAATTGACTTTTTAACAATTTTTTTTCAATTTCCTTGGACCCCCTCTGGGCTGGAGGAAGGGCCGTAGACCTCCCCCTTTTGTCCCGGTTATGATATTCACAAATCTGGTACCCTACTTAAGTCATCATTACACACAATGATTCAAATAGTTAAAGGTAGTGTTTTTAAGGTTCTAAAAATATTATTATTGCATTTTCAGTTCTCAGAGTTGAGAGATAAATTAATGGGTGGTCTCTTATAGACCAGTTTTAATATTTCAGAATGCTAAAAGCGTATTTAAAAAAATTATTGTTATTAAAAGTTCTAAGCTTATTCTTGAATATATGCATGATGCAAACACTTCAAAAATACTGATGATTCTAAAGGGGTCTACAAACCAAGATGAATAGATACGCTTGTCTAAAGACGATTCTCTAGGTGTATTAACAATCAAGAATGAACAGTAAAAAATTTGATAGTTGTTTGTAGGTAGCCGTAACAAGAATTATTATTATTAACAGCTAGATCACCTTATAAAACATTTATATTGTATATATTACACACTAGAGAAACTGTTATATTCACATGGATATTGTTAAACCTAATCTCATCAATTCTAAAATCTAAAAGTTTAAACCACTTAAGACATTGACATTAACCAACCCCTCCCCATTGCAATTATTACATCACATTGCTTTTAATTTTTGTCATTCAGTGAATACACTATGAAAAATTAAAAAACACTTTCTTTTTCTCCAAATAGCAATGACAGACTTTTTGAGCTTGCGTGGCAAAAATTAAAAAAAATAATTAATGATAAAACCTGAAATTTAGGAAACTGGTCTTCAAAGTCAATTTTTCTTATTATTATTATACAGGGTGTCCCAGTGTTATTGTGAACAGCATGGGGATCTTGTAAACGGTACGAGATACAGAGTTGGTTAAAGAAGTCAAAATGATGTATGATTTACGAGCAACTATTTTATAAAAAAATCTTTAAAAAAATTAATAGTTTCGATTTTTGCTTTTAACTTGCTTATTTGAAATCATACTCAAAATGTTATTCGGCATTATTAGAACAGTTTTTTGAATAGATTTGAAATTCGTTAATAAATTTTATCTATCTTCATTTGTTTTTGTTATTTTAACATCAACTTTCTTATTTTAAATAGAGGTCGTAGTTGGCTGTGACACCATTAAAAAGAGTTTTTTTTCTTCTCATTTCATTGATGTATGGGTTGTTAGGTTTATCTTTAAAAATAAGTAAGTTATTACAATATTATTGCATTTATTAAGTTTAATCAAAGTGGCAATTGAAAAACAAAACAAAACATCACATTAATAATCTAGCTGTACTTAATAAAACACAAAAAAAACTTAAATAATTTAAGATATTTTTAATATTTTGTAATAATTTATGATTTTTCAGTTACTATTACTATTGAATCTAAATTACAACAAGCGTTCAAAGTGTAACTCTCTCTTTGGGGACAATACAAATTTGAAATCTGCGCTTTGTAGATAATAATGTTTTCCTAAGCATATTACTTTTTATTTGGTGATATGTCCTTAAAACAGCTAATCATAAAAAGACAGTTAATTACAATTGATGAATTAAAAATGGCTATTTTAAGTACAGTTCATGTATTAGAAAGAAACATGCTTAGGAAAAAATTATTATCTACAAAGTGTAGATCTCAATTTTGCATTGCCCATGGAGGGTGGACTAGATACACTTTAAACGCATGTTATAAATTAGTATGAAATGTAAAAAATATCTCAAATTATTTAAGTGTTATTATTTACTATTTCAATTAATCGATTTTGTTCAATAGTTTCCAAATCGATTTTGAAGTCGACAAACTTTTGTTTCCGTATAATACTGAACTCAAAATCAACCTACTGTACATCAAACATTTTTTATAATTCATAAAATAAATATCCTTCAAGCATTTCTGGCATTAAAATGTCAAGATTATACTAAATTTTGTAATTGGTTGAAACTGAATAAATCTCTTCAGAAACAAATTAATGTTTAGTTATATAAAAGCTGTATTACACTATACAATTTCTTGTTCGAGAAATTTTATACTAGATTGTACAGCCAAGTTACAATGTCGTAAATTGACATACGCGAAGTGTCAGTTTACGACATAAGACGTGTTGTAACTTGGCAACAGCTGTACAATCTAGTATAAAATTTTTTGAACAAGAAATTGTATAGTGTAATACAGCCATTATTATACTTGAGACTTTGAAATTGTTTTGCAAGTTTAGCTAGCCTGCTCTATTTTTTTGTCACATTTTGGTAAGGAAAACAGTAAAAAAAAATCAAATATCATTTACAAGGTGTTGGAAATTCGATTTAAACATGGGTATCGCTTATTGTAATAGCTGGAATTTAAATTTGGCAAAGTTGCTAAAATTGGTGCTTATTGATATTCAAAAAAAAAAAATATTTTGAAGGTCTCCAACGGTATCCAAAAAAATGAGGAAAAACCGGAAAACGCGATTTTTGTAAGTCGTCCATAACTCCTTAAAAGGATCAAATATTTTAAATGGGTAAAAACTTTGCCTAAGCAACTTTTTAAGCCAAATCGGATGGTAATCAACAATTTTTCTTAGGTCGATTAGTTTTTGTTTTATGACAAGTGAATTAACAAAAACAAATCGACCTAAAAAAAATTTGTGATTTTCATAAGATTCTGCTTAAGTAGTTGCTTAAAAAATGTTTTTACACATTTGAAGCATTTTATACTCCACAAGATTTATAGACGATTTTTAAAAATCTTGTTTTCCAGTTTTTCTCGATTTGTTGGAATACCGTTCAAGATATTTTTAAATTTTTTTCGGATTATCAATAAGCATCGAATTAAGCAGTTTTGCTAAATTAAAATCTATACTCTAGCTATTATAATAAACAAGATACCCATGTTTAATCTCGAATTTCAAACACGCTGTATATTTATCAACAAATAAAAATTATTTATTAAATAATACCTGTGAAGCATCAATGTTATGTAAATCCCCAGGTGTAGCCAGCCCTCTGTGTGCCAAGGTTTTGTAACACTGTAGGAACCACGTGCAATCGTTCATGGAAAGACACGAATCCAATCCGTCAAGCAACTTTCCTAATTCCTTAGCCACAGCGGTACCTGTGATATCTCCAGTTTTCATGCTCTTTTGACACAACTGTCGGACCAGAGGTACCATTGTACCCTTTTTTGTCTCTTTAACATTAAAATGTTACGATCTTTTTTAATTTAATGATTCATGAAATAACTTACCTAGGTTTAAGTAAGGAAAAATTAAAACAATGGACACAACAGCTGCAGATCTAACGTTCATATTATCATCTGATGCTAATTCCACAAGACTTGGTAACAAATTACTTTGTACTGCTGCACTTCCAAGTCCTAAAATACGATAAAAACAAGTTTAATTGCATTCAGACGATGCGTTGAGAAATTTTAAATATACAGGGTGTTTAAATGGGGATCTCGCTTATTATAATAGCTAAAGTATAGGTTTAAATTTGGCAAAGTTGCTAGATTTTGTGCTCATTAATAATCCGAAAAGAAATTGGAAACATCTCAATTGATATCCGAGAAAATTAGAAAAAACCGTGAAATACGATTTTTGAAAATCCTCTTTAACCCCTATGGATTACAAAATATTTCAAATTTGAAAAACATTGCCTAAGCAACTTTTTAAGCCGAATCGGATGGTAATCACTAATTTTCTAGGTCGATCCGTTTTTGTTTTATAACAACCAACTTTACTTTTTCTTATGGGTGCAATTTTTGCTATTTACATAATCAAATAGAGTTTTGTTTTTCTGAATTCATTGATGTATCACACATGGTATTTTACTTGTTTATTCATTGTACAATTTGTAGACTTGCGTTTTGGACAACAATCCGGTCGTTGTAGTTTATGTCGTTACCATGACAACCAATCAATAAACTAAAAATTTGAAAGGCTATTATGTACAGGGTGAATATTATGTTCCAGGCCGATTTCTTTTAGCAATCATTTCTGTTTGACAGACATTTGACATTTAGTAATTGGCAGTCTTAAAGAGTAGTCAATTACAATTTATTATGGAACATCTGACGCCTCAACAACGTGTTGAAGTTATTAAAACATTTTATTTAAATAATTAAATAAAAATATGATACATTCTCCAAATACTTATCGGAAAATAATATTCCGTATCAAGCTACTATGATATCAGGGCACAATATGAAAATTAACGTGAATAATGAAAATGACTACCGAAATCTCACTAGAGCACTTAACGATACCAAGCTTGAATGGTACTCGTTTGAAAACAAACAAACACGACCAACCAAAGTAGTGGCAAGAAAACTCCACCAGACTTGTCAAACAACGGAAATTCTAAATGATCTAAAAAATAAAGGTTTTAAAATATTAGAGGTAAATCAGATAATCAGTAAAAAAGATAAAAAACTACTCCCACTTTTCACACTGTCCTTCAGCAAAGATGAAGATATCAAAAAAATATATGCTATTACAGAAATATTACACATGAAAGTGCAAATAGAAGCTTTCAAAAAACCTAAACTTATACCACAATGTAAAAGATGTCAGGAATACGGTCACACCCAAAATTACTGTAAGAGAGAGCCAAGATGTGTCAAATGTGCAGGAAAACACATAACGCGAGATTGCCAAAAATCAAAAACTACAGATCCCAAGTGCATTCACTGTGGAGAAGCACACCCGGCCAACTATAGAGGGTGCAGCACGGCCATAGCTCTACAAGATTTGAGAAACAAAAGTACAAACAAGAAAGAAATAGAAAAACGAAAAATAAACGTGGAGAGAGTCGAAAATAAGCAACAAAAACAAGTTACTGCTGGGGCAACCTATGCTCAAGTAACAAGAAACGAAGAACAAATAGAGACAGCTGGTAATACTGATTCTATCACATTAATGCTGCAGAAATTAATAACACAAATGGATAAACAAGAGGAATTTAATAAAAAAGTTCTGGAAAGACTAGACAGGCTAGAAAACAGTAATAAATACCGATAGAAAACAGCAATGACCTGTGATCTAAGGATTCTTCAATGGAACACAAATGGACTCTTACAGCACCAGCAAGAGTTATTGCTAATGTTAGAATTTCACAAAGTAGATATATGCTTGATATCAGAAACCCATTTTACTAACCAGAAACACATCAAACTAAGAGGATACCAAGTTTACCACGCCCTTCATCCGCAAAATATGGCCAGAGGTGGAGCCGCAATTATAGTAAAAAATACCATATCACATCACGAACGCGAAAAAATAGAGACTGCAGAAATACAAGCAGCTAGTATCTGTGTTAAAACAAAGAAATATGTATTCACCATTGCGGCAGCGTACTTCCCTCCCAGATATAATCTTAAAAGAGAAGTCTATACTAACTTTTTATTAACCCTTGGTGAAAAATTTGTCCTGGGTGGAGACTTTAATGCTAAAAATACTTGTTGGGGATCAAGACTTACCACAACGAAAGGTAAAGAACTATATCATGCTATTACAAAACTTAAATGCAGATGGCATTCTACCGGCAAACCCACCTATTGGCCAACTGATGAAAATAAAATTCCCGATCTGTTGGATTTCTTTATCTCAAGACAAATTGCTACAAATTATATAAAGATAGAAGATGTTGAAGAACTGTTATCAGACCATTCACCAATTCTTCTAACAATAAGTGAAAATATCATAACAAGAGAACTTAACCCCACATTAACTAATAAAGGAACAGATTGGGAAAATTTTCAGTTAGAGCTTAGTGAAAGACTTCAATTAAATGTGCCAATAAGAACAATCGAACATTTGGAACAAGAAGCAGAGAAATTTATGATAAACGTTCAGCAGGCTGCCTGGAACAATACGCCTCAGATAAAAAGAAAAACTATAGGTAACAATTATCCTAAAGAAATACGAGAACTAATCAAGGAAAAAAGAAAATCTAGAAATATATGGCAAAGATCCAGAACAACGGAGAACAAAAAATAGGTTAAACAATCTAACGCAGCAATTACGAAGAGAAATCACGAAAATAAAAAACGAATCTGTCAACACTTACTTAGGTGAATTAACGGACGACCAAAGCACCGACTACTCACTTTGGAAGGCTGCTAAAAAGATCAACAGGCCAATAAAACATATCCCACCAATCCGAAGAGAAGACAGAACATGGGCAAGGGATGCTAAACAAAAAGTGGAAGCCTTTGCCGAATACTTGGAAAATACTTTTCAACCATATGCCGAACAGACTGAAATCGATTACCCAGATGAAATTATTGAAAACGAAAACATAAAATTAACTACTCCAAAGGAAGTAAAAGAAGTAATAAAGAAACATATCAATCCCAAAAAAGCCCCTGGGTTCGACTTGATTACTGGAGAGATCTTGAAGCGATTACCAAAAAAAGGTATTGTAAAACTTACAAATCTAATAAATGCCGCTTTCCGACTACAATATGTTCCTATTATATGGAAAACAGCCGAAGTAATAATGTTACCAAAACCGGGGAAACCTATAGATGAGATTACATCGTATAGGCCAATTTCACTTCTACCTATAATATCAAAGCTTTTTGAAAAGCTGCTATTAAAAAGGATGAACAACATAATCGAGAGAAAAAAACTTATTCCACCACATCAGTTTGGATTTCGTGACAAACACTCCACCGTAGACCAGGTTCATCGAATAATCAATGACATAGAGAAGTCATTAGAAGAAGAAAAAATTTGTTCGGCAACATTCCTCGATGTTGCTAAAGCATTTGACAAAGTCTGGCATAAAGGACTACTAATAAAATTGAAGAAAATGCTTCCTGTTCAATATAGTCAGCTCCTGGAGTCATATCTATCTCAGCGAACGTTTAAGGTCAAAATGGAAAACGAATACTCAGAACTGAAGTTTATAAGAGCAGGGGTACCTCAAGGAAGTGTCCTTGGACCGGTATTGTACCTGCTGTATACACATGACATTCCAGAAACAGAAAACGTAAAACTCGCCACATTTGCCGACGACACCGCAGTTCTAACTACAGGAGCAACCATAGAAGAAACAACAGAAAATCTCCAAAGCGCAATTAATCAAATATATGCATGGACAAAACAGTGGCATATAAAAATCAACGAAGAAAAATCTGTTCACGTTAATTTCACCAACAAAAGAATAAACTACCTACCAGTGTATCTAAATAATAACATAATCCCTTGCAAAAAGACTGCTAAATATCTTGGCCTAAACTTAGACGTCAAGTTAAAATGGAAGGAACACGTCAAAAAGAAAACGGAACAGCTTAAGATAAAGTATAGAGATATGTATTGGCTGATAGGAAGAAATTCCCAGCTTTCTATCCAAAACAAACTGCTCCTATACAAACAGGTGCTCAAGCCTGTTTGGACATATGGCCTTCAATTATGGGGCTGTACCAAAAAAAGCAACTACAACTGTCTTCAAATATTCCAAAACCGCGTATTAAGAAGCATAGTAAATGCCCCTTGGTATGTTCGGAACAGCGACTTACACCGGGAACTCCAGGTAGAATCTGTCCAGGAAGAAATTAAAAAAGCTGCCAAAAGCCATGAGGAGAGGCTCCACAGACATTCCAACATTGAAGTGCTCCAACTTCTCGATAATCAACAACTAGTGCGTAGGCTCAAACGGATTAAACCGTTTGAACTTGTGTAGACTTAAAGTGTACAAAAGCAGAGTACAGTGCTATGTAGCCACGGTAGTGTAGTGTAGATTGTAATAGTGACTAGGATGGACCATTGGCGACATCCAGACTCAAACACAAACGTAGTAAATTAGGTTAAAGTTAAAATGTTTATTAATCTATTGGATTAGGTGCATTGCAAATTTTAAATTAAAAAAAAAAAAAAAAAACTTCTTTAATTACCCCATCTATGACTACTGAGAATAATAATGGGCTGAGCACGCATCCTTGTTTTAAGCCCTCTTTTGTTTCAAACTCTTCCGATTATACAAATTTATTATGATGAATATTCCACTCATAACATAAGTAACCAATCAAAACATACTATTCAGCCAATAAGACACGACTCTCGCTGAAGACACCGCAAGTTGAGGTGTCTCAGCGAAAACACCATGACTAGGTTTATTTTTCACAGTAGGCCTCCTTAATTATGCTTAGTTACACATAAACATGTCAATTAAATTTGTCAAAATGACTACAAGCGGTCGTTTTTCTTCGTTTAATTAAAAAATAATGTTGTTAAAATAAATATAATACCTAACTTATTTATCTATCTGTGATTTAATAAATTAATTAACAAATATATATTTTTTTTTTATTCGCGGAATATTCATTCGAATACCACTCGTGGTAAAGATTTTTTTAAGAAAATACTTCCGTTTTCTATGTAAACTTGTTCCAAAAAATCACTCGAGCAAATTTCATCTAAAAATACCCCTCCAGCTGCGCTGTCGGGGTATTTTTGATGCAATTTGCTTTCGTGATATTTCAACTGGAACAAGTTTCCATGGAAACCCAAAAGTATTTTCAAAAAAATCTTCACCACTAGTGGTATTACATATGACAAGTGGTAGATTTTCAAAATTTTTAGTTTGTTGATTGATTGTCATGGAAACGGCATAAACTATTACGATTTATGCTTGTTGTCCAAAACGCGTATTTTTAAATGTAATCATGAAATAAAATACGTAAATGGTAAAAATTGGGCCCATAAAAAAAAGTGAGTTGTCATAAAACAAAAACGGATCGACCTAGGAAAAATTAGTGATTTCCATCCGATTCGGCTTAAAAAGTTGCTTAGGAAATGTTTTTCAAATTTGGAATATTTTGTAATCCAAAGAAGTTGAAGATTTTCAAAAATCGTATTTTACGGTTTTTCTTAATTTTCTGGGATATCAAATGAGATATTTCCAATATCTCTATAAATTATTAGCACCGAATTTAGCAACTTTGCCAAATTTAAACGTATACTCTAGCTATTACAATAAGCGAGATCCTCATGCTTTTTACAGCAAAATAGTCACATAATATTTAAATATACACACCATGAGCCACAAAAGGCAAGTGAGTGCATATGGCTGCTCTAACATCGTAACTGTAATCTTGACATAATCCATGAACAGGCGGTAATATATCCCTCTTCACACTTAAAAAAATTCAATGATCATGAATATACTGATACGTTATATTTATTTACATAATGTTACAATCTCTTCTGGAATATCAGTCCATTTTAACCTGTTTTATATTTCTCCGAAAATACTTTTTGTTCTGGAAACCCCGGGATATTTAAAAAATGTTATTTTCGTTTATTTTATGTTAAGATCTTTGTAATACTTTCGTAACTTATCAGAATTTATTGTACATATCTATACTAATATAAAATTATGAAAAAACTTTATTCTTACTTCAAAATATGAGTTGTTTTTAAGTAATAACTGCTCCCTTTCTTTTCGGGTCAATTATCTCAAAATATTGAAAGAATTTATTACGTCCAGGGATCCCGGAAAAATGTCCGATTTCTTCCCGGAATCCCGGAACAGGTAAACATATTAAACGTGAGAAATTCTAGCCGTGAGAGAATAAAAAATTAACAGTTACAGAAATTATATGTACTTACTTTAAACGATCCATTTTAGGGTGTGTTGCAATTCTTCCCAACAATTTACAGCTTATAATGCGATTTTGAACAGTCTGATTAAACTGTGATTTAGCTATGGTCACTGGTAAGATCTAAAGCAAACAAAATGTAATAAAATTTAAGTATGTTAGCTCGTTAAACTAACTTCATTAATCACTCGTTCTTCGGGTATCAAAGGCATAACGGCGAGTAAAGTCTCCAACCAGGTATTCGAAACAATAGGATCTCGTGACTCAATACCTTGCAAAATTGAATTTATTAAATTTACCGGTAATTGTCGTTCTATTAGTAAACGAAACACTTTGCTCGTCATTAAATGAAATTCGCATGATGAATTGGGTAGTTCTTGCTGTATTTTCGGAAGTATTCGAGCGTATGTTACCCGCGAATCATATTGTAAAAGTTGCGGTAAGGCTTGTATTACACTTAATTTTTGTACTTCATCACCTTTACTATAATAGAAACATGATATCACTTTAAATAGTTTAAAACAATATAAACAAACATGACAATTTTATTGTATGTGTAACATAACCTACACATATAAATCTTGAAAGGCATCAGCTATATCATCTGTGGGGTTCACATAATTTGTTACTGCTAAATCCATAGTTTTAATAAAACAAATTTGCTAAATATTGCACTTTTGGCTAATTTAAACCACAACATTTTTTGTCAAATGTCAATAAGACATACAGCTGTTTGACAGTTGTAAAAACACTAAATTTGAAAATGGGGAAAATAAGTACATGTATATTTTTACCTACGTTAATAAGTAAAGAGCTCGTTCTATAGGTTTATTTTCAAACTGAGCATCAACAGTATGTTTTCTGATAGTTTCCACACTCTGTAAATATAATTAAATTGTATTTCAATACTCCTAGTTTGATAGGTACCTAGGTACCTTTCCTCGTCCTGGCCTATCCAGCTGCAAATTTTGTTCATCATCCATCATCATAATATAACTAAAATAACATAAAATCCTTGTATTTTGCAGTAAAAAAAAAAGTATATGACAGTGTCATTTTTAGATTGCTTTGTTATTTTTTAATGATTTTAAATTAATACAATGTGATTGAAATAACCTTCAGCCAAAACATTAGGCGATTACTTAGAAATTTAGAACATTAAAATGTGACCTGTTGATATTACAAAATGTTGTCTTTTCGAACATAATTTTTTTAATTACAGGTTTTTGTTATCATAAAATATAATAAGTAATACTATGGGTCTAACAAATCAAATTTTTTGATAATCTGATGAGTATGCCAGAAATAAACCACAAAACAAACAAAAATTGGTCTCAGATTCTAAGTTTATAAAAATTTTGCTTTAATAGGCTAAATAAGACTATTAATATGAATAGGTTTAATTAAAAATCACTCAACTTTTTTCAAACCTAAATATTACTGGTATTGTTACGTAACTGCTAATTCCAGCTTACCTGGTTCAGGAATTTTATCTTTGTTTATGTTGAAGCACTTAAGAAATATTGTGTAGCCAGCCTGGAGTGGGTTTTGGGGTTGGCTTGGTATCATTCTGTTTCTAATGCTGCTAATAGATAGTAATACTGTGTATTGTTATTCAATATTATAATAAATTGTGGTTTGATTATGTTATTTATTTATAATCGACGGACAAAGTACATAGTAAGTAGACTCATACAATATGTTGACCGAGAACTTTCATCCGTTTAGCTAATCGAGCAATCTATGTCGGTCGCATTTAAACAACTGACAGGTCGCATGCAGCCCGCGGACCGCTCATCACTATTTTAAAATAAAAACTTTCATAACATGATAATAATGAAAATAAAACCATTATAAAAAAACTATCTGATGGCACTTTATTACACAATTTTTGGTACATTTTTGTATCTACAAAGAATATTAAAATTAATGTACAAAATATGAATGCCCTTTAAATCACAAAAATTATATGGTTTAAAATGTTGTGATGAATGGTTAAGCTTTTTACAAATTTATTGCTAACCTTTAATAAAATTAATGAGCGATTCAAAATTTACAGTATTTGTTTGATCGTCATCATTTAAAAACAAACGAATACGCGAAGAAAAAGTTGAAACAAAAGACTGACCTAAAAATAAAAACAAAGTTAGTGCATTATCAGAAACAAAAGAATCACACACTCACTTGAATCAGACTTCAATAAAATAATCGAACTGGCCTTATAATGTTCTTTTGAGGTGTGAAAACCTAGTACGGGTAACAAACAGTTGCAATCGCTACCATCTACAAAATCTGTGGATGTTATAGAGGATAATGGTTCAACAGTTTTCATTCTTATTCTTGCGAAATCTGTTTGATTCTCATGATTCACAGCTTCACAGTATGTTGAAATCAAATCTAACCTGGAAAAACATAGTTGTAAGTATAAAAAACAATTGCCTGTCTGGAAGGTGAACAATCGCTAAATTTCTTTAAGAAAATTAAAGGAATAACTGTAAAAAAAAAAAAATTGGATTATTTTTATGACATTCTTATGTACAGGGTGGACCAAATTCGAATGTTTTACGGGGTATCTCGGTTACCGCAATAGATAGCGAGTATTTTTTTAGCTTTTCAAAAATATATAGTTTTATATATTTGTTGCAAAAAATAACCGAGATATGGCCGATTTTGTAAAAATTTGATCATCAAAGTTTGCCATGATGTCATAAACAAGTGATGTTTGCAATTATTAATTTAGAAGTACATTTGTCAACTTTAAAGCAAATCCGTGTATTCTTTTGTATTTTATAACTATTTATTGTGGTATTGTGAACATGGCTAAATTTGAACTTTTTGAAAAGTTTAATATGTTAGAATATTACTTTGTAAGTGATAAAAACGTAGCGATTGCTGCAGAATTTACTTGGCAATGACGTTTAGTTGTTTAATAATTGCAAACATCACTTGTTTACGAAATTATGGCAAACTTTGATGATCGGATTTTTACAAAATTGGCCATATCTCGGTTATTTTTTGCAACAAATATATAAAACTATATATTTTTGAAAAGCTAAAAAAATACTCTTTCACATAAAATCATGGCCGACTAGGGTTTCCATTTAAAAATATATTAGTTTACACCATATCTCGAAAGTCAAAATGGCTAAAAAAGAATTACTTTTGTTTTTCAATTAAGCATAAAAATCTGTATAAAAAACCTATATAGCATTTTATTCTAATTTAATAAATAGAGAAGTTACAGCAAATTTTCAAAATTGATGAAATTTCATTTTCCGTCTGTAGTGCCAAAATGGAATCCGATAGAAAAAATCTGATTACATAGGCGTTATTTTCTCAAAAAAATAGCCCAAGAGACCGAAATCAGATTTTCGCTATCTATTGCGGTAACCGAGATACCCCGTAAAACATTCGAATTTGGTCCACCCTGTACTTGTATATAAAAAATAATTTTTTGTTTTCATCGTACGATAACCTACAGTAATTTAATAAAATAACAGGTGTATTACAAAAAAGTTTTATTTTATATAACTAAAACGGTTGAGTTTTGAGGAGGTTGGTAAGCCATAAGTGTATTTCAGTAGATTACAAAAATCCTTCATATAATCATTAACTAATAAAAAAAAGCTAATCGGTATGAGTAAAAATGTATTTATTACCTCTCTTTGAAAGTTAAATCAGCGAGACTGATATCACCCAATTTTAAGGCATCGATCACGTGCAAACTTGGAATTTGAACATCTTTGTGGTCTTTGTTCGTGTTATTTTTCTTTATTACTGCAGTTTCGGTCACTAATTCCCCGTACAATAATGTTCCTTTCACTAATCTAATATTTTTTACATTCGCCCATTTATTCCTTTGGTATCTGAAAACTTTAGATCCACCAACACCTGAAAAAATTATTATTTGAGCATATTTAAATATTTATTAGTAAAAAAAAAGTACCCCCATAAAAACAGCACAAATTTTTTGCGGCACTTGCTGCAGATGTAACAAAATGCCAATCGTTAACATCCGATAAAACATCCATTAAATGTTGATGGTTGTCTAGCTGTTGCGGCTGAATCAACATGAACTCTGTAAACCATTAAAATTAACAACACAATATTAACAAATTTAATAAAGCCGTACCTGGATTTTGTACGGCACTTGTTAACAAATCGTTGATCGTAAAATGCTTTCGCGGTATTTTCGGATTATCAGGTATTCTCCAATATTTTAAGCACGCTGCACGTAAAACATCTTGTCTCGCTTCAATCAGGGTTGGATTGCGACAAAATGTGGTTAATTTTGCTAATGCCACCAATTGTTTGTTACCAATGCTGAAAAATTCATGAAACAGTAAATAAATACACAAGAAAACAATAATCAAAACCGCAATTTTTACTTGAACTGCTCTGGCTTGTTTAAAAAATCAAAATAAAAATTGAGCTCTGATTTTAGGTTGATAAATTCGTTATTTCAAATATAAGTTTCAAACCTGTTATTCCTTTCAGTTATGTAATTATAAAAATATTCATCAGCGGTTATAACATTTAACGGAACAATTTCAACGATATCTTTCACAGAAATATCGTGCTCCGATCGAAACTCCTTCAATTCCTTAACAATGTTACGTAAATAGTCCCTTATAGATAATGTCTGAGAATTCATTTTTAAACCATAACACACTAAGTATCTTTCCGAATTTGCAGGTCTCGAACTATTAGGTTTCAAAATCGATACTGTTAAAACAACTTAGTCAATGACAAAGTTTGACAATGGTACAGCAACTTACCTTTTTCAAAACACTTATACATTAAAAAAATTAAACCTACAGTGAAAACTGTAAAGTTATCAAAGAGTTTGGTCATAAAATGCCCATTTGGTCTCGTTATTTCAAGTGCAACTAAGCACTGACATACAATTAATTGTTTGCAAAGAATTTCTTGCAAATTTTCTTTGCCTTGCACAGAAAAACCCTGCAAAAAAATTAAGTAATTAATTAACAATATTATTAATTAAAGTATAAAGCAACATTCCAACTTGAAAAAACTACACCGTAGAGGGTGGACTAATTTCGAATGTTTCACTGGGTATCTCGGTTACCATATTAAATAGCAAACATCTGAAATCGGTTTCTTGGGTTATTAATTTTGAGATAAACACGCCTGTTATATCTGACTTTTTATATAACGCTCCATTTTGACACTACAGACGAATAATGAAATTTCATTGTTTTTGAAACTTACTACAACTTCTTTATTTATAAATATAGAACTAAATGTTATGTAGGTTTTTTTATAAACATTTTTATGCTTAATTCAAAAAAACTACCTTGATTTTTAAGATACGAACTTAACTTTTTTTAAACAGAAAATCTAGTAGGACGATTTTATATGAAAGAGCATTCTTTCGGCTTTTCAAAAATATATAGTTTTATATACTTGTTGCAAAAAATGACCGACCTATGGCTTATCTTGTGAAAATTTGATTACCACAGTTTGCCATGATTTCGTACACAAGTGTTGTTTGCAATTAAAAAACTACTAAATGCTAATTATTATGGTAATTGCGCTACTCCGTAAAACATTTCATTTGGTTCACTCTGTACAGGGTGATTCAAATTCGAGGGCGACCATGGGGATCTCGCTTATTACTGAAGATAGAGGGTAAGGTTTAAATTTGGCAAAGTTGCTAAATTTTATGCTCATCAATAATATCAAAACGGATTTGAAATATCTTCAACTGTTTTTGAAAAAAATTGAAAAAAACTGAAAAAAACTGAAAACATCACTTTTCGTTTTTTTGCTATAACTTTTTTATTAATTATTGTTTTTTAAATCCGTAAAAACTTTTCCATGGCCACTTTTTATTTCACTTTTAATGGTGCCATCAGATTTTTGCTGTGCCGATTCCGTTTCGTTTTATAAGTACCAACTTTTTAGTTTCTTATGGGCGACAAACTTGATTTTCATCTAGTTAGCTAAAACTTTTTTTTTAATTTTAAAAATCTATCACACAATAATTATGTTATTTACATAAACAACGTATTTATTTGAAGAAAAAGGTTTTCATTTATTTAACATATCTAATAACTAGATGAAAATCAAGTTTGTCGCCCATAAGAAATTAAAAAGTTAGTACCTATAAAACAAAACGGAACCGGCACAGCAAAAAATTGATGGCACCATTAAAAGTAAAATAAAAAGTGACCATGTATTTTTTTTACAGATTTAAAAAAAAATATAAACAAAAAAGTTATAGCAAAAAAAGGAAAAATATTTTTTCAATTTTTTCAAAAACAGTAAAGATATTTTAAATCTGTTTTGATATTATTGATGAGCATAAAATTTTGCAACTCTGCCAAATTTAAACCTACCCCCTATCATCAGTAATAAGCGAGATCCCCATGGTCACCCTCGAATTTGAATCACCCTGTACATGTAAGAATTATGGAAAAAAAAAACATTTATGTGATGTGTAGTACAACAAATAAGACTCTTCAAAATTATTATAGGAAACAAAAGTAGAAACAATAAAACTAGAAAAGATAACTTATGAAAACCCAGAGGTTTCAATTGTTTATCACAACATAAGTACATAAAAAAAAAACTGACAATATCAACATTTGTAATGACCGAAAAGTCTCGACTATAATACGCACAATTTTTACTAACTTTAGGCCGCTAAAAATGGGGTTCATATTATACTTGGGTACTAAAAAACACATAACTTTCAATATTGAACAAATACATCATTTTTTCTATGCATTAAAAGATTTAAAAGTAGTTGTAAGTTGTAAACAAACACAAATTTACAAAAATGTTACACATAAAAAAATACTTACCCCGTCTGCCATCGTAAAATGCACACCTAAATTTTCGCTTTGATGCAAAACATTCTGGGAAAAATGAGTAATATTTTCAGGATGGCAAATATCACCATCGTCCAAGGCTCCATAATTTGCACTAAATGTAGCATCTGATGTACAAGAAGAATCAAACACCTTAAAATCATGTTCATTTTTCAAAGTAAACCCAAAACCTTTAAACAGCCACTGTTTTCGCCACAAAACATACTCCGTAAATCCACCTGGCCCGGCACAAATATCTGCAAAGTAGTATGGTCCCTTTAAGCGTCGATGGAGAGGCTAAAAATTTAAACAAAATTCATGAGACATTAACAAAACCTCAACTTAGCCGATTTTTTCATCAAGTAAAGTACGAAGCGAAATGAACAATAAACTTACATTTCTATCTATGTCCGTGAATATAAAACCAGTTATGGCATCAATATTTGCCATCTTAAGTGCGGCTCGGTTCATGAAAAAAGCCGATTTTATAGTTTCAAACGGATTCGCTCTGGATCTTGCTTTACATAATTCGTATGAACTTAATTGATCGAAAACACTCTAAAAAATGATCAAAATACCAAATCTATTAACACAAACTCTCATATTTAAAAAAAAAATATGCATAAAAACAAATCTACATTCCAAAATATATACACCGAGTGCCCCAGTTATTGTGCATAGCATGGGGATCTCGTAAACAGTACGAATTACAGAGTTGATTGAATGCGTCAAAATGATCTATGATTTAAGATCAAACAAATGTTTGAATAAATTAATAGTTTTAGTGCTATTGATTTTAAAAAAAAAGATGTTTTAATGTTTGCTTATTACTTGCTTATTAGAAATCATAATCAAAATATTTTTAGACATTATCAGGACACTTTTTTTCGTAGATTTAAAATTTGTTAATAGACTTTACCTACATTCATTTGTTTTCGTTGTTTTTACATTAACTTTCTTATTATAAATACAGATTGTAGTTGGCTGTGACACCATTAAAGGGAGAATTTTTTCTCATTTCATTGATCGATTGGTTAGGTTTATCTTTTAACATAAGTAAGTTATACAATACTATTGTATTTATGAAGTTTAATCAAATTGGCCACTGATATAAAAACAAAGCATCACATAAATAAGCTAGCTATACTTAATTAAAAACAAAATAAAATGAAAACTTGCGTTTTTTTAAATATTTTTTACATTTCATAATAATTTATGATTTTTCACTTACTACTAAGTCCAAATTATAATATACCTTCAAACCTTGAAAGTGTAACCCTTTCTTTATGGGCAATAAAAATTTGAGATCTGCACTCGTGTAGATAATAATGTTTTCCTAAGCATACTACTTTTTATTTGATATGTTTTTAAAACAGCCAATCTTAAAAAGACAGTTGAATACAATTGATGGATTAAGATTAGCTATTTTAAGTAAAGTTTATCAAATAAAAAGACACATGCTTAGGAAAAAATTATTATCTACAAATAGCAGATCTTAAATTGGTATTAGATTTCACAGTAATAAGTAAAAAATCATAAATTATTATAAAATGTAAAAAATTACTTAAATTATCTAAGTTTTCACTTTTTTTGTGTGTTTAATTATGTACAGCTAGCTTACTTATGTAACTTTTTTTAATGGCCACATAGATAATTTTGACCTATTTAACCAACTCTGTATCTTTGACTTTTTACAGGATGTCCATGCTGTTCATGATAACTGGCACTTCCTGTATGTAATCATAGCTATTATTAACATTTCTAATATTTAGAATTAAATTAAAAATTGTGACATTAAAAAAACGTGTACAATTAAATTTTCAATAAAGGTCATCTGCTTTTAAATAAATTGTGAATAATACCTTGGCTTGTAGAATTTTTGCAGGTAATCCTGAATCACAAAAATTAATTTCTTTGTCAAGATCCAAATTAGCAGGTCCGACTATGATCCACGATAATAAAGTTTCCAAAGATATATCCAAAGTATTATGATCAACTTGTTCGCTCGTTTTAAGACTAATCCATTCTATGTCTTCTTTAACAATAATGGTCTGAAAACAATTAAAACAAGATTGTTACCTAAAAAACAACAACAGTCCATTCAGTAATTGTACAATTAATTACTGCGAAGTTCTTAAAAACGACCTCATTGGGGATATTTTTTCTCATGCTTTGAAAAGTTTTAATTGATAATTATTTATATGAATATTGAATATCATACCTTGGATTCAAAAGCCATTTTTGCAGTTTTGCACAAGGCAGTGTACCACAAGATTTAAGTTCACAAATAGTAATGAATTAATATACTTTAATAATTGTATCTTCTATTTACATTTCCTCTACGATGAATGGCTTTGTTTAGATCAGCATGTCTGTGTGTTTAAGTAGAAATATTTATACCACTCAATCAGACAATGAATAGTAACATAGTTCTTTTATTTATGAATGAAAAATAAACAAAAGTAGATGATATTACAACACTGATATAAAACCATTACTAATCAAATTTCACACATTGGAATATTAATCTAAACCACCCTTTATCAATCAAGATAAAAATGATATATTAAGCAAAATATAGGCTGATCATTCATTTCATTCATTGTATACATAAAAGAACAATAATATTACAAATAAAAACATTATATTCTGTTGTTACTTCTTGTTCATAAAATAATGACAACAAAGTCAATATTTTACATTTTTATCAAGAAATTACATTGTGAAAACTTTAAACAATATTTCATTAATAAATTACCATTATACAGGGTTCTCGTTTTTCGAGGGCCACTATGGGGATCTCGTAAACGGTAAGAGTTACGACTTCGGTTAAATTAGAGCAAAGTTGTATGTTCAGGTGCTTAATAATTTGACGCAAACATAACTTAGCTAGCTTTTTTAGTTTTTGAGATATAGGGGAAAAAGTAAAAAAGTGGACTTTTTTTTTTGCCCGTAACTTTTTCATTTGATGTCGAATTTCATTTCTGTAAAAACTTTTCCATGGCCACTTTTTGCAAGGAATCAAAATCTCCAAATTTATTTTCCATTCGACGTTTCGTTTTTTTAAAACCATCATCAGCTCAATTTTTTCTTATCGACGCTATATCTGATTTTAATGCCAATTTGTAGAGCATTTTATTCTGAATTCGACATTGTATAACACTTGGCACTTTTTTGAAACAATTGTTGTTAAAAATGGAAAAAACAAATATTTAATTTTGAAAAATTCCTTATGGGCATGGTAATCAATTATTTTTGTCCGTTTTTCCTTGGAAGGAGGTAAGTAAACCGCATGAAATTACTATTAAAGGGATTAAGTTAAAGATATAACACAAAACAAAAATAGGTAGGTATTTATTTATTTATTGAAGGGAAAAAACAGCTATGCAATCCATGCACGGTCACCCAACCAAGAACTAACTTACCTTGTCAAACGAATGCATTGGTTACATCTTACATCTTCAGCGAGTTATACCCTTTATCTGCGTTAATGGCTTCTAATAAGTAAGCAGATTTTTAGACGTTTTTTAAAAACTATGAAAACTTATATTTGGTTACGAAAATTTTGTTGCACATTCTCGTATGCCAAATAAGGGATAAAATAAGTTTTGATCCAGTTTTTTAAAATAAGTTCTATTAGGCTGTTTTGTTTTGTGTTAAATCTTTAACTTAATCCTTTTAATAGTAATTTCATGCGGTTTACTTACCCCTGCAAAGGAAGTTTGAGTAAAACAATATATTTAAAAAAAAAGGCTTGCGATCTCCGAACTTTTTTAGATACCTCAATACACATATTAATTGATATTTATAGCACTTATAAGTACGGTGACCATACGTCCTTTATTATTAAGGACAGTCCTTTTATTTCAAAGCGATGTCCTTTAGATTTATTTATTTTTAAAAAAGGCAACTTGTCCTTTATTTTCAAAGATGTGGGACAATAAATTAAATATACTTTCAGAGCAGGAGAAATGTCTTTTCAAAACATTTTTCAATTATCCTTTCGCTGAAGCATGTTTTTTTTTCCCATTGTCAAGCTTCAACTTTTCATAAACGCATTCTGAAAATTTTATCTCAGAATATTTTAAGGTGTGAAATTTTCGTTACTGTAAAATAATTTAAACTTTAATTGTCTGAACGTAAAACAAAAGTTTTTACCTATGAATGTAAAGAACTATTTTACGATTGAAAAAATGTCGCTATGAGAATACAAAATCATTTAAAGAATTTGTGCAATAATTTAATCAAACTTGTATTGATTTATCTATTTAAATTTTAAATCAATGGAATATGACTATTCAAGAAATGGCTGAAATTGACCGGATCCTTTTATTTGAAACTAGCTGATTGATCCGGCGTTGCACGGGTGATAACAATTCTCTTTTATCAATCGCAGACTACTCGCGCTCCGCGCTCGCACCCGGCGGACGTTTCCGGTCGTTCCCGGGCATTTCCGGCCGTTATTTATACGGCGTTTGATCCGTTGGGTCCTAAATAGTAACTGTGCAAAATTTGGTCCCGATCGGTCAACGGACCTAGGATTCTATAGCGAACAAACAAACACACAAACAAACAAACAAGCTCTTTTATATATATAGATAAAAGAGGGTGATCATTTGGATGAAATTTGTTTTATTAAAAATTTTGTAACTAAAGAAAAATTACACGAATGGCAGCAATGTTCAATAAACGTTGAACAAAAATGGGTTTCAATTTTTCAACATTTCTCTGAAAATTTCATAACTTTTAAAAACCTATCACTAATTGTTAATAATGCTTTAACTTCAATCTACTAAGAGGGTCTTTTCTACCATTAATATTTTAGGACCAATGAAAAAAATCACTTGAAAATAGAAACACTTGCATTGACACCAAATATAACTATTAAATGAACTGCGTAGAATTTTTATAATAGATATACTATAAATATAACCTATAAAAATGTACATTCCTACCAATGATATCATTAAATTAACTAAACATTTTAATTGCGTATTTAAAATTATTAGCGTTGTGTATAATTCTTGTTACTGATGTAAACAATAATTTTAAATTAAATTTTTGTCCTAAAAACTACTTAAAAATGGTGAATTATGTCATTTTTTAAAAGTAGTTATCCCAGGTATTTTGGTTTAGGTTTTTACCCGGTGGCTCTAGCTGTTCCTAATTTTTTTCCCAGAAAATATGGTCACCATACTTAATAGGCAAATAATGCAAAAACTGTAAAAACTTAAGATATTGGACCTTTTACAATAATGTCTAAATCAATTCATGAATAGAGAGGCAAAATGAATATGCTATTCATTTAAGTTTAAATTAAAAAAGTAGTGCAAGGATGTACCACGGAAGTAAAATTTCAGCCCTAAATTTAAGGAATTAAGTGCTTTTTATAAGCCGAAAAATACAGTATATATTACATACATCTATACCAAAATCCCACATCACATCATCCGAATCTAAACCTATTAGTTCCAATCCAAAACCTCTTTTTCCGAGATGTACAGGTATTTTTACAGGAGCCAATATACCTTCCTCTTGTTTCCCTAAACCTGTTCCACATTTATATCCCATTCTCATCTAAAACACAATTCTTAAATTATTTCCTAAAATAATTCATAACGCATAAGAACTATAATGGATTAATTTTTTTTTAAATATAATGTATTTATTACATATAAGGTGACTTTGATATTATTTCTAGCCCTTCTTATACTTACCATCATTTGGATTGCTTTTTCGTTTATGTTATTCATACTTTTAGTTTGGTTTTCTTTGTGAATTAATTTATAATTATTCGGTTTTGATGAACAGTCAGTAGCAACATCTAAAAAAATACGATTGTCACTGTTATAATTGTGTCTATTTGTGAACGTACCAGAACTCTTGGCAGAATGCATAACGGTTTAATATTTTTATTCAATGGTAATTTTTTAAAAACTAGATATTTTGTAGCTACACATATTTTAAGGTTAATGTAGAAAAGACATAATTTATAAAATGCATTGAAGACAATTTCCATTTGAGATAATAAAATGTCGATTAAGAGCAATAACTATTTTAATTAATCGTATTTTACAAAATTGCAGATGATAGCAACCAAAAATTTCAAAATTCAAAATTTTGAAATTTCGGCATGACTTTTGATAAAAATAGTTCAATAAGTTCCTGTTGATATAAATGAACTACTACATCTTGTTGTGTTTGGTGCTTGGTTAATAAGTATCTTTAGAAGTAGCATAAATTACAGATTTGTGTGATTTTGATTGTTTTGCGATTTATTTTAAAATGGAAAATGAACAAATGGATGAGCATGTGCACAAAAAAGGTCGCCATCGAAAAAAATTATTGTACAATTCAATTCTTCAACAAATGGAATTTTATTTCAGCGATTCAAACCTCTCTAAAGATAGATGGTTATCGCAACAGCTTCAACAAGATAATTGTTAGCTACGGCTTTTAGCAGTGTTTTATTGTATTATACAATTATTTTAATTTTAGATGTGGAGTTACCTTTGTTTCTGAAATTTAATAAAATACGTAAATTGACGTCAAGTTTAGAAGATATTCAAAAGGCTGTAAGTAAATCATCATTAATTGAACTTTCTGAAGATAAAATGAAAGTTCGCCGAAAGACACCGATACAAGTTAAAGAAAATGCAGACGATTGTACAATTTACGTGGAGAGACTCAATTCAGATGCTACACATGAATCATTAACATCTGTGTTTTCCGAATTTGGTACTGTTGTGTATGTGTCTATACCCAAATATAAACATAATGGAATGATTAAGGGGTTCGCTTTTGTTGAATTTGAAACTGAACAAGGAGCCAAAAATGCTCTGGAGCATTTTGAAAGTATTGGTTGTAAAATGCCATCACATGTTCCTCCAGAAGAATTATGTAGTATTGTTACGTATGAAGGAAATGATAACCAAACAAAATCAGTTGACAAAAAAAAAGTTGATAATGTTCAATCAGCCGACATCAGTGAAAGTCGTAAAACATCTGAAGGTGAAAATGAAAATAATGTGTCGAAAAAACGGAAACATAGTGATACTGAACAAGAATTGCATTCCAAAAAGAAACTCAGATCTGAATCGGAAAGTGAACAAGATAATTTAAAGGGTGAGGCAAACGATTCACAGGATGTGTCTGATAATAATATGGATGCAGAAGAGGCAGACGGCAAGAAAAAAAAGAAACAAAAGAAGAAACACAAAAATAAAATTAACTTGAAGGAAATTGGACTGCAGATTTTATCCAAGTATGTTAAGTTTTGCAATATATTATAATTTACATTTTATAAAATGTTTTTGATGAAAACAAAATTATTAAATTTATTATTAATTGTTATTTTATGTATGTCCCAATTTACTGTTTATGTGCATATCTTAACATTTTTCTTACAACATTAAACGTCCTTTAATACCTATTGTAACAGTACACTAATTGGATTCTGTAAATTTTAGGATTGAATGGAAAAAAATGCGTAACCGCTATTTAAATATGCAAAAACAAAAAATGAAACAATTAAAAGCACATCTTTATAAGAGCAGATTTCAAAACAATTATGAAGGAGATAAGAAAAAAAGTTATAAAATTGAAACTAAGAGTTCATCCAACATTATAGAGGCTGATAGCACAAAAATGGATACTCAAGAATCTGGCGATAAACCTCCTCTTGAATTTGTTTCTGGAGTTATTGTCAAGATGATGTTGCCGGAACCATTGGAAGAACTTAAAAAAATGAAGGTAATTTTCATTTTTACTTTTATATGTCTAGAAGTTTATTTGGTTTCTTATAGCACACTAAAAATGTTTCGAAATATTACTTAAAAATAATTTAAAACTGTAATGTTAGTAGATCACTTTCTTTGAATCTCGTGCTGTTCTTATTTTTTTTTTTATAATTTTGTTTTAGAACGAGATAAAATCACGATCATCAGAAGTGAAGTATATTGATATACCATTACCTGCAGGCAGTGAAGAAATATTTGTTAGGTTTTCAAGTACCGAGGATGCCAAAAAGTTTTGTGACACAGATATCAAAGCTAAATGTGTTGTATTGGAAGGTGATGACGAGAAAAAATATTGGAAGAAAATTGTTAATGACAGAGAGGTTAAATTTAACAAAAATCTTAAAAAACAAAGAGGCAAGGAAAAGTTACTGAAAAAAGCAGAACGGCAGTTGGGCAAACACATTAGATTCAATGACGATTAGTGATTAGATATAGTCATAATGTAATTGAATATTCTGTGTATAATATTGCTGCAATTAATGAATTTATTTTACCTATTATATTTTTAAATAATTATGTGCATGTTTGTTTAAATTGAAATAAAAGTAGTTGGAAAATGGACATGTTATTTGAATCTTATAAGAAAGTGTTTGTTATATTAGCATTTTATAAGTTTAAAAAAAAGTTATGCAAAAAATGCAGTTTTAAACTTATTTGACAATTTAAATAAAATTTCTTTTTTATTAAAGAATGCTAATAGCTTGGACCAAACAAGCCTAAAATGTTTTGTTTGTTTGAAGCATGAAGCGTAACATTTAAGGTGAAAATGTAAGAAAAATAAGCTTTCAAAATCTTACCATTTCATTTTGATAGATATGTAAGCGACTGCATCACCAATTTTAGAAATAAAATAAATAATTCAAATATAAAATTTATATTACAATAATATAAGCAGAACTGCCTAGTTTGGAATACAAAAAACGACTTAACTTTAAACAACCATATACTCAGCAGATACATATCGATAACTTAACTCAAACAGTACACCCTTCAGTACTATACAGGGTGTCCCAGTAAATAGTAACTGTCATTTGCCATTTAATTAGTTGTTTTTATTTTCATAGATAGCTTGATAATTGATGGGTAAAATACGATTTTTTTTTCATTTTGTGACTTAATTAAAAAAATAGATATAGCAAGTAATCTCATTTAAAAAAAAAAGCACATAACTATTCCATAGCCAACTTTGAGGCCCATAAGAAAAAATGAAATTAGAGGTAATATCTCAAAAATGGTAAATGTTAAAAAAAAATCTAAAATAACTTACATTCTCCATTAAAAAGTACTTAAGAAAGTGCAAATAAAATTGTTCTGATTATGACAAAAAAGTTATGAGAAAAAAGAAATTGGACATTTTCATATTTTTTGCTATAACATCTAAAGCACGAGGAATTTTGTACTTTTAAAAATTGATTGTGGCTCCTCTCATACTGTGGAATAATTCATCTAATTTAAACAAATCTGTATCTCTTATAATAAGCGAGATCCCCATGCTGGAAATGTAATCTGGGACACCCTGTATAATTTATGGACATAAATCCTTCTTAAGAGATTTGTAAAGGCATATATACATATTTTGAGGGTTTAATAATAACCGTAAAGTCTAATAATGTAACCTGGATTATATACACTTAGATTTTAGAGTTAATAAGAAATCTTTAATTAGCTTTTAGCTAATTTTACATCATATTTTAATTCTGCTTATATTTATTTGTACATATTCTCTTAAACTACTAAATCTTACCATTATTTTTCACATATTCTAAACATCATTTTTTGAAATTTGCTATTGACGTTGTTTGTTTAATCCCCATAGGTAATTCATTAAAAATCTTGAGCCCTTTGTAGTACAAGGCGTTTTGTGTATTTGTTTTCATTAATTTCGGTAGTCTAAAGTCGTGTCTTTGTTCCTAGTCTGGTGGTATTCGTGAATATTACTGTTTTGTATTAAATTTTTAGTCATGTAACATGGTAAAAAATTATTTATTGCCTTATAAATTGAAAAAAAGGCAATTAAACGTAATTTTTTGACGTATACTTAACCACTTTAAAGTATTTAACATTTCGCTAATTTTAGTGTATCTCGAGCTTTTTAAAATAACGCGCATGTTTTGCTGGTTCTGCAGTTTATGTATGTCGCCTTCGTTGCATAAGAACAAAATACTCACACAGTAACTTATATTAAATAATAATTATAATAAAAAATATAGTGAATGTGGATATACTTAGTGCACTTGAAAGACGAATATAAGAAAATATTACAATTAATTTTATTAATAATTGTCCAAGGAGCTTTCAAGGTTAATGTTTTTTTGCCAACTGTGATAAAACATGAAAATTGCACGTCCCAAATTAATTAAATAAACGTTTTTTTCTGTATTTTGTGTGAATATTTACGTCTCGAAGGTTAATTATAATTAAGTCTTAAAGAACTAAACTGCAAAAATATGAAATACATGAACGAAGACGGTATTTAGTAGAGGGATGACCTATTAGTTAATATTTTTTTATAGAAATGTTTCAATGTTATTCTTCACAGCTTACCTGTAAACAATAAATTTAACTCCTTATATTTATATACAAAAGGCGACAATTAAAACAATTATTTATTAGGTATAAACAAAAATATTTGTAACACTTGTCTTTAAAACTTGGAAGTAAACAAAACTTACAAACGCTGCTTATTTACTATGTATGAAATACATAACAGATAAAATACATTTTATTGCTAAAACTAAAGTACACAAAACAGGTTGATTACACAATTAACATTAAATCAGATAAACCAATGGGAATTGACAAGTACCACAGTTACTCAATTTATAAAATATGACTTCTTAAATTACCTTAAACAGAATCTCTTATAATAGGTGTACACCTCCTCAATATCTTCCACCACCTCCTCCGCCATATCCTCCACCACCTCCATATCCTCGTCCACCACCACCTCCTCGTCCACCGCCACCTCCTCGACCTCCTCCATATCCACGTCCACCTCCGCCAAAACCACGCCCTCCTCCACCGCCTCTATTACCAAAACCTCCACCACCTCTATTGCCAAAACCTCCTACGCCTCTGTTGCCACCGCGACCTCCACCTCCTCTTCCGCCACGACCCCCTCTACCCCCACGCTTTTGTACCGAACCAGGTAGGAATCTTTGCAATGGTAATAATTTTGCTGGATCAATGAAAAGCTGAAACATAAATTACAGAAGGGTTGATAAGACACATTTATACAGGATAATTTAATCAGTCTACCAAGTTATATGGGTAAATTTGTTTTAAGACGGACAATTAAATTAGCAGTCATAAAAAATTAAATAAAAAATATAATATTGTTGAAAAGGTTAAGAACAAAAGTTTCAATGAAAATATAAATAAAACAAAATCTAAAATTAAGGATAATCTACTGTTTCGACAAACATTTAAAAAACATAAAGATAAGACAGCAAATAAGCCATATTCTGTGTGTTCATATGATGCCTTAAAATTCTAAAAAACACTACCTTTTGATTTTTTTTAAAACTTGCTGCTTTCATATCTTCTCCTAATCGTATAGAGACATAGTAATCTCTAAGGTTCCCGAATATTTCATCAATTTTACCTATTTGTTCTTTGTTTTCTAAATAAATTGGAGCATTGAAAAATGGTACATCTTCCAACTCTACTTTACACACAAGATCGTCTTGGCAGGGATATGCAAAGTATCCTATGGGTATTACTCTTTCTGGAGGTCCCTGATCGTAGTTTCTATTATATCCACCTCTACCGCCGCCACCACCTCCAAAACTGTTTCGTCCACCAAAACTATTACCTCTACCGCCGCCTCCTCCTCCTCCTCCTCTATTGCCAAAACCCCCACGTCCGCCTCCTCTGCCGCGAAACGACATCTAAAATAATTGTTAAGTAATCGATAGCAGCCTTTTTATTATCAACATATTTTTACACCACAAAATGCAGTTGTAAACTATTTAACACGTGGTAGAAAACATAAACATAACCTAAAAGTTTGATATTTTAAATTTCACTTACCTTTTTTTTTAAGTAATCACCTAAATGAGAAGATTATATGATGATGTTAAACACATTAATAATATGGTTGTAATATTTGTAGATTTGCTAGTTTAATCCAATCCACCAACACGTTTACTTGCAATATGCGACAAAACCAAAAACTATGAAAACTTCTAAGAACTACCGCCGTTTTCTATGAACTACAGCAATAGATGGACAAATAGACTACGAATGTTCAATTGCTATAGCCATTGGAACTACCTACCAATGACGTTTAGTTGTAGTTCATGTGCTCTTTTACAGCTTACACGTTGCAAGTGTTCGTGGTTGCAAGTGAACGAAGTGTATCTACTTATCTTATCACACTTTAGCACGCCACTTGTTAAACCGGTGTTTGTATTATTAATTAATTCTTTGCTAGTAGCAGCTAGTAGTTCCTGTTCATCATAAGAAACGTAGGCGGTAAGTTACGAATTATTATATTTGATCAATAAACTTTTTAAATGCTAAAAATTACTAGTTATCTGCCCTTGTAGCCTGTAGTTAATAATTACATTGAATGAGTAAAATCTGATGTATACATTTTTATTGTACATGTTCAAGATAGTTCCTAAAACCATGCGGTTGATGCTTACTGAACTTATAAATAATAAAAAAAATGCAATGCTGTGTTAAAATGATTGAGCAATTTAGTGCAGTGAGTGTTTTACAGGTTTTGTAAATAATTAAAATATCACCACTTTCAAAGTGTATTTTTCTACGATCACTTATGTAAATGACTCTTACTGTACAGACTGCATGCATAGTAAGTGGGTCCTTACGCACGGTAAGCAAAAAGCAGTTTTTTTTAGAAATCATCAAAGTAGACACGTCAAACTTCCTGCATGCATAGTAAGTGAGTCCTTACGCATGGTTAGCAAAATGCACACTTGTCTAGAAATGTCAAAGTAGGCTTACGTCAAAATTGACAAAACAAAAAAATAATCGTATGAATTATGTGATCGTAGAAAAAGTATAGTGCAAAACACGAGTTCTAAAGCAATTACGCACTCACGCGTAATATGCTTCTTACAACTCTTGTTAAGTAATATCCTATTAGAAGTGTTCGTACTATTTATTTTGTGGCAAGAGAAACATTTAAGAACTTAACTGAATAATTGTCAGTTGAAACATAATAAGTGTTGATAATAATATTTCATTAATACATGTACATATTTGTATATATCGAGTTATCAGTTTAACTTCATATTTAACACACCAACATTTTAAAAATCTTGTTTAAAGTTTTAAATGAAAACTAACAGAGGACTCAAAATTAAATAAATAACACATGATCTCGGTTTTGTTTTAGTAATATTTGAAGCGCTTTTAGTTCTGTTTATTTTGAAATATTTAATTTGTGTAGTATATGGAATAAGAGCCTTATGAAATGTAAAACCTGTTAGAAACAATTATAATTTTTAAGTTGTTATCATCGTTTTAACTTCTTATTTAAGTTGTTATCATCGTTTTAACTTCTTATCAGTACATTATAGGTGTTATCTAACTAATAAACATTACATAATATTTAATATTGAAAATCAGTATAGAACATTATGGAATACAAGCCTTTTGCATTCGATACATTAGTAAATATTGTCGAGAGTTACCTAATATTTACCTACTACCAAAATTAATAAATAAGATGTAGACTTACATTCTAAGAATAATATGACTTTTTTATTAGTCAGTAATAAACTTACTTACTAAAGTGACTGTTGAATTACCGTTAAATATTCAGTAAAGTTTTGATATTTTACTTGTTACCTGTGTCGATTTAAATCAATTTAAAAAAACAAAAAATGATGTTCTATCTGTAGTACACTGATTGTACATATTTTATTTACATTGCAATAATCTTAACAAAGCAAACAGTTGCATGTTCTCAAACATTTTTGGTGTAAGATGGCGCAGAAAATGTTAAAAATAAAAGAACGCAAAAGATTTAAATTTAAACTAAAGAATATAAAAATATACTGGGTATTCCATTAGAAATAACAAAGTTAAAGTCATTTTCGTCAAAACTTAAAAGGATATAAAACTGATGACATGCTGACATGTTCAATTACTCAGGTTTTATGCACATATCATATGTCTAGAATCTTGTTAGATTAAATTAAAAAATACTAAAAGGTTTAAAAAAATTGCTGATAAAGATGTTAAACAAATACTTTCAAGCATGACTATGCTGTAGTTATAAAGTGTTTGACCATATTTGATAAAAAGCAACTGGTAAAATGATTTGTACATTTCAGTGTTAAATTTAATAAGTGTGACTCATCTAATTGATACTCAACAACATTTAACCTTGGCCATTAATTCTGACAATGTAATGTTACTTCCATATATACATTTACAACGTGAGCTCATTATTTTAGTTTTCGTTCGTTCGTTGTAGAGTAAGGTAGTGTAGATAATTTTTTATTAGGCTTTTTGTTCATAATCATAACTTAGCTCCTCATACTTTCACACTAATTTATTTAATCATTTAAAATAAGTGTACTTTCTTAAGCATTAAATACGACTTATTTTGTTAAACAAGTACTAATCGAAAATATTCATGGGTACCTATATTTTAGTTACTTGTTTTTCATTATATACTTACAATTTTTGATTTAATTTAATGAAACCTGTACTCTAGGGGCCGTTAAAATTTTTATTCACTTTAGCTGAGTAACATATCTGTACTATTTTCTACATAAAACAATAATTGATTATTTTAAAGAGTAACATATTTTGTTTTGCATGAAAAAGAATTGTTTGTGTAACGCACTAAACTAGCTCAATAATTACCCAAAAGCGGCTGTAATAATCATTTTTACTGCCTAGGCAGTAAAAGACTTTTAGCCAGTAAAAAAGTAAAATGCGCTACGCTCATTGGTTGAATTTAAAAAAATTGAGCGTGCTTTGTTCAAAGATACATATTTGACAGGAGATTGAGAATCTGAAAGATTAAAGTAAAACTTTATGTATTTGCTTGATTTTTCGCTATTTCTTTGACGATTGCAGAAAATAGTTATTTATGTACCAAGGCAGTAAAGTTCCTTTCTATCACTTGCATGGTTATTTGCCGAGACTTCGTCTCGGCAAATAATATCCACACTCGTGATAAAAAGTCGAACTTTACTGCCTTGGTATATAAATAACTATTTTTAAATTAATGAAATAAATTATAATACTACCGATACTGCCATAATATTCCCTTTTTATGTTTGATAAAGTAATAGTTTTTTTTATTATGCAATAAAGATAAGGCTAAAAATAGTATGTCATAATTGATATCAATTAAGCAAGTCACTGCGCTTTTAATAGTTTTTTGCAGATCATCTCTTAAAGAAACTTGAAAATGTAGTACTTGTAATAAGGATTAATTTATTATATAATATCACTAAAAATGGAGTGTATGTAGTAACAATTGGGTTAGATCAATTGATTTAGTTACATATAGGTTGTACAATTAAATTTAATGCATGGTTCATGTTAAAATTGATAACCATACTTCACTATTACTTCAAACGCAAAAAATGCATGCTTAATATTTTGTTGTAATAAATATAGTTTTGATTAATTCATCATTCTTGATAATTTAATTTAAAACTGTTACTAATGTTTCATTAAATATTTAAAAAAATTGCCAAATTATAAAATTATGATGTTTTTTGTTTCTTAATCTTGAACTGCGATTTTAAACTGATCTAGTCTGATAAAACTGGCTTGTGAAATTGAAAAAAAGATGGGGAATTCATTCAAATCGGTTTTTTGTTCAGCTGTGATGGATTGATTTGATAACTGCTTAGGGCTGGATTAACCAGTAGATAAAATAGACAAATGTCTAGGACCTGTAATTCAGAGAGGCCGGATTCGATCCCAGAAAAAATTTAATAAACACCCTTCAGGAATAGGGTCCAAAGGCTAAATTTTGTCTAGGGCCTGCTAAAGGCTAAAGTAATTACTTCTTCTTAATCGGTTCCTTTTGTACCTTTCAGTGTCGAGGTATGCTTTTCTATTTCTGTGTGATGTTTCTTCACTCCTGCCTATCGTTAGCTAATTGTGGCACATCTCTCCAGCTGACTCCTTTTTCTTCTAGTCTCTGCCTCACTTCTTTTTCCCATTTTATTCTTGGTCTTCTTCTATTTATTTTTCCCTCTATTTGCATTTTCCATCCTATTTTCGCCTATCTACTTTCTGGCATGCATAGTAAATGTACAAGCCATTTTAATTGATTCGTATCCATTTTTTCTTAATTACGTAATTACTGTTATACTATTAATTGTTTTAATTTCTACGTGAAAATTATACTCAATATTTCAAAATAATGTATGTTTTTGTTGTCATTTAATTTTTTATATGTTAGTGAAGTGATTTAAGTGAAAATAGACATAATTTATTTAATTTTTGATGTTGATATGATGAAAACTGAATAAAAGTTTCAGAATTGAAATTTTTTTAAAGGTGTTACTTTCAAAATAATAGTTGCAGCAAAGTTATTGTTGTAAAGAACACTTGTACCAAACCAAACCGGCCTTGTAAGTTGGTTATAGTGCGTTAAAACGAAATGAGAACCAAACGAATTGCAAACCAGAATCGAAGTGATTTATTTATTGGTTCGCAGTTCTGCCTAATAGCAAATAATATACGGATTATGGCTCAATATGTGTTGCTAACGGTGAAGGAATGCTTTAATAAGTTTTGGTACTCTATTATTTTAGATGAGTTTACGAAAAAATGTCATGCAATCATTTTGCTTTTGTGGTTTTTCGTAACTTATTAGTTACATGTGCCTGCCATAATAGTGGCGTTGTGCAAATTAATTTTAGTTTAAAGCAGTGTTTAAATGTTTCATCGCCATCTCATCCTACAGGTTATGTATACATTTAAATTTTTTCACAAATAAAACAGAAATAATTACATTTCATAAAAAATTTAGTTCGAAATGGCTTCCTCGTACAAGTTGACGTATTTTCAAGTAACAGCGTTGGGGGAACCCATAAGATTCATGATGCATTATGGTGGATTAAATTTTGAAGATTGTCGTATTGAACGTGAGGAATGGCCGGAATTAAAGAAAAGTAGGTTAATAATAAATATTTGTGATTTAAATATGTGGGCTAGGCTCGCCAGTGTTTCCTGTAAATAAGACTTTGACTTGAAAAAATGCAATATCAGTCTGAATTGTTTTTTTTTTTTGTTAGCCATACCATTTGGACAATTGCCTACATTAGAAAAGGACGGCAAACTTATTAATCAAAGTCTTGCCATATCTCGTTACATTGCAAAGCAGGTTAAACTTGTTGGTAAAAATGATTGGGAGGATATGGAAATCGATGCTGCAGTAGATACTGTTAATGATTTACGTACTAGTAGGTATTTTTTAAATGAAAATTAATATTATAGACTGTATTCAGCTACATCTATTTTTTCAACAATTAAATGCTGTAAAAGAGATTTTAATAGTATTTACAATAACAGTTTCATTCATTAAATTATTTTCGACGTTTATAGAAATGGTCCGTTATAACTACGAAACAGATCCAAAAATTAAAGAATCGCTTAAAGAACCCTTGTTCAAAGAAACAGTACCATATTATCTGGAACGTCTTGACAAGATTGCAAAAAATAATAATGGTCATTTGGCTCTAGGCAGGGTTAGTATAAACATTTTGTTAATAATTTTTACTATATTGTGTTATCACTTAAAATGTGGTTTTATATTGCAAATTGTTTTTTTTAGTTAACCTGGGCTGATTTTTATTTTTCTGCTCTATTGGATTATCTAAGTCATATTGCCGAAGGAGATTTGATTGAAAAATATCCAAATCTGAAATCTGTTAAAAACAATGTGTATATTTTACCAGCCGTAAAAGCTTATATTGCAAAACGTCCACCAACAATGTTCTGAACACACAATGTGAAGGCCTGATTGCACTGGTGTTAAAATACAAGTTAATCCCTTTAACTAGGAAATATCAGCACCAACTATGCTGCTTTTTGCTTAGTTCTAGGGTTAATGTGGTTAATCCCCGGTTCAACTTTTATGCAATCAGGCCTTAATGTATTTGTACATAGGATTACTTTACTAAATGTTTTTTAAAGGGCATTAATACGTACACTTTATTTGTATATTGTGTATGTTAAATAAAACTTTTATGAAATAAATTATCTTTCATTATATACAGCGTGTCCCAGAATCTATGGTATTTTATGACCGATTTGTTATTCTTAGTACTATGAAAGATATTAAATGGGAAAACTTAAAATGCTCATTTACGTCCATGCACTGCCATGCCGGTTAGTATGAGTATGGAGGTTTATTTATGTCTTCAATTTACAATGGAGCAGTACCTTAAGGTATAGGTGGCTTTGTAATTTCTGTGGATTGTACTGCCATCTTTACATGATACTGAAACTTTATTGACAGTTATGCTAGGGTACGCTTATAGAGGGCCGCAAAAATGGGGAAAAAACTTTGCTTTTAGGGATTAATGTAAAACCTTTGCAAATTACATACCGTTGCTGGTTAAGATTTTAGAGGCAAAAAATCATAATGATGCATTTTCTGATATCAATTATACTCAGTTATTTGAAGAGTTTACTTATTTATAGCGTCATTCAAAACGTCTGCAACAAATGGAAAAAAACATTATTGATATCTCGGAAAATTTTATTCTTAATAAAAGTTGGTGCATGGTCTAAAACTAATTTTAAGTTAAAAAAAAGCTCGATAAAAAGTCATAGGACACTCGATTTTTGAAATATTTGCAAGAGGGAAGTGCCCTTATTTTAAGGGATACAAACAAATTTGTTGCAAAAAGTTATTTAGAATCTAAAAACAACACTTGATTTAAACTTTGACGGTCAAATTCCAATTTTGATTTTTTAAGAAATTTTTACATTCAAAAAGTCTGCAACAAACGGAAAGGTTTTTTATTATTGATTTCTCAGAAAATTGAATCCTGATAAAAGTTGGTGCAGTCTTAAACTAATTTTAAGAAAAGTCATAGGACACTAGATTTTAGCGATTTTTGAAATATTTGCAAGAGTAAAGTGCCCTTATTTTAAGAGATACAAAAAAAATTTATAAGAAAAAGTTATTTAGAATCTAAAAATAAGGCTAGATTTAAATTTTGACGATTAAATTCAATTTTTTTTGTTGAGGAAAACAACTATTTCAATAATCTTGCAACTGTGCTACTAAATGAAACATTTTTGTTATGTCTTTCATTAAAAATAAATGCTGCAAATTAACAAAACTTTTTTTTAATGCGGTATCACACACAAGTGACAACTGCAAAAGTTTAGATGTCTATTGTTTTAGTTTCTACGTTCTACTTGCTGTCCATGGATCCACCTGTAATTAAATTTGCAATTTATTTCAAATGCACAATAAATTGTGAATATGAGTACATTAGAGAATAAGAACAACTAAAATTAATGTAACATAATCTTATTTTTGGATTCTAAATAACTTTTTCCCATCTTAATTTTTTATATCTCTTAAAATAAGGGCACTTCACTCTTGCGAATATTTCGAAAATCGCTAAAATCTAGTGTCCTATGACTTTTATTGAACTTTTTTTCAACTTAAAATTACTTTTAGGGCATGCACCAACTTTTATCAAGAATAAAATTATCTGAGAAATCGATAATAAAAAACTTTTCCAATGTTAAAATTACTTAAAAAATGAAGATTGTAATTTAACCGTCAAAATTTAAATCTAGCCTTATTTTTAGATTCTAAATAACTTTTTCCCATCAAATTTTTTTGTATCTCTTAAAATAAGGGCACTTCGCTTTTGCGAATATTTCAAAAATCGCTAAAATCTAGTGTCCTATGACTTTTTATCTTCTTCTTAATCGGTTCCTCTTGTACCTTTCGGTGTCGAGGTAATGACTTTTTATTTAAGTTATTTAATCTTAATATTGGTTTTAGACCATGCACCAACTTTTATCAAGAATAAAATTTTCTGAGAAATTTTTAACAAAAATATTTTCCATTTAATGCAGACTTTTTGAATATGTGTGCTTTGTTCGGGATTAAAATTTTTTTCTTTTCTTGACAATTAAATTTTGCTTTTAAGCATTGCTGTTTCCATAATATTTTCAATGAGTTGCCATATTTGTTTGGTACATTTTTAGATAGCATTTGTATTTCAGATTAACATGATGTGCCACTTGCACATATTTACCAAACAAAAATAAAAGTATTCTATTTGTTTTCTATACTATCTTCCATTTTAAACTGGAACGACTCATGCAATAGGTACCCGACAGCTAAACCTTGAAAATTAATTTTAGTGATGTTCATGATTCCTTTATATAACTTTATAACACTACCGCTGTACTTTAGTCTTGATTCATTTGTTATTGAGTGCTCTGCTAAGGTAAAGTAAATATTATTTTATTTGCTTTATTGTTGATAACAGATTGACGTAACAAATTCCACTTTGAAATGAAAGAATTTAGCTGCATTATGAAACAAATTCTCTATGAAAAGAAAATTAATGAAATCATTTGCTTTGCTCTTTTTTTTATATCATAAATTGAAACTTGAATAATATTTTTGTTTATAAAAGTTATACTTAAGGTGTAGCTTTATAGTTACATTTATTTGTTGCGAATATTTAAAATCTATAGACCTACATTTTATTATTTTCTTGTTTAATTGTCCATTTATGACTGTTATTGAGGTAAATAATTTAATAATTTAAACATTTGGTACTACATTTTTATCGTAACAAATTTTGTTTAAAGTGAAATAAACAATATTTGTGGTATCCGTATAATATGCCACATCATCGTGTGTATGTAATTTGTTTATTTAAAACGAAACAATATTTATGGTTTGCTATTATTACGTTTCGTCATGTTAATTAAATTTATTTATTTGAAACAACACACTAATTTTATTTGGAAAATAATATTTATGGAATGAAATTTGTAATTTACTTAATTTTGTTTAAATAGTTAAGTAAAAATAATCTTTCGAAGAAATTTCTAGTCAAAATTCTTTATATTTAAAAGTATTCTTTTATTTGCGATCCCTTATTTAATGCTAAAGCGTTACGTCACCCGCAGTTATTATTAGTGACCGAGTAAGAACTCCCCAGCTGTAAACTTTAAAGAAAGAACTTGCAATGTCTTACTGGGACACCCTGCATAATATAATATGATTAAAGAGAAAGTAAGATTTTATTATTTTTGTTATTATGGTGCTTAGATTATATAATTTCAGATGTTTTAATATCAATTTAAAAAATCTATTGATTTTAAATTTTCTGAAAATGTTCATGATCGTATAATTTTTTCACAACCCTCAAAAGATCATAACACAGTGTGCTACAGACTTATTGTAGTGAAAGATTGTCATAATATAGAAATCTTATTTTATGAATATTTTAAATCTAATATGACATGAGAATTACAAACATTTAATATCTTTTTGTATAATTATTATATTGTGCTGGTGCTGTGAAAATTTTAAAGCAGTGTTTTTAGTTGTTTCATCGTCACGGTCATCATTGGTCTCTTCAGGTTAATTATACGTATATAATAATACCATTTAGGTTTTTTCATTGATTAGAACGAATCATATATGATTTTTGCAGAAGTTTCACTGAAATGACTCCGTCATACAAGCTAACATATTTTCAAGCGACGGCGTTGGGAGAACCGATAAGATTCATGATGCATTACGGTGGCATAGATTTTGAAGATTGCCGAATTTAACGTGACAATTGGCCCGAATTGAAGAATAGTAAGTTTATAAGAAAATTTATAAAAACTTTTATTTCTTATAGATAAGAACTTTAGTTGATTTACAGCTAAACATAGATTTTCATGTCTGTTATTTTGTTAGGGCCATTACAGAAATTTCGAAATTTATAAAGTTATAAAATGTTACTCGTTTAGACGACTACTCTGTGATGCTTATTTTCTTAAAAATAGTAATTTAGAACTAACACTCAATAAAAAAAGCAATTTTAAAATCTCATTTAACGAAATAAAACTACGTTTTTTTGTTTTTATATTTTATTTATCAAAAACTCTTGACTTTTTTTGTTTTGTATTTAGTACTTTGTATTTGTGTAAAAGAGAAAGATAACTATATCTTTTTGTTTTTTTAATTAAAAGCTAATAATTATGTTGTCTATCTAACGAAATGCTCTTTTGCCATGTATTAACCCCTTGAACGTTACATTAAATTCCTCGGTTTATGCATTTGACAATGTCGCGGCGGCAGAGGCTAACCTTTTTTTATGTTGCTTCTGTAATGAAGCTGTGAGTTGAAAAATACAACAATTAGGCTGTTCTCTATCAGCTCCGCAAAAAAAATTAATTTTTTGTTACAAAAATCACACGCAAAAACCACGCCAACTCAACTTACCCAAATCTACCTGCATAAGATTTTTGGGTCAAGAAAAAAGAAGACTTTTGGCGTCGGTGACAAAGACCAACCTACTTTTTGTCTTTTTCCAACTTATAGCTTCAACACAGAATGCACGTTAAAAAAAAATCTGCCTACGCCGCCTTGATACTGTCGCGTGCATAAAACCGGCTCTAACGCGCGATCAACCGAAGTTATCTGCTTTCGCGTGTACAAGACCTCAAATCGTACAGCACGGCACAAACGTGATAAAAACGCTCGAAAACAGTTTGTAGAACAAGGTCAACGGTGCAAAAGCGGTAAAAATGCCCAAATTTAAATCGTAGAGCCTCGGCATTAGCGCGAAAAGAACGCCCGAACCCAGTTCGTAGAGCACAGTCAAGGGGTTAATATTTAAAAAATAAATTAATAAATGTAGTCGTTTTATGGAGCATAAAAATATTAGAAACTTTGTCTTCACATTCTATATCTACAACTAGAGGTGATTTGTTTAATATTAAATATTAAAAATTATCTAGCTTCAGTTTTTCATCAATACAGGGTCCATTATGAAAGTAATGCGCATGATTTTATTGTGACTCGACTATCCATCGCAGCGGGGTAACACGTTAAACATGTCCACATTTGCGGTACATGGGATAGTGGCCGAAGATCTGCAAATGCGCAAGGTCTGCGCGAGCTTGTGTCGAAAGTGTTGACGGAAGACCAGAAAGAACTTCGAGTTTCGCGCTGTCAAGAATTGTTGGATTTGATTCAAAACGAGCCGGACTTTCTTAACTCTGTCATAACCGGAGACGAATCCTGGATGTTCGAGTACGACCCAGAATCGAAAAGGCAGAGCAGCGAGTGGCACACAAAATCATCCCCGCGCCCCAAGAAAGCGCGAATGAGCAAGTCTCGCATCATAACGATGCTCATTGTCTTTTTTGGCGTCCGAGGAATCGTCCATTTTGAGTTTGTACTGCAGGGAGAAACTGTCAACTCAGCCTTTTACCTGGAGGTGCTCAAAAGATTAAAACGCCGGGTCGCGCACGTGAGGGCTGACATCAAAGACAAGGTCAAGCTTCACCATGACAATACCCCCAGCCACACGGCTTTCATCGTTACCAACTTCCTGGCCCGGAGCAACACCCCGGTGGTCCCCCAGCCCCCTTACAGTCCCGACTTGGCTCCGTGCGACTTTTTTTTGTTTCCCCGACTGAAGAGAGCTGAAAGGAAAACATTGGGAGAGCGTGGAAAACATCCAAAAGCATGTTACAAGGTTCTTAAGAGACATTCCCGTCGAGGAGTTTCAGGGTGCCTTCCAGGCATGGCAGACACGTCTCCGCAAGTGTATTGATGCTAGGGGAGAGTATTTTGAAGAATTTTAAGCATTTGTGCCGGTACGATCAATAAATCTATTTTTCCCAGAAAATGCGCATTACTTTTATAATGGACCCTGTATTTGTAGTTCCATGGTTTACTAAAAAAAAATTAAACAGCCTTTGTGAAAGTGAACATTTTTAAAATAATTTTGTGACTCAGCTTACGAAATTCCTGAAGTGTATTTTGTACACTTTTTTCAATTATTGTTTTTTAGCTATACCATTTGGACAGTTGCCTACATTGGAAAAGGACGGCAAAATGGTTAATCAAAGTCTTGCCATATGCCGTTACGTTGCAAAACAAGCAAAGCTGGTTGGTAAAAGTGATTGGGAAAATTTGGAAATCGATGCCGTAGTAGACACTATCCTAGACTTGCGCTCCAGTGAGTGTATTTTAAAAATTATTGTACCGATTGAACTAGATTTGATGGGATTACATGGGTATCTTGCTTATTGTTAAAAATAGGTGAATAATCAAATTCCCTTCTACCCGTAGGTGTAGGGAATTCCGTAATAATAAGAATCTAATTCAAGTTTTAATGCTTTATTTGGTACCTAATTTAATAATTTCTCTCTTTACTATATTGTTAATATTTATTTAGTCATGAGTCCTTCTACTGTTAGGTGTAAGACTGTTGAGTTGTGTTGTGCTGACTTTTTTCCACGTCTTTGTGTCTTGTGCTAGCTTTTTTATCTCTTCCCATTTGATTTTTCTCTCTGTTGTCGCTTTTTTAACTCCGTCTTGCCAGGTTTTTCTCGGTGTACCTCTTTTGTTTTTTCCCTGTGTTCTTGCTTCATATGCTCTTCTGGTTAACATTTCTTATTTCATTCTATACATGTGTCCCAACCATCCCAGCTGTCTTTCTTGTATTTTTGTTTCATTTGATTTTATTTTATTAAATTGTTCTCTTTATCTATCTTTATTAACCCTTTCGCTGCGGGAATTGGATTTAGCCGGATTTTTCCATGTCCCATGTGCGTGAGCCGGATAAATACGCTAGTGTAACCCACAAACTCCATAAGACCCGAAAAACGTCGCACTCAAGGCACGGACTTCACAAACAAGTGCCGCAGTGAAAGAGTAATAAGTGGGTTAACCATGTAATCACGTCGAGAATTTGAACCACCATACCACCATAAAGTATTTAACAATGTTATTTTATTGTTTTTACAGAAATAAGTCGTTATTATTATGAAACTGATCCAACAATTAAAGAATCACTTAAAGAAGTTTTGGATAAAGAAACTATGCCGTATTATATGGAACGTCTTGAAAAGCTCGCAAAAAGTAACAACGACCATTTGGCTGTTGGCAGGGTTAGTACAATTTCAAGCATTTAATTTTAGTTAATTATTTACTATAGTTAATAAAGTTTACCGTTAATGTTTTAATACTGTTTTATAGTGTAAAATTGTTGCAGTTAACTTGGGCCGACTTTTATTTTGCTGCGTTGATTGATGACGTAAACCATTATGTCAAAGAAAATGTAATTGAAAAATATTCAAGCCTTACAGCTGTTAAAAACAATGTGTTCGCTTTGCCGGCTGTTCAAGCATATGTAGCAAAAAGACCACCGCGCCCTGTTGTTTAAAAATTAAAAGTTTATATATTTGATGTATTTTTATGCCAGTATTAAGTCGATGTATTAAAAATGTATGCAGCAATTGTGTATATAAAATACGTTGAATAAATCATTTTGAACTTTAATTATTTTTCATTATATTTCTTGTGATTAAAACAGGTATTTTTTATATTTGTATTAATTTGTTTAACCCTAGATCATGATTCCCATGTAAAAACATACGATAATTTTGTAAATAACAATTTCATTGACAGCTGTTAATTAACATTTCTTACAAATGTGTGATTGCTCAGGATCTGAAGAGTGCCAAGGCTGCGAATTAAAAAGAATTCACAAAACAATAAATATATTTGACATTGAAGCTACAGGTTTGAAAAAAAATTATATACATCACTTATTTGTATCTTGAAGTAAAATTTTGTCCGCATGTCTAACAAAATTGTCACTTATGTTCGACGTATTTAAGTGATTAATTTTAAATGTGAATATGAAGGTATAGTCACATGCTAATAATTCTTAAAGAATATGTAGATGAGTTGAAAAATTCTTGTCTCTTATTTATCTCTTATTAAATTTATTGATTTGTGTATTTTTTGAACATGGTTTACTACACAGGTTGGGCACCTTCCATATAAAACCAACTGAGGCACTTAAATAATTTCTGTGATTATCAAATGTCGATAAGTCATAAAACTGACAGCCAACAATAATCCTGCTACTAACATTGGAATAGCCAATAAGTAGTAGGGTGAAACGTGAATTAAAGTTGGGTCTGCCAGTTTTTGGACTTATCACCATCCAGTGGAAATGTAAGTCGATATATTAATGACACTCTTCTGAACCTGTGTAGTAAACTGTTGACTGTTATGAACTTTTTCGCAATGTTTGAAGTTTTTGTGTCGGTATTGATTTTCAGTATTATTTTACTGTAAAATATGTGTGAATAAAAAAGCTATGAACTTCAATTAAATATTAAATAAAACTAAGGAAAAGCTCCTTTAACTCAGTATTTTGAAGAAATTGCTTTAAAATTAAGCTAGTTTTAGTATGAAGTCTGCCTTTTAATTATAATTATGTGTATATTAAATGATGTGTAGGTACTACATAGTCAAATGTAGTAATATATTTTTTTCAATTAATGCTCAATTTATTTGAGTTAATTGTTTATGTAATGTAAGTTTAATTAAAAATCACTTATCTGTTTTATGAACAATAAATGTTAGACCATTACCTAAACTTATTTGTACTATGTTTTGCCTGACATTAATTTCATCTCACAATTATTATAGTCGATTGTATTATTAATTATTTTTTGCAGGAAATACAGAGATGGCATCCACATACAAGTTGACATATTTTCCCGTCAAAGCCCTAGGCGAGCCAATCCGTTTTCTCTTGAGCTATGGGGGTATGGAGTTTGAAGATTTCCGTTTCGACCGTGAAAATTGGCCACAGATGAAACCAAGTAATTTCCGACTATTTATTTATTAACGTGGTTGTTAATAAGTGTTTTATTTCTAGACATGCCATTTGGACAAGTGCCAGTTTTGGAAGTGAACGGGAAAATGGCTCACCAAAGTGTTGCCATTGCGCGTTATCTAGCCAAACAAGTGAAGCTGGTTGGTAAAAACGATTGGGAGGATTTGGAAATCGATGCTATCGTCGACACTGTTAACGATTTTCGTGCAAGTAAGTAACTTAAGTAAGGAACAATAGGTACTGCGTTGTAGGACAATAAGAGCTGATGAAACGTAGTGTTGACGTGGTCCTGCTAAATTTGAATTAGATCAGTGGCTTATCACTGTTAAAACATTTATTAAGTTACTTGAGTGGAGGCAAACAAATAGTAATGTTAAAAGTAAAAATATTTAAAAAAAAAAAAGTAATCAGAATGATAATTTAAACCAGGTGTTGGCAACCCGTGGCCCGCATGCCGCATGCGGCCCTTCATGTGTTTTGATCCGGCCCGCCATGTAATAATCTAAATATATATTTGACACAATATTTCGTAATTAAAAAACTAAATCCATTAGAAAATTTCGAACCGAAATTAAAATAACCAAGTTTAAGTTGTTGTGGGGTTGGTTTATTCATTTTCCTTATATTATTGAAAAAATAAGTAATTTCTCTATTTCATTGTTTTCTAGTAGTACTTTTGTGTCATTATAATAATAAATAATGAGTAATAATACAAAAGGTCTGATATGTTAAAATGTTTTATTCAAAGTAATAATAATTCTGAAGCTGCAAGTGAAACATTTTAATCGTTACCTATAAAGAAGGAGAAATGTCCCACAGTAATGGGATTTTGTTGTAGATAGGCTTTAGGATTAAGTAAGTACAGTAAATTCTCTTTAAATGCAACTTCTATAAGTGCATCATACTCTATAAATGCATTACTCCATATATGCAAAAACATTCTATAAACGCAACTTTCAAAAATCAAGCTACCCGTAGTAAAAACTGTCAGTGTCACAGTCAATCAATCAATCATGAAGAAAGTTAATTTAACGATTAAGGATAAGTGTGAAATTTTGAATAAACTTGAAAATATTAAAGTGAAAGACATTTTTTTTACCTAATGTAACACCCTGTATAATAGAAAGATTTTAAAAATATTTTTAAAAAATGGTTTCTTTTACTCTCTAAATGCATATTTTTTCTATAAATGCATTTTTTAAAAAACATCTGAATCTAACAATGTTGCATTTAGAGAGAATTTACTGTACCTATTTTTGCTATAATGCAAGGAAAATGATTAAATCGACCCCACAAAATATATATTATTGGAATGGGGAAAAAATCCTCTTTCTCGTGATACCACAGCCATCTTTGGGTTTCGTTTAAAAAAATACAACTTTGTCACAACTCGAATTTCGAAATTTTTGTCTACACCACTGCATTCTTATCTAAAAAGTGCCTTTAGAACGTCAAAATTATTTTTGTTTATTTTCATAAACAAGCGAGATATAGTCATAAAACGAAAAATCGAGTAATCGGTGACAACTCAAAAACAAAAGACGGTAAAAAAATTTAGTTTTCACCATTAACTTTCTCTCAAAATGAGATTGAGGAAAGGGGGTCCATTTTTCCATAACTCTTACAGTTACCGAGATTCCTTATGAAAACATCAAAATTTGCTGACCCTGTACAGGGTGGCCTATTTTCGATGCCCATACAGGGTATCTCGGTTATTAACAGAGATAGAAAAAACCAAGTATGTATCGATAGGAATTCATTGCCGTAAACAGATTTTTTATATCTTTTTTAATTTTCGAAATATAGCCAGAACCCCATTTTTGGCAATTTTCAAAAATGTTTAATATCTCCCTCAAACCAAAAGATGGAGAAAAACATTAAAGAAAATTTTTGCATGTTTTTTTGTCCTTAATAAGATAGCGATATTCAATATTTTTTTTAACTTGTAAGTATCGATATATTACACCTAACTTTCTTATTTTAAATGGCAACCATAGTTGGCTGACATAAATCAAAAGCTTACTTTTTGCGCTTTTCAAAAATATATAATTTGCATCGAAAATAGGCCACCCTGTACACTGACGACATTTTTCAAAAAGTATCTATTTCATCGTTTTCAAGTATTTTAAACATCTTTTTAAGTAACTGTTACACGTCTGAGTGATTTTTTTTCCAGCTATTGGCAAAATCATACCCGCATGTGCTTGTATGTTATTAGTAGCTATCTTACATATCTTAAGTCATAATTCGCAACTTGTTCCTGTTTGTATTAAGTACAGGATTTTAAATTTTGCTCGATTTTTTAGAGATTGGCGCTTATCACTATGAGAACAATGAAGCAGTCAAAGAAAGTCTCAAAGAACCTCTGTTAAAGGAAACCATTCCATATTACTTGGAACGCCTTGACACAGTTGCCAAAGCTAATAATGGACATCTTGCTCTTGGCAGGGTAAGTTAATTCATTTAAAAATTTTAGTTAATACCGTTTTTTTTTTTTTTGTTCAATAAAACGAAACCGTGGAGAACCTTCCTAATTTTTTAATCTGACAAATGTTGCCCTTAATATATTTTAATTTTTCTGTATTATAGCTAACTTGGGCCGATATGTTCTTTGTGGGTATATTGGATTATCTCAATGCTATGGCTAAAATTGACTTGACTGCGAATCATCCTAATCTTCAGGCTGTAAAGAATAACGTGCTTGCATTGCCCGCCATCAAAACTTGGGTTGAAAAACGCCCCGACACCGAATTTTAATCTGTCGTAATGTTTTTCGATTAAATATTTTTTCATGTTTCACATAATGTAAATATATCTATAATAAAAGCATTTACTTGAGCATAATGTTCATTATTCGTTGTTTTTCAAATCCAACATGTATTTAGTGCTGTGAAATTTGCCCATAAAAAGATAGTATCAGAGCTGCCGATATAGTTGATCAAGCACTCGCTGGGTTTTGAGTTGATTTTGAATCTATCAAAATGCTTTATCGTCATTTTAAGAATAAATGGATGATTCTGATTTTTTATTATGTTTAACGTTTTTTGCTATGATTTTCAGATATATTCGAACGTGCACCTTAAGTCGGATTTACCCCACAGCTTCGAAAAAACTTTATTATACCGATTTATTAATTACTAGCGTAGTTACCCGGCTTCGCTCGGTGAATTTTTTTATCAATCACAGACTACTCGCGCCCGTTGGACGTTTTTGACCTTTTGAGAATTTTGGATTTTTCTCATGGTCCTATAGATTGTCTGTGCCAAATTTGGTCAGGATCGGATGAATGGTATAGGAATGCATAAAGGACAAACAAACATACATACATACATTCATTTTTATATACAGGGTGTGTAAAAATTGGCGAAAGGGCGATGTTCCTTGTAAAATTCTAAGTCGAAAATCTTAATACGAAAATGTTGTACCATGCTTGCTGTGTCTGCAAGAGGTCCTCAAAGTTTTGACATTTAGTCCTTTAATAAGCGTTATTATTTAATACTTGCAAATAAAAAAGCTGCTATTTGGAATAAAAATAAATTTCGAATAGTATTTTTTCCTAGATATTGTGTTCTTCCTTTCAAAAATTGGTGTTGAAAATATGTAAATCACTGATTTTAATGACAGTAATACATATGGCAACATTTTCATTAACTGTCATCTCTGTTTTTCTCGCAATTATTTCTAGTTTGTGTTAGACGATACCTAAAAGTTTGCAGCTATGTTTACGAACTGAACGCTTTCAGTACGAACAAAAATTGTAAATACCTTGGTAAAAATTGCTGATAAAAAAATGTCCAAACGCAAATCAATGTATGCAATGTTGCCAATTTTTTTTTTCTTTTAATGGTTCCTGAGGCCATAAGAAGCATGGTACAACATTTTTGTATCAAGATTTTCGACTTAAAATTTTACGAAGAACATCGTCACGTGTAGCGCTTCCGCCAATTTTTACACACCCTGTATATAGATTACAACAAATGATTTAAAATTTCTGGCTAACTAAGCTCAATTATTAGTTTTTTTCTGATGGATATTTGAAACTTAATTTTTTAAATGTTATCTAGGACAGTGGTTCTTAAACTTTTTTCTTCACAACCTTTTTTCCGACTTAATAAACTGTTGCGACCCACCAGAACATTATAACTTCAAAATTATATTGTTAACAACACCTGTATTAATTTCATAATTCTAAGAATAACAAACAATGAAAAAAAACATTTTTGGAAATAAAATCAAGTTCAGTATTTGTTGCGACCCACATTTCGATCGCAACCCTTAGATCGGGGATCGGGGAACTTTTTTACCTATTACCCCAAATTATATTTATTTAGGCCGACGTTACCCCCCCCCCCCTTTGATTTGAAGGGAAGAAAATCATAGATTATTTAAATTCAAAAGGTTTTATTGTATTCTATTTATACAGAGAATACAATTATAAATATAACAAGGAAGGCATTTTTTATGTAATTTTATTTATGCTACTGAGTCCTCATTACCCCCAAGAATTTAATTTTTACCCCACTTGGGGTAATTTACCCCGGTTCGCCGACCTCTGCCTAAGATGAAGAACCACTGATCTAGGGGTAATTTTTTTGTACTGTAATGTTTTTACACCAATACATATAAAACAAAATTTTGGATACGTTATTATATCACACCATAATTAATTTTAATTTACTAAATGTGTAAAAATTTAAAATTTTGGTTTGAAAAGTGAGAATATTTTTTGGAAAAGCGGATCTATTAAGTTAGCTTATAAGCAATGTCAGAATTTTCAGTGAAAAACCAGTCATCTTTTTAATATACAGGTTACTTCATTATAAAAGGCATTAACTATTGTGATCCAGAACCACAGAACATATCCAGAACCTTTTGCCATTTCGCCGGCAGCTTCATAATTCCATCCTCCCAGAACTTCTTATCTTTTTTGGGAAAAAATTTTGATAGGACATTTAGCAGGCCTCCAGAGAATCAAAATTTGTACTATCAAGTGAATTTTGCAGAGATCGAAACAAATAGCAGTCGGAGGGTACAAGATCAGGCGAACATGGGGGATAAATCAGAACATCTAAATTTAACTCCCTTAATGTTTTGTTGCGTTTGTAAAGATATGTGTGATCTCGTGTTGTCATGGTGGAAAATAGTTCCTTTTCTGTTGGTGAAAACTGGCAATTTTTTCTGGATATATGCTCTTAGTCAATCCTATTGGGAATAATACTTTTCAGAATTTATGGTTTGATTAGATGGCAGAAGCTTATAATAGAGTATTCCCGTCCAATCCCACCATACGTATAACATGACGTTATTGGGATGTAAACCTGCCTTGAGAGTGGTTAATGGAGCTGATCCTAGCTTGCCCCAATATCTTTTTCGAGTCACAGTGTTGTAAATAATTCACTTCTCATCGCCCGTTACAATGCGATTCGTTATCATAGCGTTTCAACAGTAAATCGACACTTAAAATTTTATTGACTAAATTTTTTTCACTCGAATTATGCGAAACTCAAATATATCTGAAAACCATTCCAAGTTGGTGAAAATGGTTTGTAACGCTGCATTTCTGTATTTTTACCATTAAGCAATGTTTCTTGTTGTGCAACATGGATTATTTTGAATTACAGTGGATATTAGGTCGTTATCAATCTCCATAGGCCTCCAGAGCATTTATCATCGACCAGACTAAAATCTCTATCACAAAACTTCTCAAACATCTTTGAACCATTCGTTTGTTTACAGAGTCCTCACCAGGCACATTGAAAATACTTTTTTGCTGTTTGCACCACGTTTTTTCCGTTACAGAAATAAAAAAGCATAATTGTTCGAAAATACAAATTCTCATAACTCATTTTGAAAACGAGATAAAATTTGAATTCAATTTTTTTTTTAAATCACGCACTGAAATGTGTCAGAATATGTATATATTTCATAGTTTAGGAAGAGCAATTTGTTTTAAAAAACACATTCTGCTACAGAAATTCAACATTACCTTTTGACCAACCCAATAGATACACAATAAATGTTATTATGTTAACCGCTACAAAGTTAAATGAAATGAAAAGGGAGCTCGGGTCCATTACAAAAAATTACTGTATAGGTTGAACATGGACCCATCAGCAAAAATCTGTTAAGGCTGACTTTGGGTGTGAAAAATGGTACAAAAATTGTAATTATTGCCTGAACATAATTTTGGTTTAAAAAATAATTTAATTTATTTCAAACATTATTTGGGTGATCACTCAGAACATGATCACAGAATAATCTTACTTTGAACACAAACATATTATCTTAGCAATAGCACTTGTTATTTGAATATTATTCTTTTGTTAAAAATCAATTTATGTGGGCTATGAATGACATTAAATTTTGATTGACACTGTTCAGATATTTATTTACTGTAAAATAGACAAAATTATGAGTTCTTCCGAATATAAACTGACTTATTTTCCAATTAAGGCTTTAGCGGAGCCAATTCGATTTCTTCTCAGTTATGGAGGAATCGAATTCGAAGATGTTCGTTTAAAAAAAGAACAGTGGCCTGATATTAAGCCCAGTAAGTACAATTGTATAAATTATGTTGTAATAGTTATAAATATATCAAATAAAATGTTTCACTTGACAAAATTTATTCCAAAATAATAATTATAATAATCTTTGTGAAGTGAAATGAAAAATTTGTTCAAAAATCAGTCTTAATTATCAACACGTGTCGTTTTTTGGTTGTTTAAAAAATAAATTACTGAAAGTAAAGCCCACAGTTAATAACAAATGATAATACTTCAACTTTAGCTAAAGAAGCCAAGTAGTTTACAGTAAGTAAAACATTCTTAATTATTACAAAATTGCAATCATTAGCCATATTCAGTGTAATTCAAGAAAACTGCAACAAATGGAAAAGTTTTTTAGTATCAATTTCTAAAAAAAATGTATACTTGATAAAAAAAGTTGGTGCATGACTAATTTTAAGTTAAATAAAAGTTCATATCACACTAGATTGTAGCGATTTAAAAAATATTTACAAGAGTAAAGTGCCCTTATTTTAAAAGTTACAAAAAACTTTACATTTAAAGATTGCATAGAATCCAAAAATAAGTTTAAATATGAAATTTGACATTAAAATTTCCATATTTATTTTTGGAGTAATTTTAATATTTAAAAAGTCTGCAACAAATAAGAAAGTTTTTATTTGGAATTCTCACGGTTAACTTCAATTATTGTTGTTTAGATATGCCATTTGGACAAGTTCCAATACTTGAAGTAAATGGTAAACTAGCCCATCAAAGTGTTGCTATATCTCGTTACCTGGCTAAAAAAATGGATCTTATAGGAAATGATGACTGGGAAAATTTAGAAATAGATTCGATAGTTGATACCGTAAACGATTTAAGATCCAAAATAAGTGCATTTAACATGGAAAAAGATGAAAACCGAAAAAATGAAATGAGAGAAGTTTTATACATAGAAACTTTACCGTACTTTTTAGAAAAATTGGATAAAATAGCAAAAGAAAACGATAATCATTTAGCACTTGGCAAGGTACTTTCAGTAAAATTCTGTTACTTTTGACAGATTTGTGTTTTTTTTTAGTTGACATGGGCTGATTTGTATTTTGTAAGTCTTCTAGATTATTGTAATGGTGTAACAAAAATTGATATAATAGAAAATTATCCGCATTTACTTGGCGTGAAGGATAATGTTTACGCACTACCTGCGATAAAATCCTGGTTAGAAAAAAGACCAGAATCCGAATATTAATAAAAATAAAATATGTAAATCTAATTGACAGTATCATGTAGTTGTTTAGTGATATATGTTGTACATTCATGAATTGCAAAAAATTACTGTAAAATTCTTTAGGCCCTAAAACCATTCGAATTATATCAAACCAAATTTACTAATTATTTACAGTACTAAACTAAATTGTGAAGTCTTGTAAACTAAAATTTTTGTCAAATTAAAATCGGTTCTTAAAATTATGTGTTTGTTTATTCATGATACAATATTCATAATTTAATAAATTAAGCACTTATTACAGCGATTTTGTTTTCACAGCAAAAATTAATGGCAAGCTCATTTGTTAATTTAAATTTTCTAGCAAACTGCTTTATTTTTTGCTGTCACTATGTTCTCAAAGCTTTTTTGTGTATATATCTTTACCCAGAAGTAAATGTTTAAAGCTCCATAGTGTATTTATTGTGTTATTGTGTTCACATATTGATTAAGAATATGTCTGTATAAATTGTTGCATATCGCAAGTCGACCAAATTAAATTGGCTGCTGGCCTTGGATGTAAAAAGATAAACTTGGTGGGGATTTAAATGCGTTTTAAGCAGATTCCTAGACTGCATATCGCAGCGGTATATATGTACACTTTGCGCTGCATATTTTGATTTACATATTTTTCGTTTTCATTAAGGTCCAGTTTCTAGTTAATTAAATTCTTTAAAACAATGTAGCTCAACATAATATGACTTTTAACTCAAATGATGTGTAAAACTTATGCTTGGATTTAAGAAAAAAATCTCCGTCATGAACAAATAATTTAAAGGCACAGACGATTTTACATTTTAAATTATTATAAATTTGCACAAAATTATCAGCAGAGAGAGACCGAGAACTAAAGACTAGCTTATTGGGTATAAAGGACTGTAAAGTGTGTTTTACTGAGCTTGTATCTATATTTATAAATTTTTATAAAAATTGTTGATACTTGACAAATCAATGCAAATATTAGTTTATAATTTAAAATACAAGTTTAAAAAGTTGATGCTTAACATTATTCTTTCTAATTCCGTTCGACGTGTAAGTATTAGACAGGTTAACATCAGTAATTTTTTGTTTGTTTTTCATCAGACATTTTTTTTTAAATTTTCAAATACAATCGTGTACCTTACTTAAAGTTAAACTTATTTGATTATGCCTTTGAGATGGGTATAGATTCTAAACTTTTGTGGTCAAGTGCACAATTAAAAAAGTGCGCTATTCTTAAGAGGCACACTAATCTTGTCTACCAGTTTATCGGTCACCTGTTCTGTGGTAATCCATCTCGTTACGCTTTGCACGTATTGGCCAATGTTCTTTGTGTACATAAATTTACAACAGGTATTGATTAATTAACAAATCTATAATCAGCAACGATTAAAATCTAAAAGTTAACCCTAATAAGCTATTTTCGTTCATAGCGATAATAAGATAACGTTTCTATTTTGATTGGTCATTGGGTCATTGTTTACGACAAATGAGTGATACTTCGGGAATTCCCCCATACACAGGACTTAACATTACGTACTTCATTTCATCTTCCTTGTACCGTTCTTTCGTTTTAGTGATCTACCTTTAATTATAAACCCGTTTATAATCAAAACCAATTGTTGCTTAATTTTTATGGCAATTTAGCATCGTTAATTTTCAATTAAAAGTTAATAACAGTTATATTAAAACATACAGAGAGCAAAGATCGGCAAAGTATGTTTAAATAAGTTTTTTTGTTTTATGGTACTTGATATCATCTACGATGGTGGAAAGTAACTTTGATTTGTGGTCATGTGTTGATGGTTGTAGAACGTTAGCGGAACGTTAGTCCAGTTGGTCACGTCCACGTCTGTGATCGATCAATTTTGATCAATTGTGTTCTGTGTTTGAGTCCCATTAACATTTGATACGCTTGTTACGAGTTGCCTTTTTATAGTGTTTTCTAGCAGGTATGTGAAATGTTTTTTTTTTTTTTTTTATTAAAATGTGAACCTTAAATTTGAAACTAATCATTTTTATTAATTTTATTAAAATATCTAGCATAATAATGTAACAGGACAACAGGAATATACCAAAAAAATTATTGCATGTATAATTTAATTAGGCTTGTGAACTGAATTTTAACTCTTATTTCAAGGCAGAATTCCTTGATAATGGATGATCCAGACGAGGATCTTTATAGAAGGAACTTTAGGCAAGGTCCCGGTGCGAGAAAACCATCTAGACCACAATTTTCAAGAAGAGAAAATGGTTTATTTGATACAGTAGCACGCCTTCAACATTTAAATATTGGTAAGAATGAAAAACATTTTATTTTACATTGATTGGAGTGCGAAAACGTCTTTCAAGTTGCTAGATCTGCTTAGTTTTTGAACGCTCAGATCTGATCACAAAATCTTTGTTATTGATTGCCATAACCTTAAGCTATCATATATTGAGATATGCATGCACAGCTGTTGAGGAGGCGGGGTGGACATCATCCCACAATTTGTTAATGAATAAATTTTCAAATAATTTATTTACTTGGGGCTTATGTGAATTTTTTTCCCCGGAAGATACTAGCCATATGTTATTTTCTGTTAACCGTTTTATTGGTGAAGATTCCTAAAAATTTGGTTGTGTAAGGTGGTTATTATCCAAAACGTAAATTGTGTCAATTTTTTGAATATGCTGAAATAATTTTAGTATTGTCTTTTAGGAAATTTAAGTTTAATAACTTCTTAAAAATGATTATAAGTACGTAATGTGATTGAATAAAGAATTTTCAGAAATAGACTGATTTATAATAAAAGTAATATAATTATTTATTGTTTCATGTTCACTGCACACTTAATAATACATGTTTTGAATAACTGTAATGATAATATCAAGTGGATACATTGTATCAATATTTAGTGCTTTTAAAATTACATTCTTATATTACTAATTTTAATCAGTCATAGTTTAAATAAAGTGATAACAATTATCATTTGAATGGTTTAAAGTGATTCATAATAACATAAATTGCTCAATTTTTGAAAATAAAATTATTTAGCTTAAACCTTTAATCTACTTTATAAATGTTATTTTATTATTTTATAATTCTCAACTCTCCCATGAAAGCCATGCATTTTATAATTATCTTATAATAATAATGAAGATGCAACACATTTTAATACTAATGACCAAAAATTATTTTTTTGAAAATAACTCAAAAACCAATAATGGTACGTTTGTAAATAGTTCTAAATGTAGCTCCATAAACTGCACACTTTATTATGTAAAGATGTTTGAGGGTGTTTGAAATTGGAGTTTAAAGATGGGAATTTCGCTTATTGTAATAGCTAGAGCAGAGGTCGGCGAACCGGGGTAAATTACCTCAAGTGGGGTAAAAATGAAATTCTTGGGGGTAATGAGAACTCAATAGACAAAAATAAAATTATATAGAAAAAAATCCTTTTGTTTCATAATAAAGATATTAATTTATTTTATACTTTTTATATTTATAAATGTATTCCCCGTATAAATAAATTCAAAAAACACTTTGAATTAAAATAATCTGTGATATTCTTACTTTCAAAAAAGTTCCCCGACCCCTGAGCTAGAGGATAGGTTTAAATATGGCAAAGCTGCTAATTTCGGTGCTGATTAATAATTCAAAGGAAAATTAGAAATATCTCGAGCGATATCAGAGAAAATTAGGAAAAACCAGAAAATACAATTTTTGTAATTTATCTGTAACGCCTTTGGAGTATAAAATGTTTTAAATGTGTAAAAACATTCTTTGACATTCTTTGAGCAACATTTTAAGCAGAAACAGATGGTTATCATCAATTTTGTTCTTTATTTGTTTTTGTCCTATGACAACCAACTTTATTTTTTCTTATGGGCACAATTTTTGCTGTTAACTTATTAATAAAATAGATTTTTTTCTGAATTTATTCATGTATTACACATGATATTTTACTTCTACGTTTGTCGTCAAATTTGTAAAATTGGGTTTTGGACAACAATTACTATAAATCAGGCAGCCCGGTTTTTGTAGTTGTTACCATGACAACCAATCAACAAACGAAAAGTTTTGATAGCCCATGTAAAGTCACATAAATGGTGAAGCCCATAGATAAATAATATATACTGCTATGAAGCGTATTACTTGTCTTGTAATAAATTCGTGCAAATGAACTTCAATAATGAAGTAAAGTATGCTGCAAAGTTTTTATTCATTAAATAGGAATTCTACTTAATTTGTTATCATAAAACAAAAACGAATCGATCTAGAAACATTTGTGATTACCATCCGATTGGGCTTAAAAAATTGCTTAGCCAATATTTTACACATTTGAAATATTATAACCAAAGAGTTATTAGCGATTTAAAAAAATATAGTATTTTCCACTTTTTTCTAATTTTCTTGGATACCGTTTGAGATGTTTCCAATTTCTTTTTGGATTATTAATGAGCACCGAATTCATCAACTTTACCAAATTTAAACCTATACTCTAGCCATTATAATAAGCGAGAACTCGATGTTTAAGCTCGAATTTCAAACACCCTGTATAATTAAGTAAAATTTGTTTTTTTTTTAGGTCATCAGCCGAACCAGAGAAGTGTGAGAGGCAATTTAAATGCAGGAGTAAATAGAAATGTTCATCAGGAGATACATAATAACAGACCCCAAAGATTTAACAACGGAGTTAACGTTAGAGAAGAAAGAAATTGGAGACCGGGTCATAGAACTCAAAGAGTAAATACAGAACAACCATGGGTTGGAGCATTTAATGGGGACAGGCGCAACAGAAATGAAAGATTTGAGCCGCAGATTTCTAATCCATCTAATGGTTTTGAAGGAAATGACGGGAGTAATAGAAGTGGAATAAATCGTAGTGGGAGAAGCGGTAGAAATTTTAGACTAGGGTTTAAGAGATTGGAAGATTTAAGCGAGAAAGACCCTGACTTAATCGTGGTGGATTTGATAAATGAAAGATCTGGTTTTTCTGATCTTTTGGATACCGAATTAACTTCAGATTATATCGTGTTGATTTTAAGAGTACTCGCCAAAATGTGTCAGACATCATTTCCTTCAAGTAAAGCCTCGGTTATGAAATTGGCAGTGCGAAATAAATATTTAATGCAACTGAGAACGTATATATTGCTGTTGCCCCATCAAGATCAGATGGAACGAAAGAGAAATACTTATTTTTGGAAAGATGTAGAAGGGTTTTTTGAAAACTTGAATATATTTTTTACTGCTATTGTGGACACAGTACCGAGCGCAGCATGTGAAACTTTGTCAAATGTGGTCAAAGCTTGCAATTCGGTCACAGGAAATTTTGAAAACGTTGTACTTTCAGATGAAGTTAAAGAAAAATTGAAGAAAGTCGAGGAAAAGTTGAACATGTGTAAGCAAGAAATTGAAAAAAAGAAAGAGCATTTTAGGAACCATCCAGAAGATATTGAACCTCCTGATGATTTTAGACAACTTAGTGTTTATCCCATGACACAGGAAGTAACAACGAAATATGAAGCTTTTGTCAGACATAATGTCATCGAAGGAGCATATAGAGATGTGAATCATTATTTAGATATTCAATTTAGACTACTAAGAGAAGATTTCGTTGCACCATTACGCGAAGGCATTTGCCATTTCATTCAAATGCAGATGAAACAAGGTAAAAGTAGAATTTCAAATGTTAAAATTTACCCTAACGTTCAGTTTTTAACACCATATTATTCAAACGGTCAAGTTGGCATTGTAGTACAATGGGATTTCAACAGTATAAAGAAACGCAAAATGAACTTTGAAAATTCCAGACGCTTCATGTTTGGCTCTTTAATGTGTTTTACAAAGGACCAATTCGCTACATTGCTTTTTGGTAAAATTATCGATCGTGATCCAAAATTATTAGAATCAGGAAAATTGGTTGTTGGTTTTGATAGCGGTTTTGATGATTACGAAGTGGGCGTGCCTTACGTAATGGTCGAATGTAACATATATTTTGAGCCCTATTATCATGTGCTTCGAGCTCTACAGACAATGGAAGAAGACAATTTTCCAATGAAACAATATATAATAGATGTAAATCGTAATATAGAGCCACCACAGTATTTAAATGCTCCAGGCGCAGTACTAAACATCGATAATTATAGCATGCCTGCTTTAAATACCAATGTCTGGCCAAATGAGCACTTGTTAAACTTAGATTCTACTCAACATGGGGCATTTTGCACAGCTTTAACTCAGGAATTTGCTGTAATACAAGGCCCTCCTGGCACAGGAAAAACGTTTTTAGGTCTAAAAATTGCTAAAACGTTGATAACTAATAAATCACTTTGGTATGGAAAAAACAGAACACCGATGTTAGTGGTTTGTTTTACAAATCACGCTTTAGACCAGTTCCTTGAGGGTTTAATAAGTACAACAGATAAAATCATACGTGTTGGTGGTCAATCTAAAAATAAAGAGCTGGAAAAGTTTAATATTAAAAATAAGAAGCGTTATGCAAAGCAGTTCGGTCAAGTATTATGGCAAAGTAAAAGTAAATTGAGCACAGCTTTGGGTCATACTAAAAATTTAACAGAAAGGTTGAATTTAATTAGTGAATTCAAAACTGTGTTTAGGTTTGATTGCTTTAGAGACTTAGATCCGCAGATACCTGGTAGTTGGTTTGATAAAGCAGAATCAACAGAACAGATTGATTGGCTATTAGGGGGGCACTCTCACGGGCAAAGAGCTGCAGAAAAACAGAAATACTTGAGACAGGATCAGGTAGGTTTGAATACAGGTTGTCCTGGTTATCGTGAACAGCATGGGGAGCTTGTAAACGGTAAGAGATACAGAATTGGTTAAATGGGTTAAAATGATCTTACAGTTACTATTACTACTGAATCTAAATTATAACATGCATTCAAAGTGTAGCCCACTCTCCATAGGCAATACAATTGAAGGCTTGGTGCAATAACCGGCTAAACGCCATTTTCGAGCAAAATGAGTTTTGGATCTATTATTGTATAGAAATTTTTTTAACATCGTTTGGTGTAAGAATTGTCCATGTATTGAATAAGGAAATGTATTTGTCATGAAACATAGCCCATTCTTGCTCCAAATCAAGGACTTCAAACAATTGTTTTCGTTTTTCTCCAAAACTACATAGCTGATTCTTGCACTAAACCCTTCAATTTCGAGATCTGATCATTGTAGATAACAATGTTTTTCTAAGTATATAGATTTTTGTTTGATAAAATAACGAAGGTAAATTCATCAATTGTATTCAAGTCTTTTTAAGATGGGCTGTTTTATGTACACTTCATCAAATAAAAAGAAATACGATTAAGAAAACATTTATCATCTACAAAGTGCAGATATCAAATTTATATTGCTCATAGAGAGAAGGCTACACCTTCAAACATCGTATAATTTAGATTTAATAGTAATAGTAAATGAATAAATCATAAGTTTTTTTGTGTGTGATTAAGTACAGCTAGTTTATTTATGTGATGTTTTGTTTTTCAATGGCCACTTCGATTAAACTTAATAATTCAATAATATTTTAAAAACTTACCCATTTTTAAAGACTACACATCAATTAAATAAGAAAAAAAATCTCTTTTTAATGGTATCACGGCCAACTACAACAAGTATTTAAAATAAAGTTGATGTTAAAATAACAAAACTTATGAGGATAGGTAAAATTTAATAACAAATTTCAAATCTACGCAAAAAAGTGTCTTAATAATGTTGAAAAATATTTTAGAGATTGATTTTAAATAAGCAAAAATAGGAAACATCATTTTTTGTTTTTATGAATAGCACAAAAACTTAGTTTTTTTCAAGATTTTGTTTTATATAATAATTGCTCCTAAATCATAGATCATTTTGACTTATTTAATCAACTTCATATCTCTTAACCATATATGCTGTTCGCGATAACTTGGACACCCTGTAGTAAACACACATACATACATAGATAACTTACATGAAATATGTTGGATGTTATCTAACTTTTCAAACAACTCACTTACTGGTCAATTAAACATACATTATACCATATTAACAAACTCTTAATCATGTACCTATTAATTAATTAAAGTTATTAATATATTATGTGATATTTGCAGCTCAAGAAATTAGAAAATGAAAACAATGAAAATAATGCCAGTTCAGATGAAGAGGAGTTTTACGATGCAGATAACAGGGAAGCAAACATAATTGATATAGATGATATTGCATCTCTTATATCATTGGAATCAAACACTTCACACATTTTATTGAGTGTAACAAATTTGCAAAAAAAATTGACTGAAATCAATAAACATTTGTTAAGTTTGCCACCTGAAAATGAAAATGAAGTTTTTAACAAAAGATGGGAATTGGAAAAAGAAATGATGGATACCGAGGAGCGTTTAAATTACTTAGTTGTAAGTATGTAAAAATTCAAACAATCACAGATTCTTAACGGAATGTCATTTAATTATTTAATATTTCCGCCTGAAGGGTAAACAAATGCTAGTTGTTTTTTATTATTTATTAACGATATCGATATTTATTGATTTAATATAATATGTTAATATTTATGGCATTATAAATTTTAATGTAAATATGATAAGGAAGATAAAAATTTTGTGGAAAAACTAAATAATAGTCGGAGGCGTCGAGAGACGTCACCGAGCCCGGGGGAAAAACTTACATGAGCCCCAAGTAAATAAATTATTTGAAAGTTTATTTAAAAAAATTGTTTATCTTGAATATTTAATACACCATAATTAAAAAAGTATGTGCTCCTGAGCCCTTAAATTACTTCCGGGCCCGGTGCTTGGAGCCCCCCTGTCCCCCCTCACCGGCCCTGTTGATAGTGCTTACAGTTACTTGTTTAGTGAGTCAAATAAACAGATGGTATAAGTTTGTTATAGCGGATGTAATCATTGAGAAATGTCAACTTTTAATTTTGTGACGAACGCCATACCAGATATTAACTGAATAGATGGTATTTGCTTTTCTTTTTCATTGGTGTAAACTTGTAAAAAACGTAAATTTACCTTCATCTACATTTTGTTTTGTTTATAAAATAAACAAAAACCTGCTATCTGTCAACATTGATACTTACTAGTTATTAAAAATATGTTACAGGAATTATTATTCGCTTAGAAATCTTTTTTTTGTTAAAGTATTTGTTAAAAAACGCTTTTTTTTACAAGTTTCTACAAATGATATATTATTGAGAAAAACAATTGCTATCTATTTCAGTATATAAGGTTCATTGAAATTTAAAGGTTGATTATTATTCTTTGTAACAAAGTATGCATATTCGCTTTAATTATTTGACAAATAATCACAACGCTTGAACGGATAAATATATTTTTTATTGTGAATTCGATAAAATAAAGAATAAATGATCGCAGCCTGTCTTGACTCGGTTAAATGAAATAGTGCTCGAGCGGCTTTGTTTGCTTTTTGGGGGGTGCCAGGGTCTCTTGCCCCCCCCTGGGTGAGCTACTGCATAGTGGCTTGTAAAAATTCTGCACCCTGTGCAGTAGTTATGAATTTTGAATTTATAACTTTTTGTAGATGTGCTTAAATGAAGGAAAAAACTCCCAAATTGTGCAGAAACCTACAAATGTTGACTATGGATGTCCACATAATATGTTCCCAGTTGATCGATGGCAATTGTATTATTATTGGTTAGGACTATACAAAACTGCTGTTATTAAAAACTTGGAGAATTATGGTTTGGTATATAGAGAGCGTTATAAGGAGTATGCAGAATTAAGGGACATTGGAGACATCCAAGTAATGAAAAACATGCTAGTGGTGGGAATGACAACCACTGGTGCTGCAAGATTACAGACTTCTTTGCAAGCTTTAAAATGTCCAATCGTAATTGTGGAAGAAGCTGCAGAAGTTTTGGAATCGCATATTATAGTGTCTCTAACTCGTCACTGTGAACATCTGATTCTAATCGGAGATCATCAACAGTTACGACCAAGTACGGCAGATTATCGCATTGAAAAACATTACAAACTTGGAATAAGTCTATTTGAACGAATGGTTAAAAATAATATCCACTGTAATGTGCTTGGAGTTCAGCACAGAATGCGTCCAGAAATTGCCCGACTCATCGTTCCAGCAATTTATCCAAAACTGGAAAATCACCCTTCTGTCTTGGACTTCCCTCACATAAATGGCGTAAAGGATTGCTTGTATTTCATAAATCATACTGAACGGGAAACGGAATCGGGAGACAGCAGTAAACAAAATGACCATGAAGTTTCATTTTTGCTTCGGTTAGCACGTCATCTTATACTAAATGGATATGAGCCAGAGGATATTGCTATTATAGCTGCCTATTCAGGACAGTTGTTCTCATTTATCCGTGCTCGTAAACAGTTTGATGTTTTATTGAGGGACGTTCGTATAACTGTTATAGACAACTATCAAGGAGAAGAATGCAAAATAATATTACTCTCTTTAGTTAGAAATAATGATGAAAACAGCATTGGTTTTCTAAAAATTGAAAACAGAGTTTGTGTTGCGCTATCACGAGCCAAAGAAGGTTTTTACATCATGGGTAACATGGATTTACTGATAGGAAACAGCGAGGTAAGTATCACTTATATATTTTATCTCAGGGTGGTCCAATTAAATAGGGTTGTATGGTACCACACTTAGTACAAAAAATAAAGAATAAACTAAACATATCAGATTTTTGCTATTATGGTAACCGAGATACCGCATAAAATATTTTCTCATTTGGTCCACCCTGTATATAAAATAGCAAAGTTTTATTTGAACAACATTTATGCAACATATTGTAGAGTTAAAAAAATGTATTGTTTCTTTTAGTGGTGGTTCATTTAAATAGGTTTGTATGGGTACCACAGTTAGTACTAAAAATTAAAAATTAACTAAACATATGTACAGGGTGGCCCATTTTCGATCCCCATACAGGGTATCTCGGTTATTATTAGAGATAGAAAAAACTAAGTACGTAGTCTCGATTTATTTTTTCGAGAGAAATTCATTGCCGCAAATAGATTTTTGATATCTTTTTTAATTTTCAAAATATAGCCAAAAACCGATTTTTGTCAATTTTCAAAAATGTTAAATATCTCGCTTAAACGAAAAGATACAAAAAAACATTTAAAACATTTTTTGCATGGTTTTTTGTCCTTAATAAGATAGCGATGTTCAATTTTTTTTTGCTCATACAAATATTGATATATTACACCTAACTTTTTTATTTTAAATGGCAACCATAGTTGGCTTTGTCATGAATTGAAATCTTATTTTTTGAGCTTTTCAAAAATATATAATTTGCTTATGGGCATCGAAAATAGGACACCCTGTACAAGGTTTTTAAGAAAAATTGAAAACTTGTTTAAAATGATTGTGTATTATTTTAAGTTCTAAGTTTATATTGAAAAACTATTTATTATTTTAAAGAAAATAATTTTTTTTCTGAATAAATTTTGAACTAACATATATGGCCTGAATTTTCTTTTCGATTTTGAATTCAGCATGGAACTTCGCAACTTTCCACCAGTTTACCTGACTTTGTAGCTCTTGAGATAAGCGAATTTAAGCACCCTCTATACATATTTTATTTTAAAGTAACTTAACCGTAAACATGTAGAGGGTGGACCAAATTCGATAGTTTTACGAGGTATCTTGGTTACGATAATAGTAGTTAGCGAAAAACTGATATCGGTCTCTTGGGTTATTTTTTTGAGATAAGCATGCCTGTGATCAGATTTCTTATATATTTCCATTTTGGCACTATGGACGAAAAATTAAATTTCATAGTTTTTGAAAATTGATTATAACTTGTTTATTTATAAAAATAGAACTAAATGTTATAGAGGATTTTTGTAAACATTTGTATGTTAAAAAAATTTTAACGATCTTTACTTAAGATATGAATGTTGGCAATCTTTTAATGAAACAACTGTTCATTATAACTACTTAATAAAGAAAAAGTAATTCGTTACAGAAGGCGGTGGTTTTTCGTCATCACACGTTACGTCACACTCCTCTTCACCCCGCTACCCTCCTGCCCACTTAACAAAATTTCTATAATGAAGTAAACTTATATTTTTTTAAATAAAAACTTTAATAGGCCATGACTTTATATGAAACAATATGTTTTAGAGTTTTAGCTTTTCAAAAATATTTACTTTTATATGTGTGTTGCTAAAAATAACTTGAGATATGGCTAATTTAGTGAAAATTTTATTATCAGTTTGCCATGATTTTGTGATATTGGCAATTAAACAACAACTAAAAGTCATTTCCAAATAAATTCTGCAGCCGCATCTGCGTGTTTACCACTTAACAATGTAAACTTCTAACATATTAAACTTTTTAAAGTATTCAAATTTAGCCATGCTCACAATACCACAATAAAATAAACTTGTAAAATACAAAAGAATACACGATAACGTTTAGTTGTTTATCATTTGCAAACATCAGTTGTTTACGAACTCATGGCAAACTCTGATAATAAAATTTTCACATAATTAGCCATATCTTGGCTATTTTTTGCTACAAATAAATAAATCTATATATTTTTGAAAAGCGAAAAAATGTTTTTTTACGTAGTTATAGTCTACTAATGTTTCCATTTAACAAAATATATGTGTAAGTTTACTTCATATCTCAAAAGACAAAGTCGTGAAATTTTTTTAAAAAGTGGTTATTAAATTGAGCATAAAATTTTGTATAAAAAACATTAATAACATTTAGTTTTATTTTTATAAATAAAAAGTTATAGTAAATTTTTAAAAATGATGAAATTTCATTTTTCGTCTAGTGCTAAAATGGAAAGTGATTCCAAAAATCTGATAACACAGGCGCGTTTATCTCAGAAAAATTATCCAAGAACCCATATCAGATTTTTGCTAACTATTGTGGTAACCGAGAGACCCCGTGAAATATTCTTATTTGGTTCACCCTGTATTTAAAATAGCAAAGTTTTATTTGAACAACATTTACGCAACATATTGTAGAGTTAAAAAAATGTATTTATGTTTAATTTATTTAATAATTTTTTATATCTTATAATAAATTACACGGTTCTTTAGGATCTTATAAGTATTTTATTTTAGATTTGGCCGAAAGTGAAGGATTCATTGGTGTCTCAAGGGTGTTACGGAGAATCCCTTACTCTTGTATGTCAAATTCATCCAGATCAAACAGCAATAGTGAAAGAAGCAAAGGATTTTGATAAAAGTCCTGAAGGTGGTTGTACTAAATTATGTGAGGCAGATTTGGATTGTGGTCATCAATGTACAATGATGTGTCACTTCAGAGATCGTGAACACACTGATTATGAATGTAAATTTCCTTGTACAAAGTAAGTATTATTTTAGATGGATAGTTTATCTTTCAAAATTACATTGTATTCATCAAACTAGTTTTTTTTTTGTGAAATTGAAATATTGAATTCAGTGAAAATTATAAACTTATTAAACAGTAACTGGAAATTAGATTGTTTCAAATTTTGAGTTTTTTGTAAAGAAGTTAATTTTTATGTTATATATACAGGGTGTGTAAAAATTGGCAGAAGGGCTACACGGAGCGATGTTCTTCGTAAAATTCTAAGTCGAAAATCTTAATACGAAAATGTTGTACCATGCTTCCTATGGCCTCAGGAACCATTTAAAAAAAAAAAAATTGGCAACATTGCATACATTGATTTGCGTTTGGACATTTTTTTATCAGCAATTTTTACTTAGGTATTTACATTTTTTGTTCGAACTGAAAGCCTTCAGTTCGTAAACATAGCTGCAAACTTTTGGGTATCGTAAAACACAAACTAGAAATAATTACGAGAAAAACAGAGATGACAGCTAAGGACAATGTTGCCATATGTATTACTGTCATTAAAATCAGTGATTTACATATTTTCAACACCAATTTTTGAAAGGAAGAACACAATATCTAGGAAAAAATACTATTCGAAATCTATTTTTATTCCAAATTGCAAGTTTTTCATTTGCAAGTATTAAATAATAACGCCTATTAAAGCACTAAATGTCAAAGTTTTGAGGACCTCTTGCAGACACAGCAAGTGTGGTACAACATTTTCGTATTAAGATTTTCGACTTAGAATTTTACGAAGAACATCGTCACGTGTAGCGCTTCCGCCAATTTTTACACACCCTGTATATATTTTTTATGAACAACCTTTGTTGTGTTTAGGTAATAAATCAACTAATTTCATGAATAACTACTGCCCATCCTTTCTTGTTCCTAGCCATTTTTATTTCGTCGTTCCACCATGTAGTTTGTTTTTTAGTGTTGTTGATTTTAGTACATGCACACGTCTCTTTTGCTGTTTTCGTTATTATTTCTTTGATAATTTTCCATGCATCTTTTACTGTCACGCTTTTCATAGTTTCCTTGATTTTATTAATCTCCATTTCTATTTTTTTTTTGTATAATGGAGCTGTCTCTTCTTCTCTTAGTTTGTACGTTTTAATTACTTCCTTCAATGCACTGTTTTTGTTTATACTTGTTCTGACATTTCCTTGCTGCTGCTTTGTGCTGACTGACAAAACTAAATAATGGTCCGAATATATTTCAGGTCCTCGCCTTACTCTTGTCTCTTTTACTTTTTTTCTGTATTTTCTGTTGACTATGATATAATCAATTATTGATCCTTCTCCCCTGCTTATACTTTCTCTTGTATATTTGTATGCATCTTTATGTTCGAAGAAAGTATTCGTTACTATTAGGTTATTTAACTACAAAATTCAATCAATCTCCATCCATTATTGTTTCAAGTGATTTCTCCATGTATACCTGTTGTTTCTCTTGATTCATTTTTTTCCTACTCTTCCATTTACATCACCTATTATCAACAACAATTGTTTCCAAAATTCATCTTTTATTCTCGCCCTTTTGTCTTTACTGGGACCATATACTACTATAATTGTTAATACCATATTTTTATCGATTTTTAATCCTATCTTCAGAATTCTCTCAGTTATTGCAGTCCACTTTCTTATATATTTATCTTTTTTTTCTTGATGTAACATGTTACTCCTTCTCTTGCTCTGTTCTCTTCTTTGACTCCTCTATATATTAATACATGCTCTCCAGTCAAGGTTAATTCTTCTTACGCTTCATTTTCGTTTCTGTAATGCCTAGGATATGTAAATCCATCTTTTCTAGTTCGTTTATTAATTCTTCTTCCTTTCCAGAAAACTTCTGAAGTTCCATGTTCCTATATTTCATATTTTGCTTTCAATTTCACTTCTTTTTTAATTGTTTTTTTTTTCCTTTCCATTGCCTGTTCGTCTACTTTTGCACCACTCGGGGTTACGTTTACAAGTTTTTTTGACTTTTCTGGTGGTATCTCTCTATATTTACTTTCCACTTTTTCTCTCTGCTTTTGTTTCTATTTCGCTCCTTACTGTACTTCTCCAATTCTTGAATCTCTTTATTCCAGTTCCAAATTTCCTCATCAATTATTAGCTTTTGAAAGCCTATTTTGACTGATTTACCCTTATATGTTATACTTAAGTCTCAATAATATTCCTGTTTTTCTTGTAGAATACTGTGTGATAATAATCATGTTTGTCCTAATTATTGTTATGAAGAATGTGGACCTTGTGAGGTGCCAATGAAATGTATTTTATCATGTGGTCATGAACACAATGTAGTTTGTCATTTGGATCCAAAGGAATTTAACTGTCCGACTTTAGTATCCACAACTTTACCATGTGAGCATGTAACAGATAAACCGTGTTATATGGATCCTGAAAAATTTAGATGTCCCTTCCCTTGCGACACTCGTATTGAACCATGTGGACATTCATGTGAATGGCTATGTCATATTCAAAATGATCCACATCATATAAAGGTATTTTTTTAAATTTTAGTTTACATTTAACATTTGAAATATAAACTGGTAAAATTGCTTATCATAGCAGGAGCAAAAATCTGAACATTTTATTTTTTATTTTTTGTTACGTTTTTTAACTTAAACATTTTAAAATTTAGTCTAAACATCGTTTTAGTAACTTTTCATTTTGCATTAAGTCACATTAACTTTTTGTTCAGTTGGTTTGGTTTTGTTTTTTCGACATTAACTTTCTTATTTGTCTATGGGTACCATATTTGATATCACATAGTTGGCTAAAACTTATTTTTCTTACTTAAAAGTACTTTATATTGACATTACTAAAGAAAATTAAAAAAAAATTGTTTTTACGTAATCACAATACCCATGGAAAGAAACAAAATGTACTTATTTTGGTGAATCAATTGTCTATAGCAATTTTATTAAATTCATGGTATAAAACGCTCTTTTCTTTCGAAATTGAGCATAATATGATACAATTCTTTAAAATTTGTAGTAAAATAAGTTAAAAATGCAAGGAAAGCTTAATTACACAGTTATTTGATTAAAGTAACCACAACATATATCTTTAAATTACATCTACAAAGTACAAAGTTGAACACTAGAAAGTTAATCCATTTAGAGCATTACACTACACCAGTGGTGCCCAACCTGTAGCTCGCGAGCCACCGAGCCGCATGTGGCAGTTTATTTACTTAATGTGTTTTAGTACAAGTGTCTGAAGCAGTGTGCCAAGAAACCACAAGGTTGTACAGAGGATCATAGCTGTCCGAAATGTTGTTACGAAGAATGTCCACCTTGTGATGTTGTTGTTTCCAAACAACGAACAATTTGCCCTCATGTATTTACTATACCATGTAATAAAGATGTGGATGAATTGGTATGTCAAAAGCCATGCATCAAAAATTTACCCTGTGGTCATAAATGTAAAAAGAAGTGCTTCGAACCATGTGGAAATTGTGCAGTTAAAGTAAGTTTTGAGTATTTAATAAAATCACAGATTTACTGAGACTTCTTTCGAAAAATAGGTGGATAAAGAATTGGCCCTATGTGGGCATAAAGTAAAGGCAAATTGTTGCGAGGAACCTGATCGCAAGTTGTGCATTAGACCATGCCCACTTATGTTACCATGCGGACATAAATGTCAGAAACGTTGTCGTGATGTTTGCACTAGCTATTGTAAAGAATTGGTAGAACACGATCAACTAGGTGCATGTGGACATCAGTTCAAAATTCCATGCTATCTTAAAACTAAAGGTAATTATTTAATGTTAAATCTTTTAGCTAATGAATCTGAATTAAAATATGATTACTGAAATACAGACCAACTTACATTTTTGTTTTAATGGCAACCACAGTTTATTATAGCCTTTAAATAGTTTTTTTTTCCTGATTTTAGTCATAAAAGCTGTGTGTAATATCAGGTGTTTTTAAATATGTAATAGGCCGTTTACACTTACGGTTTTGCATGTGGTTATGATCGTGTGTGTGAACGTTTGTGTGAATCTAGCACTGCTAGATTCACTTGTGCAAAACCAAGGTCAATAAAATCGCTTTGTTTTAGCGTTCACACACGCGATCATAACCATATGCAAAACCAAGTCAGCAAAACCACGTGCAAAACCGTATGTGTAAACGGCCTATAAGTCTGTTAAAAACAATCATGACCTAAAAAAATTTAAAATGAAGGCTACTTTAGAATCAAACAATTGTTTGTTTTGTTTGTCAGCTTTTAATGTACTTTTGAAAAAACTTTACATGTATTTTCATCATAGCAACATAATAGCATATAATTTTCTTTTCATGAAGTGTGTCATGTTTTTAAATAGTTTATGCATTTACTTATACCGGTGTTTCTCAAACTTTTTAATATGAGGACCCTTTCCAAAGTAAAAAGCTTACAGAGGACCCCAGTTAATTGTTTTGTGGACAATATTTTTGTTTTTGTAATTGTATACATTATTTTTTTGTGTAAAAAGGCTCAAGGGACCCCTTTAGAATTATTCAGGGACCCCCAGAGTTCCGCGGACCACACTTTGAGAAACACTAACTTATACCAAAAAACTTGCAAGCATATATTTCTTTTAAAGCCTTTTTGATAAGTAACTAATTTTTTTTTAATCTCTAAGCATTGTAATTTCATAATCATTAATGAAACAGTAGATTCTTATCACCTTGTGGAACGCAGTCTTTTCATTTGTTTATACCAGTTTCTCAAACTTTTTACTCTGAGGATCTCTTCCAAAGTGAACAGCTTACAGAGGACCCCAGTTAATTCTTGTGAACAATATTTTTGTTTTCTATAATTGTATTAATTATTTTTTTGTAAAAAAAAAGGCTCAGTGAACCCCTGCTGCAAGTGTTTTTCGTTTATAATTATTAGCACCATATTATCTGCAAAAGTCAGTTGTGTTAGATGTTGGTTTCATTTTATTCCATTTCCATTAATTAAAATAAAAGTAATAATTTTACAATATCTGTGTTTTGTAGAATTGCCCAATAACAGCAACCGGATGTTGAAGTATTGCCAAGAGCCATGTCGACAGCAATTGAAGTGTGACCATTTATGTTCTGGGACTTGTGGAGAATGTGCCCAAGGACGTGTGCACGTAGCATGTGGTGAAAAATGTGGTGTGTTGTTGGTTTGTCATCATCCATGTCCTATTCCTTGTCGCAAAGCCTGCCAACCTTGCAAACTCAAATGTTCTTACCGGTGCAAGCATAGTAAATGTAAGAAACTATGCGGTGAACCATGTACCAGCTGTGTCGAACCATGCCCACGGCGATGTGAACATACCCAGTGTAATGCAAAATGCGGTGAAATATGTACTGTACCACCTTGTACCGAACCCTGCAATAAAATCCTAAAATGTGGACATCCTTGTGTTGGATTCTGTAATGATAAGTGTCCTCCATTATGTCGGGTTTGTGATCAAGAAAAACTTGCAGAAGTATTTCTTGGCTTTGAAGATGAAGAAGATGCAAGGTATGTACTGTTGGAAGAGTGTGGCCACATTATTAAGAGCCAAGGCATGGATGGATGGTTAGCACAGGGCAGTAATGAAGTCGAGGTGAAATGTTGCCCAAAATGTAAAACTCCACTTGCATTCACCCAGCGATATAGCGATTACATTAAAAAATCATTGAAGGATGTTATTGAAGTAAAAAATAAATGCTTTGGAAATCCTAAAGCAAATGAAGAAAAGAAATTGAAAATGTTGGAGAAATTGTTGGTTATAAGAGAAAACTACCAAAAATTATCTAAATGTAAGTTTTTGACTGTAATATGTACAGGGTGGTCCAAATTCAATGGGATTAGGTGAGTATCGGGCTTATTATTAAGTATAGAAGAACAGTTAAAATCACCAAAACTGCACATGTTTGTTCTCTTAACCATTTATTTACATTTAATAACAAAATGAGTATTTACAAGTAATTCCATTGATTTGAACCATGGGTACCAGAAACAAAACAATAACACGATATTTTATTTTGTAAGTCTTAAATTCAGCTTAAATAACAACCACAATTGACTGAAATGTCTGGATTTCTAAATTTATTATTTTCTTCATTCAAATCATATTTTAAATTTTAAAATATATTTTTAAAATCTTAAAAATATTTTAAAAAAATTTGTTGTCCATGTTAAAAGTATTAAATTTTGGTTGTGCTTTTTAAATTATTATAAGTTTGGTTTATTATAAAATATGTTTATGCATATTTAATTTTTTAGATTCTAAGAAAGTTTTTCTTGTATTCGAAACAATCGAAGAAAGCCTTCAACCTGTTCGTAAAAATAAGCGTCAACCGCTATCCACTTCATTAGCTACAGTACATGAATCGAAAATTCAAATATTGGAACAGATTGTTGACATTTTTAACACAGCAAAGTTGAACAATGACCTAACTATAACAACCAAACTGATCGATTACATAAACTTTATGTTTGATTATTTATTGAAGCAGGAAGATGTTATAACAAGTCAACAGGTTAGCGATTTTGAGCTGGAAATTAAAAGATTAGTTAGGATTGCACAGCTGTGTTCAATTGAAAGTAGTGATCAGTTTAAACCCGTAGTAGCTGCCAAATCTGACATAAAAATTATTTACGAACTGACTTTAAAACAAATGTTTTCTGTACTAAAGTACTCTGATGAAACTGATATGAATTTGGCGAAAAACTTGGCTATTTTAAATGAAAAAGTTGCTGCTGGTATTGCCTTAACAGTTGCTGAACGAAAAGAAATAGTAAAAGCCATGGGATTGAGCCAGGGTCATTGGTTTAAATGTCCAAACGACCATATCTACGCAATAGTTGACTGTGGTGGAGCAATGGAAAGAAAATGTAATGTGTGCGGGTAAGCTATTGGTGGTACAAGTCACGCGTTATTACCTTCAAATCATCACACAGGTGAAATGGATGGATCCCAGTTTCCTGCTTGGCCCCAAACTCCTAACAATATGAATAATTTTAGGTTTTAAAAGTTTTTAAATATTGTGAAATGTAATCATTTTAAGTTTATTTTGAAATATACAATATTGTTTTATGCACTTAATAAAGTTTTAGTATGGCTTATTTTAAGAAGGATAGGACTTTGTGAAAATAACGGAAAATATTCTATCAAAAATATCAAAGTGCTTTGTGTAAAATATCAAAATGCAAAAATTAAAAAATGTGATGCTGTATGGGAAAATTCTGCACATTATAATTCCAGCATGGGGATCTCGCTTATTATAGGAGATACAGGTTTGTTTAAATTAGATGAATTATTCCTTAGTATGAGAGAAGCCATAATCTATTTTTTCAAAATCCAAAATTGTTCGTGCTTCGGATGTTATAGCAAAAAATATGAAAATGTCGAATTTCATTTTTCTCATAACTTTTTTGTCTTAAACATTAAATCAATTTCATTTGTATCTTCTGAATTTACTTTTTTATGTAGAATGTAACTATTATCTTAGATTTTGAGTAGAAAAAAAAGCACATCGAACTATTCCAAACCCAAAAATGAAGTTAGGGGTAATAACAGCACTTATAAAAAAAAACCTTTTATCAACCTTAGACCTGAACCCGATTTAGGCCCAAAGCAGCAAATTTGGAAGAAAAAGGAAATTAAAATCAATAAAAAATCAGAGTATGCATAAATACTGCAGAGTATTAGTGAACTTTTGAGTACGTACAATAATAGTTCTCCAATGGCAGCGTTTATGATGAGTTTGAAGTTGATCATTTTACTTTGAAATTTTTTTTCTTACATTGCCTTCTTTTACAAGTAATTTTTGATTTCCTGCGATATAAGTAATATTTGAACTGAGAGACACCTAATTCAAGAGAAATTTGTCTTTGTTTGTAAAATGGTTTGATATTGACAATTTACAAAACACGTTCTTTTACTATACTGCCATATTGTACTAGTATTTGCCGATTTTCTGCGATATAATTATTATTTGAACAATATTGTTTAAGCAAAATTAAAAACAATAGTGATTTTACACAAATATTGTGTTTTTTATATGCATAAATAGCCATAATAACAGTCAGACCCTACAAATTTCAAGTAATACAATTTACATAGTCCAATCTACTTCTACTGACATAATTAAATGGAATAAAAAGCGATTAATCTGCTAAAACGACTATTTAACATCATATAGCCTTACGCTAAAGTTTAAAGGACTTTTATGGTTTTGGTACATTTTATATGTAGTGACATTTAAAAAAAAAAAAAAAACAGCCAATCAAACGGCAGTATTTTAATTTATAAAATACCGCGATTTCGTAACTAAATGGTAAATAAAGTTCTGTCAATTTGGGTTTTGCATTTTGCATTTATTGAACGCTTATTCGAGTTGAATGGACATGTATTGTTTAATTTTACCCTAAATGTTGTTATTAAGGCTAAAATTGAACTTTTAATAAATAATATGACGTCATATGTTTTGATTGAAGTACTGTTATTATCCATTATGCTACATCAAATGTACGGCATAGACTTATCAGATAAAAGGAGATAGATTTATTAACTGATGTCGAATCTTTTCGGACAGTTTGACCACAGTATACTGGTGGTTTGACGTTTAATTTGTATTGTCAACGTATTCGCAATGCTTTATCCTTGTTTAACACATTATATAAAAAAGTTGCTCCCATTGTACGTATATTATATACATCATAAAGTCGTTTTCAAAACAAAGAAAGTAAAGATTACTTACAATAGATGGCGAAAACTGTTTGTTTTTGGGTAATTTATTAAGGGCCGTTTGCACCGGTTTTCCCTAAGTCATAGCTTAGTAAAGCTCCACTTAAATCTAAGTGTCACTTAAAAATAAATTTCGTTGCACCGTCGAGCGGTCATCTGCCCTTAGCTAAGCGATGGTTTATCCGTTTGGAACAAGTTCAGCTGTGTATTTGTCAGGTTATGTTAACGTTGCCTGGGGAAAAGTTGTGTTCAGAGTGCAATAAGTATTTAGTTATATTATAATACTAATACATTAATATGATATGTATTATTTAGTTAACATATAAATATTTTTAGAACTTGATTTTTAAGATATAATACAAACTTGCATTTAAAAAGTAACAGTTGCAATGGGTTTATTAAAAGCCTTATCTTTTTCTCTCTTTAATGATATTTAATATATAATAATTTAATTTAATAATAATTTAATATTATTAATAATAATTTAATAATAATTTAATATTATTAATAATAATTTAATATATTTATTTTGATCATTGATCAGAAAACTAATAAAAATTATATGAAAAAGTAAAAAAAAATGTTACTGCCCCAACTGTAGAAATTTACCATTTTGCTAATTTGTACTGATTTCCTGTAAATAATTTACAGGAAATCAGCTCATCAAACCGCCAAAAATTAGATAGGTAGTAGGGTTTCTTTCCCGGGATCCCGGGTTCTCGGTCCATTTTAAGCTATTTTATATTTCCCGGGAAATGCTTTTTGTCCCGGGAATTCCCGGGATTTAAAAAAAGTGTTATTTTAGTTTTTTTGAGCTAAGATCTTTGTAGTACTATCGTAACTTATCAGAATTTATTATAAATATCTTTACTAACAGTTAATTATAGAAAAACTTTATTTTTATTTCAAAATAATTTTTCTCCTTTATATTTTTGCTTTTAGTTTGGCGTAAAGAAGTCCGGTCTCCATGACAAATTTAATATCTTCAAAATAATTTTACAGTTTTATATACAGGGTGAGTCACGACGGACGCGTCTACCTTCATAGCCTACTTGAAAATATTACTTTGCCCTAATAATTAACAATAAAATCGCGATATCTCGGAAAATATCAATTTTAGGTGAAAAACAGCCTTAATGTTTTCGAAAGAGAATTAAATTTTCTATAAGACGGTAAAAAAAATATAGGGTGTTGTATTTAAAAAAAATGAGTTATCGATGTTTAAAGTTTCACAAGTTTGACCAAGCGTAAAAAACGCCCTGTATAATATTTTAAAAATGTAGGTGGTGCAAAGTGTTACATAATCTATTGTCAAGATTATCTCCAAGCGAATTTCTTCAGACTTGTCAAAGTTTTCAAATGTTGAAAATTTTTGAAAATACTGTATTTTCATGAAAATGAAATTTTCACGAGAACGGTTGATTTTAGACCCAAATGACCTTATACATTTTTTGAATTAAATTTAAAGAGGAATCCAAAAATGTAAAAATATATAGGGTGTTCTATAAGAAAAAGTATAACTTTGATATGGCACTCTTTTTTGGAGCACCCTGTATGTTTAAAAATATTTTTAAAATGTAGCCCTTATTGACTTACATAATCTAACAGCGACAGAGATTGGAAAATATAAACCGTTTCGCCATAAAACTCCGACGCGTCCGTCGTGACTCACCCTGTATGTGTGTACCCTGGTAATACGAAGCAAATAGCTTATAAATGAAATTTTACAGATAAAAACTATGTATCTTTGCTGCTAGATGTTCTCAAGACAGTTTCAACTACAGCAATAGAGACTGAGACATTTTATACAGCAAGACTTTTTGTTAATAAATCAAGAAATAGACTAAGTGATCGAAGTCTAGATCACCTTTGTTTTTCTTAAATCACATTGTAAAAATGATATTATAGAAAGGTTTTATTTCCCAAATGTATGTTTCTCTCCCCAATATTATTTAATTATTTATAATAATCATGGAGCAAAATGTATTACATAAGTATATGACTTCGAGTTGTTTTTAAGTAATAAACCGTTCCCTTAATTTATGGATTATTTATTTTAAGATATTGACATAATTTATTACATCCCTGGAAATCCCGGGATAAAGGCCCATTTCTTTCCGGAATCCCGGGATAAGCAAAATGCTCAAATATGAGAAACCCTAGTAGGTCGTATCTATCTTGATTGTTTTTATTTTAGCATATGTCGAAAGAAAAAAAAAACCGCGTGGTTCGAATTATACCAAAGCAGAACAAAAATTGTTATTAAATTTAGTTGCAGAAAAAAAAACACATTAAAAACAAAAAATCGGACTATACAATGTGGAAAGATAAAGAAGAAGTTTGGAAAATATTTGCTACAAAATTAAATTTAATATCTCCCAATAGCTTCTACAAAGATGTTGTATCTTTAATTTGGTCAAGAATTTCGGTACTTATTTTTAACCTAAACCTTTAAAAAAATTGCACTCATCCATGGTTTCAAAGTAATTTTGTCGTAGATAATTTTTTCTAGGAAAACCGAATTCTATGAGCTCTAGAATGTCGCTTTTATCATCGAAATATTCGTCCAAATCTATTTTATTCACTCACAGTCGTAATATAACGTATATTTAACTGCCACTTAACTTTTAAGCCGTACCCAAAGTGACGCTTAGTTTAAGGATCACTATTTGAAATTTAAGTCTCGCTTAAATTACGGTGCAACGAAATAAGTGTCGCTTAAGGGATTTAAGCTTCACTTAAATTTTGAGTGAAACCGGTGCAAACGGCCCTTGTATGGCATTTATACATTTCTTTGTATGTATCATATTTTATGGGAAATGGGAATCAAAAGGATTTTAAATTAAATTAGAACTATTATCTACTGAAAATGTTTCTAAACCTTATTATGGTGCATGTGAATTGACTATAGTTAATACAATACTTTAATTAACTGTGAAGAATATTGTACAATTTTTATTATTAAAAATTATACCTAAAATAGTTCGTTTACTACAAAATGTGCTACAAAAAGTTTCTAAACTATCAAATTATCAGTATTTGTACAAATTAAGCTTACAGTTATTAGTTTGTTTGCAATAATTACGAGCTTTAATTATTGTGGCTTTAAAAATTGTCTGATTATTTTGACGTTTTGGTGTAATCAAATTAGAATGTTGCGAGATCGGTCTTTTTGATTGGCCGATTAAAGCATTCATTCATAATGTATTTCAACAGCCCAGTGTCTGTCCATCTGTTTCATACTTAGAAAATATGTTTCTAATTTTTGAGTTCCGTGATTCATAAAATTATGAACGACCTTGCAAGGCTGTACTACGATTTCTGGGAATTCCACTACCAACTCTTAGACTGTTCGTTTTAGGGAAACAGCCCTAGATGTAAACGAATTTAAAGCGACTTGTCCTGTATAAGTAAGACTTCGGACGTTATTTTTAGGTACAATTACATTTATATAAACATTGTATATATGTTTAATATATTACTAATCAATAATCTTGTTATAAGTTCAATTTATATAGTAAATAACGGAAGTATTTTATTACAGAAAACATATTTAGGTGTAAAGGTAAGTTTAATAAATAAGTAACAATAAATTTGAGATAAACAAATTTAAAAAATGAATATGGTAATATTTTTGAGTTGTAAAAATATGTAAATAAAGAATTTTTTAAAACTAATATTAAAATAAAGTAATAAACATAGTTTTTCTTTTTTATAAATATTTATTGTTCACATTTTTATTTATAAAATTAACGGTTAGTTACAAACAATAACACAACAACATTGTATAAATTTTTTTGTGATAACAAACAAATATTTAATGGAAAAGTAATTGTTTTATTATATTTTAATGTATTCACACTATATAGATAATGGTAACAAAAGAAATAAAAATTCTTTAGATAATATTATCTTGCAAAACTTGGTGTTTGTGTCAATTTATAATTAAATTATACCAAATGACGGACTATGAGTTAATTTTTGTTGTAATTATCAGTTTTTACAGTGTCAATATCTGGCCAAGTAAACTGTTGGCTTTATCTACCAATCACATTGTATTAGGTACTTTGGTTAACAATTTTATTTTAGGTTTTAATACGATTGTACTTGAATACACTCTATCTTGTAAGCCAAAAGTTTTTAAAAGTACAATGGCATTGTAAATCAAGATAAAGCGTGCTTTAGCAACAGATAAAATTTTATGTGATATTAATTTGTATGACGTGTTCAGCAAATTAATTAACGAAACATTTTTTAAGAGTAGTACTAACAACAAATTTCAAGTTTGATGGAATTGATAAAATGTTTCTGATTTTTAAGAATGAAGTACTGCACTTTATTTTATTAGTAGTTTTAAAACAAACTCTAAAAACAGAAAATTTGGTTTTTATAATACGACTTTTAATTAATTTAATTTTTTTTCTGAACAGATACTCAAGACAGTAATTTTTATGATGTAATGTTTTCCAGTTATAATTGATGTATTCAGAAAAAAAATGTATCTGTTGCACAACAGAATGTTTCAAAACAAATGCAAAAGTGAAGGTGAAAAGATAAAATGAAACAAATTTTACAAACTGCAACTTTTGCATTATATTTGAAAAAAATGGAAAATTTTGACCTTAAACCAGGGTGGATAAAAATCAGGAATAAAAAAATAATAACAAAAATCGATTTATTTGATTAAAATCAGATATTTTTGATTTAAATCAAATGTAGATACCATATTATCGAATTTAGTAATAATTTTGGGTTTTGCCAAATTTTAAGTGAAGTAATAAAAATAGATATGACAACCCATACATTTCTGAAACCAGAAAAAAATAAGCTCTTTAATGAACCCATAGACAACTATGGTTGCCATTAAAAAAAAAGCAAGTTTGGCTTATATATATATATGCCATGATTTTTTAGATATTTTTTTCCAGTTCTACGTACAATTATCTACAGGAATCATTTTACAGTTCGGTTTTACGATAGGTGTCTATGGAATTATTTAACATTGAAAAAATCGCCTGTTTTTAGTTTTTTCAAAATATTTAATAAAGTTGAAAGTGTAAGTGAAATGTCAAAATGGCATTAAATTTGTATTGAAATTCTGCCCAACTTTGCTAATTTAACCGACCATGTATCTTTTATAATAACAAAGTTACCCATACAACTCATGTAGATCATGGCCACCCTATATACAGGGTGGTCCACATAGAAGGGCCACTATTGGGATCTCGTAAACGGTAAGAGATACAAACAAGTTTAAATTAGAAAAATTGTTTCCCTTTTAGAAACCTATTCAGTGATGCTTTATTGTTTTAAAAATGTTTCATAGCACGCTAGATAATAAACAAAACACAAAATGGGCAATCGAATTGGGCACTTTTTTTAAAAATCGTTAATAATTCTAACCGAATTACTTGATGGCACAAAAATATTTTTGGGGAAAAAATTGTCGATATTTTTACGCACTGTATAATGAAAACATTCATTTGTTTCAATATTATTTAAAAAAAAGATAGATTACAAACTTGCATTTTTTTAAAAGGAAATTTTAGTTGGATTTGATCTTATAAAAAAGCATTTTTCCCCTCTTTTCAATAATATAAGGTTTAATGTATTTATTTTGACATTGAGGCTCAAAACAAATAAAATTAATCAAAAAGTCCCCATGAAGCTATTCAGTGCCATGAATTTAAATAATATTGGAACAAATAAATGTTTTCATTTTACAGTGCGTACAAAAATCTACAACTTCTTACCCAAACATTTTTTTGGGCCTTCAAGTATAACCGAGTTATTAAAGATTTAAAAAAATGCCCATTTTGATTGCTGTTTATTATCTAGCGTGCCATGGCTGTTTTATAAAACGATAAAGCATCACTGAATCGGTCTCAGAAAGGGGAACGATTTGTCTAATTTAAACTTTATTGTAGCTCTTACCGTTTACGAGATCCCAATAGTGGTCCTTTTATGTGGACCACCCTGTATATAGGTATCTATTGCTTTTTTATTTATTTGAGAAAATAAAATTTTGTTTTATTATAAATATTTTATTGTACTCCTGTCATCAGTGATTTAAATTAATGATTTAAAAAAAATCTCGTGATTTAAATCAATTGATTTAAATCGTCTCAACTCTGACTTTAAACAAAAAATATCATTAAAGTAAAGTATTCTGCGTATAAATTTTATACAAACCATAAGTTAGTTATATAAGGCCATTAGTTCAATTAAAAAATAAAGCGGATAATCAAATGGAGGTGTTGTAGCTAAAAAATTATTAACAAAAAAAACACGTTTGTTAATGTCAAATTAGAGTTACTAGATTAAAAATAACATTTTCACTAATAATTTAGCAGTACATAGCACTTAAATATATTATTCTTAAAGCAATCTGTGATCATGTGTCTGATTTATTTAATTTAATTAACATTATTTTTCTATTCTAATAATTTTGTTCAGTAGCTTTACATATTATAAAATTATGGCAATATTATATTATCGCTTATACTTATATAGAAATTAAAAATACCCTACATTAATTTTTTTAACTTTTTAGTAAAAAAAAAGAACTCTAACCGTTTCGCCGAACCGATTATCGAATCGTGGGGAAATTAAAAACCCTTAATTGGAACCTAAACCAAAAGAATAAAATTTATTGAACCGGTAACCGACCAACCGTATTTTTTTGCGGTTGTGGTAAACTTAACAATACTAAAAAAATTTTGTTCCACAGGATTCATTGGAGATCTTGGAACAAGTATCGGAAAACTCGTATAATATCAACTAAATTACTTTCAAAAATTATTCTTAATTTGTGAATTAACTCAAAAAAGTAAATAATAAACACCTTTAATTGACTTAAAGTAAACTAACTTAAGTACACAATTAATTGCGGCTTTCAAAACAATTAATAAAAAATAAAAAAAACAAAAAAAAAACACTAAAACTTAATTTCGTTGACTTAGTTTCAGATTTATTTTAGGTAAGAAACAAAAGCAGCGATTTTAAGTTGTTTCTAATCGCTGTTCAGCTGTTTCCATTGCGAATATTAATGACACAGTAACTAGTTGCTGTTTCACATACACACACACACAAATTTTTTTCTTGTACATTTTCGTAAAATAATTTTTAGGTCTCTTAATAAACACTTTGCATAGCTATAGCACAAGACTAACTATAATTTTATCACGGTTTTGCTTATATAAACCCTCAAGGTGCTGCACACAGCACCAACAATGTATTTATCATTAGGTACATTAATAGTTTATATGACTGGTGTTATTTCACAAGGATTATTTGTATTAACTTATGAATTAACAATTTCTTTTTTGTCAACCTAATTTGAAATTCGAGTAACAGCATTGGAATCTCGTTTATTATAAGAGCTAGAATATTGGTTTAACACTGGCAAAGTCGCTGAATAATAATCTAAAGATTTTGAAATATATTGATCTGTATTCGTGAAAACTGGTGGAAACAGAAAAATATTATGTTGAAAAATATGTTAAAATCTTTCTCAAGCAACTTTTTTTTAGCCACATTGAAGGGTTGTTATCAATTTTCCTTATACCTATTTCTCCATGACTACTACGTTATTTTACTTATTTTCGATAAGTAAAAAATTCGCAACACACCGCGTTTTTTTTTTCGTTTGAGGCTTCCATTATATCAATTGCAAATAAAATGGAATATGCTTAAAAATATTAAGCTAGAATCTGATCAAGGCTGTGCTCATTGCATCAAGAACATCAAAAATAAATGTTTTGTAGAGTAATAGGTGCCATTGAGGATTTAAAGAGAAAAAAATGGGAAAAAAACTGAAAAATTGAATAATAAAGGAGATTTTTGCGATCGCGTTGGCCGTGAAACCCACCAGCGATAAAATCGAAATTCTTTTATTTACCAATGCGCGCATCCTTTGGAAGTAAAATGGCGCAAGGATTTTTAAAATATCTTAAACGGTTCTGGAGAAAAACGTTAAAAACGAGACCCCTGTAAAAGCGCCATGATTTGAGAAGTTGTGGTATATGCGACTTGGATAGGCGTTTAACATAGGCAAAAAAGCTTTTACAAGACTCACGTTTTTCGTGTTTTTCTACCGAATGTATCGGGATTTTTTCAAAAAAACTTGCACCATTTTACTTGCTAAAGATCCTCGCATTAGTAAATAGAGGAATTTCGATTTTGCCTCAGGCGGTTTCATGGCCAACGCGATCGCAAAAATGTCCGTTTTTATTTAATGTTTTAGTTTTTTCCCCTATTTTTCCGAAGGAAATGGCCAGTGGCACGTATAACTCTTCAAAAACATTTATTTTTGATGTTCTTGATGCAATAAACACAGCCTTGATCAGATTTTAGCGACAACATACCGTAAGCTTCCTTGGTAAGTAATCGTGAGTGGTCTGAATATTTTTTGCTTAGAATTGGTAGAATCCGTAAATTACAGTTTAAAATTGCGGTTTTAAGATTTTTGTTGATTTTAAAATGAGTAATGCCTACTTGTTTGAGTTGGGTAAAATGGCGAATTTTGCATAACTTTCCGATTGGATTAAAATTAATTAGTTTTCTTTTTGAAACTGTTTCATGTAAAAATGTAATTTAGGTACGTTACTTCATTTAAAATTTACCAAAATTTTAATTTGGTTATTAAACGTACTTTTTTTGCGTTATTAGATTTTTAATAAGTTCTGGATAACTTTACATAACTTTGATAACCTATTGTAAAATGATATGGAATTTTTTTTAACCAAAATAGTTGTGTCGGTAATTAAATATAACTACTTTATACTAATAGTAACAATTAAAATTGAACTAATGCGTCTGTTTATCAACGAGCAGTATAATTGAAAGCAGTAATTATTATTAGTTTGTTATCTAACGTGATACAAAAAATCGTTATCTAAGTTAATATTAACAAGTGTTTAATCTATTGCAGACATGCTTATTAACACAATAAATATTTTTCAAAAAAATGTGGTTGTGTAACGGGACTTCCGTAGACAATTTTTTTATATTTTGCAATATTTAATTTTAATTTTAATAACTTGCATATCTTTGCTCGACATTTGAATTTTAAATAGGATTAAATAGGAAGAAAGGGAATTTATAAGAATAACAAGTGCTTTTTGATTGAATTCTCGATTTCCGCATAGTGAAACTTTAATTTTGATTATACAGGACGAGTTTCAAAGTAAAAAACAAAGATTTGGAAACGTTATAGGTATTTTATTATTGTCACTATCATTAAATTTTAATTTTTGCTACATTTAAATATTATATTTGTAACAATTATTAACTTATATGTAATAAGTTACCGTGAAACGGGGCTACTTTGTACAGGAGTCTAACTTTGAACAATTAGACAACATTTTACGTTTATTCTTGTAATTTTCATATTCACGCATTTTAAAGATAACTCAATGGATGAACACGTCAGGAAACTTGTCAGTGTACATGTAATAATCCCAAAAGTCACACAAATGATTTCATTATTGTTTATAAAAATATAAATGTGATGACATCATTATCAGCTGTAAAAAATTGTTTCCAAACTTTTGTCTGTGTAAGTGTTGTAGTTATAACAATATTGTTTTGCCGTATATAAATGTGTAGCACAATTATATGGTAAATGATTATCCATTTCAAAACTTATTTAAAACAATTACAGAAAAATAAACAAATGTATAAACAAAACATTGTAGTACTTGAGGCCTATAGCAGGGTAACTTTGAACAGCTAGTTTCAACTCGTTTTATACTGCATTTGAACATATTTATTCGTTTTTCGCATGCGATTACTGTCGGATCAACTTAGTGCATAGCGCATCTTTATTTTATGTGAATAAGTTCGTATCAATGAGAGTCTATACCAGAAAATTAGGTTCAAGAAATTATAAGAATTATATTCAAGAAACATTGAATAAAGCATTAGATGACATTAAAAACAAAAAAATATCTCTAAATCAGGCTTCGAAAAGATTTTGAAATAGGAGAAACATCGGGTATACAACAAAAAAAAGAATTCGAGGAAGAAGTTGCATGATGAAGGAGTTAATGAAGAAGAAATTGAAATGCAAGATTTTTCTGATGACGATGAAGAAACTTTCTTAAACAATTTATTAAACGAGGTAAACGAAAATGAATTAGAAGACCAAGAACTTCAGGATCCGACTGTTACTGGAGGAGACTTTGTATTGACGAAGTTTGCTACAAAAAAGACCATTAAACATTACGTTGGGCAGATAAAACAAGTATGTGGTGAAGAATATGAAGTGAAATTTATGAGACATGACAAAGAAAATTTATTTTCGTGGCCAGAGGTATAATTTCCTGTCCATATATTTGTTTGATTAAGTATAATTAATTTTTGTAAATAGGTTGAAGATATATCGTTTTTGCCATTACAAGACATAGAAAGAAAACTGCCGAGCCCAAACACTGATCGTCGTGGACGTGTAAATTTTTCAATTTCTTTTGCCACTTATAATTTATGTTAAATTTGTTTACTTATAAAATGTTATTGTTTGAAATAAAATGTTTTAGTTGGCTTTTTTAAAGTATAAGTTATGTTAAATTTGTTTATTAAATGCTAATGTGTTAAATTAAATGTTTCAGTTTGTGAAATAAAAGTTTAATTTCCAATTAGTGTGTTGCCGAACAATTTTTTTTACATGCAGGGTATCTAAAGTATACTATTTTTTCCGCTCTCTTCAATGGTGGGGTTACTTTGAACGTATTTACATTCTACACCTAGTTTTCTCATAAATTACAAATCTGTTCAAAGTTGCCCCATGAGCAGTGTAACTTTGAACACTCAAGTTTAATTTTTTTTCCAGTAAGATTTCATATGAACTCAAAAATAATAGCCATAATCATGTTCCTCATATGTACCTTTGTTAACTTCTTTTTTTTCGCAACATTTGAAGAAAAAGTACAAAAATTATCTAATGTAATGTGGCTAAACTGTTCAAAGTAGCCCCGTTTCACGGTACTATTTTTGTTTGTGAGTGTCCACGTTTCACTTCAGTATAAAAGTGCCGGAGCTACTACCTTTTTGACCACTTCCATTTTTCTTCGTTTTGGGACTTTTTTATTTCCAAAAAATGTTGTTCCTAAACTGTTAAATATTCATCCTACATTTCCTGTCCTTTCGCTTATTTCCTTGTCTGTTTCTCCATTTTTCTCTATGTTCACTCCTAAATATTTAAAGCTTTCTACCTGTTCCAACCTAAGCCCATTTAAAGTGATGTTATGCCCTTTGTTCTCTGTTGTAACGATCATAGTTTTAGTTTTTCCTGTATTTATCTTCATATTGTTTTTTTTCCAATTCCTGGTTTAGAGTTTCTAGATTATGTTGCAGATTCTTTTCTGTTTCCGCGATTAAGACCATGTCGTCTGCAAACATTAGCTCAGTTATGTTTATTTTTGTTTGTTTTGTTGTTTTGTACTTTTATGAAGCGACTGATTAAAAATCTCGTTAAAAAGAATATCAAATACAAATTTGAAATTTAGCAATGTCATGACATTGGTATATGTTTATGTTTGTTTTGTTTATCCGTAAGAATGTAATGTTCGATGCGTAAGATGTCCTGTATATTTTTTGACTTCTATCGTATTCTTTGTTTTTTAGCTGATCAATTTTAAGTGAATTATAAAACCAGTTGACATGTCCTTCAAGTTCTCGATTCGGGTTCTGACTTCTGCGATTGTTTTCTGGTTGTAGTTGTGTAATGTTTTCGATGCTGTCAAGTGATGTTTTGAACAACAATGTGCTTAAAACGCTGAAGGTGATAAGGGATTAGTTTAATATACATATTTGGTAAGAAAAAAATCTTTTCATAGTCTTGTCTGGTGTCTGTTTTAATAATGTGTATAAAAGTAGTATTACAATGATAAAATCAAAAGCAGGTAGTTGTAAATTTAATAAGCATTGAGTATTTTGCCCTACTTTGTTGCATGTGATTATGCAAATTATTTTAGACAGGTTTAAAACTTATTTAAGACGATTTAGGTTTATTAAGTTTTGATGTCATTAGTTACAAACGGCACTGCAAAATATTTCTTCAAAATCTTTCAGAAAACGTTAATAGTGGTAGCAGCTAAAAATCCATTGATTATTTAGTAATAAATTTAAAACTCCTCGAAAGTGTGTACTTCAGCATTCATATAATTCTTGAATAAAACGACAATGTATCACAAACAAACGATTTACGATAATACTTAAGCAATAAAGTGTTGATGTTTAAAAAATTCTAATAAAAAGATAAGGTGTATTATTGTGTTTGTTGATCAGTCTGACAAGTCTACATACATAATTATTAATTAAGGACATTTTACGTTTCTAAAATACTAAAATGTCAAATGTTGTAAATATTTTGGGTGAAACAATAATTTAAAATTTATATTTACTTAATACATATAAACAATACAGCTATTTTTTTAAATAGATTTGTTTTTCACTATAAATTGTTTCATTGGATGGATACACCATAGATAGTCTGAAAATTTTAACTTACTTTAGTTTTTTCTCAGTATAAATAATTTCGCACAGACGTTAACGAATCGCTATTTTTCATTACAGTAAAATGACTTGGGTCACTTAAATTATTAGTTTATAAAACCTACGGACTGACGTTGGTTTCGTCCCATGTGTTTATTGAAGTGATGTTTAATAAGATAGTAATTTAAGAAAATTGATGAAAAATTATGAGTATAATATCAGTAATTTATACAGGTATACAGGGTGTCTAACAAGGTATGCCTTCGCTAATTTTTGCATAAATCGCACGTTTGGGACCTACATTTTTTCAATTTTTTTTTTCATAGAACATTTGCTCTTAAATCATTTTGACTCACTTAACCATATCTGCATCTCTTACCGTTTACGAGATTCTCATGTTGTTCACGATAAATGGGACACCCTGTATACGAAGGGATACAAAAAATAATAAATTGGCAAAAACTTTTTATTATGCAAAAATTAGCGAAGGCATACCTTGTTAGACACCCTGTATAATGTATTTTATTGTAAGTTTATTTAAGTATTTGTCCATAATCATTAATATTAATAAAATACATAAGTAAGTAAAAAGTAAATTCATCAGTGCATTTTGAAATATAAGTATAAGTAATTTATATAACTTGAAGGACATGTTAACCGGTTTTATAATTCACTTGAAATGAATCAGCTAAAAAACAAATAATACGATAGAAGTCAAAAAATATACAGGACATCTTACGCATTGAACATTACATTCTTACGGATAAACAAAACAAACATAAACATAAACAATGTTAAGACATTGGTAAATTAAAAAATTGTATTCGATATTTTTTTTAACAAGATTTTAAATCAGTCGTTTCATAAAAGTACAAAAAAAAAACATAGCTGAGCTAATGGCAGACGACATGGTCTTAATCGCGGAAACAGAAAAGAATCTGCAAGATAATCTAAAAACTCTAAACCAGGAATTGGAAAAAATTAATATAAAAATAAATACAGGAAAAACTAAAACTATGATCGTTACAACAAAGAACAAGGGGCATAACATCACTTTATATGGGCCAGGTTAGAACAGGTAGAAAGCTTTTAATATTTGGAAGTGAAAAATGAGGAATGAACAAGAAAAGGAAATGTGGGATGAATATTTAACAGTTTAGGAACAACAATTTTTGGAAATAGACAAGTCCCAAAACGAACAAAAGTGGAAGTGGTCAAAAAGGTAGTAACTCCGGCACTTTTATACGGAAGTGAAACGTGGACACACAAACAAAAATAGTAGCCGAGAGAATGCAGCAGAAATAGGATTTCTAAGACAAATTCGAGGAAAAACCAAAAAAGGTAGAATCAGAAATGAAATATATAGAGTACAATTAAGATAAAATCAGTTGAAACAAAAATACAAGAAAGACAGAAAGATAGTTGGGTCACATTTATAGGATGAAAGAAGAAAAGTTAACTAGAAAAGCCTATGAAGCAAGATTACATGGAAAAAACAAAAGAGGAAAAACCTGGCAAGACGAAGTTAAAAAAGCAGCAACGGATAGGAACATCAAATGGAAAGACAAAAAAAGGCTAGCACAAGACAGAAAAACGTGGAAAAAAGTCAGCACAACATAATCTTTTTCTTTCAAAAAACTTGTTGAAATTTGTATAAATAATTTATAAAATCGAGAATGCTCTGAAAAACAATTGAAACTATGATATAAATAAAAGTGACAGAACATTTTATTAAACAGCTTTAACTCATTTTCCGCAAACAATGACTTATGCCACTTGTAAAATAAACTGCGTATACAAATAAAACTATACTGTTAAAATCGCTTAAACTTTAAGAATTATTTTTGTGTGGAAGGGATAAGTTTATACGAATTGATTTAAAAATTTTGTTGCTTTATAATTCTTTGTCGAAGGATAGATTTCTTTATTAAATCTTTAAATTTAAATTAATTTATGCTGGAGCATACTACATATTAATATTTAAATTCCAAGTGTGATTTATTCACATTAAAAAAATTGCAAGAAACCACTTGGGTTGGGATTTTTTAATTTACTGTGTATAGAAATGTCAGATTCAAATTATATTTTGAATCAAATATTTATTGAAAACTAATATAAAATCATACTTACTTAAAAATCTTTATGATTTACCGATGCGACGCCCCTGCTAGCCTGCTACACTTGAGCAAGTCAATTTCCTTAAGTAGAGGCTGCCCGTGTCAGACACGAGCAATTTGGGCGCAAGTCTTCTTAATTATGTAATGATCGTTATAGCTTTTTTTTAACGACAAGCATGTGTAAAGAATTTAATACGATAAACGGTAATTCAATAGCAATTTTACAATTAGTATTGCTGCCTCTTATAAGGTTTCGAAAATTAGATTTTACAAAACCCATCACCCGACCAAGTGCGTATTTGTAAGAGATAGTACTGAAGATGGTGCAAAGGTCGAAACGTTTGACGTTTGACGTATTTTATTGTCAAGCGACAGAAAATTTTTGCAAGAATGTGAAACTTAAAAATCTCTTAAATAAACCGGTTTAAGTGAACAGAGATTTGTGGCAGTTTTAAGACGTGGGGCAAAATACGGATGTTGACTTTTTTATTGCTACGGTTATTGGAGCAGAGCAGAACTCGTTTATTTTAACTGCTGGTTACTGTGTAGTGTGAAATCCCTGTATACAGCATATTATCTTATGTCCTTGAAGCGGTTAGATATTTCATACAGCACTGACAAATCAGAGACTCCACTTTACAATAAAACAGTCATCCTCTTAGATGCAACGCACTCTAGCACCAGCTGTTGGTGAAAACTCATAACTAAAGAAAATACCTCAGTGCATTGGTAAAATTAGCATTTATTATACTAAAGTATATTAATAACAGAAGTGATATACAACCTACTTAAACTTTACAAGTAAGTAGTTTTAACAATTTTAAAGTTAAATGTACATAGCATTAGACAGTGTGTATAACAGGATTAAACATGGTTTTTTTAAATTAAAAAATGTTAAAGGGTTTTAGTTTTAAACAAGAAAAACGCTTTTAAATATATCGAAAATTTTGTGTTTGAGCAAAATAACATACGCGAACAACTCTGTAGGAAATTGAAAAGGTAATAATTTGATTTGTCTAAAATGTTAATTTGTAAACAATTAATTGGATAAAAGTATTACTTAATTTGTTGTGGTAAAATTAAGTGGGATATTTTTTGCCGTTGTATTTTTGTTTTCATATAATTATTAACACCATATAATTTACTTAATTATTTTCAAAATATTTGTATTAAAAGCTTTTTGATATATAAATAATACTTACCTACTCCTATTTATTATTGTTGATTCTCAAAACATTCGAATTTGGTATACAATTAACGAATACATCAAGATAACATCGGTTATTTCTTTAATTATTGCATCGCCAGCGCCGTACATAAGGTGTTCCAAAAAATATTCTCATTTTGATTACTTCATTTTTTTTTAAAACCACAACGTATCTGGTGTTATTGAATGGAAAAAACTTTTATATTTTATGTATTTTAAAACGACATTATTCGACTAATTTTTCAGAAGGCACATACAGTTTTTAATTAAAACATAGTAAATAATGTTACATTTTTAAGACTATACATCGAAGTTATGACAGAAAAACGAAAAATGATAATTTAAAACACATACATTTTGGAATGAGGCTATTTATAGATACAGTAGGTATAAATAATGGTTGTGGGTATTTGCACCTACAGTAGGTACGAATAATTGGCTATTTGCACCTTCTGTATAGGCATATACCGCTTGTAACTGAGTTCTGGTACACCCCCTTTTTACTTTAGTTTTAATTTTTCATAAATAAACTTTTATACAGATGATGTGTGTAAATACTGGGTTATATGAACACATGTAGACTATTATTTCAATTCCGGTTTCGTCGGAAATTACCCTAACTTTGTTATTTCAAATGAAACACCCTGTATATTTTATATTTTTGGAAAGAGAAGGCAACTTTGAATACAACTGCATCATTTTGATTAATTTTAATAACCTCAAATAATTTTTGGACAAATATTTATTTGCCGTTACCTGCATAAATTGAATTTTATTATGTCAACAAGATAGTGTCCGAAAAAGGTTTTTCGTACATTTTAATTAACATTTAGGTTACTTTAATCGGTTTTGAAGGTTGCAAACTATTTTTTGACCAATAACATATATTTGTGTTGAAAGGCTGCCTGCCTCAAAGACTTCAAATATTATAAAAACTTATTTAGATATTCTATTAATCGTAGTATATTGTGCCTAATTGCAACAAATTATCACTACGTTTTTTTATTAAATAACTATATTAGTTACAATTACAACTATAATTTGTTTTGTTGCACTTAGGCACAGTGTACTGCGACTAATAGGATATCTTAACAATTTTTTATAATATTTTAAGTCTGAAGCAGCAATCCAACACAAATATAAGTTATTGGTATTGTTAAATTAGTCTGGAAATACTTTATTTAAATAAGTGCATGTACTACTGCATTTGCATTTGTCAAAAAAATCGATTTGCAATCTTCAAAACCGATTAAAGTAACCTAAATGGCAATTAAAATTTACAAAAACATTTGTCGGACACTTGTTGACAAAATAAAATTTAGTGTAGGTATGCAGATTACGGCTCACTTAATAAAAAATAAATTATTGTTCAAAAATTATTTAAGATTATTTAAATTAACCAAAGTCCTACACGGTAGAGGGACTTATGACTAAATAAAAATAAAAAAGAAACCAAACCAGTGCAGTTGAATTCATAATTGCCTCCTCTTTCTAAAAATGTAAATATATATAGGGTGTTCCATTTGAAATAACAAAGTTAGGGCAATTTCCGGCGAAGCCGAAAGTGTGATAATAGTGTACATATGTTCAAATATTCCGGTTATTTACACATATCATATGTCTAAAAGTTTATTTATGTACAATTAAAACTAAAGAAAAAAAGGAGGTGTACCAGGCCTTAGTTACATCTGGTATGTATATACCTATACAGTAGGTGCAAATAGCCAATTGTTCGTACCTACTGTAGGTGCAAATAGCCAATTATTCGTACCTACTAGGGTTTCTCATATTTGACCATTTTGCTTGTCCCGGGATTCCGGGAAGAAATCGGCCCTTGTCCCGGGATTTCCCGGCATCCCGGGATGTAATAAATTATGTCAATATTTTTAAATAAATAATCCAAAAAATAAAGGGAGCGGTTTATTACTTTAAAACAACTCCAAGTCATATATGTAATACATTTTGCTCTATGATTATTATAAATAATTAAATAATATTGGTGAGAGAAACACACCTACATTTGGGAAATATAACCTTTCTATTACAATTTCATATTTATGAACACAACAATATAATTTTTACAATGAACTTTTGTAATGTGATTTAAGAAAACCAAGATAATCTGTGCTTCGATGACTTAGTCCTGCTGTATTACATAATACAAAATGGTAAGAACCCGCTCTTTTCTTTGTATTTACGTCAGTTGTTCCAATAAATCTAATAAGCGAAGTTACCAAAAATCTGATATACAACTGTATACAATCATGACATGATTTAATATGACAATCTCTCCCTGGTAGTCTAAATAAAAACAATGGTAAGACTATTTATCTGTTATCAGCTATAGAATTTAAATTAATCTTATATATAAAAGAGCTTGTTTGTTTGTGTGTTTGTTTGTTCGCTATAGAATCCTAGGTCCGTTGACCGATCGGGACCAAATTTTGCACAGTTACTATTTGGGACCTGACGGATCAAACGTCGTATAAAGAACGGCCGGAAATGCCCGGGAACGGCCGGAAACGTCCGCTGAGCGCGAGCGCGGAGCGCGAGTAGTCTGTAATTGAACGTCTGAGAACGTCCGCCTGGAGCTAGCGCAGAGCACGAGTAGTCTGTGATTGATAAAAGAGAATTATTATCACCCGTGCAACGCCGGGTAAATCGCCTAGTGTGATTCCGTTTAACTGTCGCACCCCTTATAACTTTGTTCTTTTAAGAGAAAACCCTTATAAACCTCATACTTTCTATTACATGGCAGAAAATTCTTTATAAAATGGCGTTTTTTTTTGCGGTGAATTATATCAGACTGACGATAGGCAACTTTTTTTTTTGTATATTGTACACTTTTATTTATTTATTCTGATAGAGAGTTTAAATCTAAATCCATGCATGCACTAAAAAATAAACATATCTACATAGAAAAATATTCGAGAAAAATGAGTTTTAAAATTATTTATTATTTTCACAAAATCTTAGAAAAATAAAACACAAACGATTTAAAATTATTATTGAATATTGCTGGCAATATTATTTAGTGGCAAATTATTTATCATTAAAAAGTGGCGTCAAATTTAAATAATCAGCCTACGAAATCTATCAATTTCGATGGTAATTGGTTAAATTAAAAATTGCAAGATTGTTTGTTGTTGCAAGATCAGTTTGTCTTTAATTGTATTGACCGATAATTTGATGTTAGTCGAGTGGTTACAATACAAGATCAAAGGTTTCGCTAAGTTCAGTAACTTGTCAATTTCAATAAAATTCTGAAATTAGTTTCATTTTTAACAAATTTTGAGCAAAAATTTCTATAATATTAAGCTCTTAATTTAAAAGGCATTGCATTTGTTAGCAATAATTTTTTTTAAATGTTTAAATTAATTAATCTAGTCGTAACGACCAATCTATAGTTTTCGTTTGATCTTATCAACCTAAATATTATTAGCTAAGAAGTTCCGTTAGTCCTTGCTTAGACTATACAGGGTGATTGATTGAGACCGGGCATTAAAAATATATGAAGAATGAAAAAGGGTATGGATCTGAAATTTTGGTTATGACCATAATGGCATCTGATCTGTTTATTGAAAATATTTTCAAGATGGCGACTTCCGCAAATACCGGAAGTTGGCGTCTACTTTTTTATTTTCAATACAATGGTCTATTTTTTAGTGCATTTTTGGATTCAAAACGTTATTTTAGGGGGACTTTTATTAGCATTCCCTATACCTAAGTGCAGTCATTTTTTAGATTTTTGGACTTTTTTGAAAATTTTTTGATTTTCACCGTGATGCTTAATATTATCTAACATGGCCATTTTTAAAGAAAAAACGCTTAAATTTAGACCATGCCTAGAAGAAACCTTGGACTACATCCTAGAATGTTTGCAATCGATGAATTACTTACAGGGTGTCCAAAATTTAATTTTCTTTTAATACAACTTCAGACCACTAAAACTCGTTTTTTTCAAATGCAATGGCCAAACTTTTTTTTCATTTTCTAATGCAAAATTACATTCTGCATCAACCTGTATTAGCGTTTCCTATACCTATCTGCAACAGTTTTCGAGTTATTAAGAATGTTTGATAGAGTTAGGAGAAATTGCAACATTTTTAAATAGTAAGCCTTGGAAATGACAGCAAATGCCAATATTAATAACTGTAAACCACTTTTATTGCGTTTGTCTGAAGCATCCATGAAAATGTATAATCAAGAGTATTCAAACACGAATATTTTGAACTTATTTTATATTCATGAAGGATGTAACAAGATTATTGAAAGAACTTGCCGGGTGGTCATTGAGAGTTATCCTTATTTGACTGTAATGACCAGACAGAAATTTTAATGAATAGAATCAATTTTTTTTTCAATTTAGAAGAGTGAAATCTGCTTGTATTCGACCTAAGCGTGTGACAAATGATGAAACTAACAAAGTTAACATCCTGAGATATTTTAATGACCATCCTCAGCGATCAATTCGATTGGTAGCGCAAGACTCGGGTTTAACATACTATGCTGTACAAGCTACATTAAAAATACACAACTATTCGTTCACACTTTCAATAATCTTCTGAATTTGTCCAAGAATGTAAAATAAATTCAAAATATCCGTGTTTGAATACTCTTGATAATCCATTTTCATGGATACTTCAGACAAACGCGATAAAAGTGGTTGACGGTTATTAAGTATTGGCATTTGTTGTCATTTCCAAGGCCTACTATTTAAAAATGTTGCAATTACTCTTAACTTTATCAAAAATTCTTAATAACTCGAAAATTGTTGCAGATAGGTATAGGAAACGCTAATACAGGTTGATGCAGAATGTAATTTTGCATTAGAAAATGAAAAAAAAGTTAGGGCATTGTATTTGAAAAAAACGAGTTTTGGTAGTCTGAAGTTGTATTAAAAGAAAATTAAATTTTGGACACCCTGTAAGTAATGCATCGATTGCAAAATATCCAGGATGTAGTCCAAGGTTTCTTCTAGGCATGGTCTAAATTTAAGCGTTTTTTCTTCAAAAATGGCGGTGGTAGATAATATTAAGCATCACAATAAAAATCGAAAAATTTTCAAAAAAGTCCAAAAATCTCAAAAATGGCTGCACTTAGGTATAGGGAATGCTAATAAAAGTCCCTCTAAAATAACGTTTTGAATCCAAATACGCAATAAAAAATAGACCATTGTATTTGAAATAAGAAAGTAGACGTCAACTTCCGGTATTTCCGGAAGTGTCGCCATATTGAAAATATTTTCATTAAACAGATCAGATGCCATTATGGTCATAACCAAAATTTCAGATCCATACCCTTTTTCATTCTTCATATATTTTTAATGCCCGGTCTCAATCAATCACCCTGTATACATAACACTTTTCAAGTGTTGTTATCAACGCACTTCACACTTGGCTCTGCTTTTACACGTTCACCCTACACAACTCGAAGGGTTTGGTTCTTTGCAACCTTCTCACTACTTCACGTCCAAAAGTTGGTGTACCACTCTGTTGTTATGGGTAAGTGCCTTTTGACGATTCCTTGCTAGCCTCTTGATTTCCTCCTTAACAGTGGGAATATTCAAGTCTCTATGAAGGTTATCATTCCTCACGTACCATGGCGCTCCCACAATATCTCCCAGAACTTTATTTTGAAAAGTTTGAATTTCTTTTATACTGGTTTTACTTGCGCAACCCCAAAGCTGTGCCCCATAGGTCCAAACAGGCTTCAGTATCTTATTATAAAGTAGTAATTTGTTTTGTGTGGATATCTGAGATTTTCTTCCCAGCATCCAGTAAATTTTTTTATACCTAATGTTGAGTTCTTTCATTTTCTTTTTTATATCTTCTTTCCACTTTAGTCAAGATACATACCTAAGTACTTGGCAGTGTTGCTATAGGAAACAACCTTATTGTTTATTTTGATTGACACATACTTGTTAAGTCTTGTTTTCTTAGTGAAGTCGATATGTATTGATTTGGTTTCATTTATTTGAATTCTGCACTTTTAAGTCCAGGAGCTAAGTGCATTGCTTGCTGTCTGCAGTTTATAGGCTGCTTCTTCATTATTTGTGCCAGTTGCTAGTGGAGTTGTATCATCGGCAAAAGTCGCTAGTGTTACTTCCCTAGTCTTCGGTATGTCACAGGTATACAGCAAATAAAGGACTGGGCCTAACACTCTTCCCTGTGGCACACCGGCTCTGATAGAAATAAGATAATATCCCTTATATATTAACTTCTAGTCAGATATCAGACAAATGATGATTAAAATATTTTTTAAACATAACGTTTTGTCGTTAACACAAAGTGTTTCTTCAGGGCCATCATTAGTATTAGTGCATATTATGTATATATATTTTTTTCGTATTTAAAACGAAACGTCAGCTGTTGGGGGCGGTTTGTTTAACTTATATCAAATACCTGCTTAGAAATTATTGAATAATTACCTATTATTTGGTAATTAATGTTCTTTTTATTACTTAAATACGTTGGTAAAAATTGTAAAGCTTTGAGAATTGAAATAAAGTTATTACGTGGTTGGGAGTTATAACATTCTATAACTGTTCGTGTCCTAAACGATTTAAAACTTATTTCTATTTTAGACTTATCAAAATTGAACTAAAACGTAGCCTTTGGCTTAATCCAAACATTTGGAGATTTTGAGCTACAACAATTTATTATTTTTAAAAAATATATAAACGTTCATAACGCGTTCAACTGATATTTTTCAAATTGTCAAAGACAAGTAATAAACGCATAGTTTAAAACTTGTAAAAGTAATGTGGTGCATCTAGCCTGTTTTGTAAATAAACTTTACTGTTCTTTTGTTTTAACAAACGCACCGATATATGGGTTAATGACTGATATAGGTACGCGTATCACATTCACATTAAGATTGTACTAATTACACACGTTTTCTAGCCATAAAGACTAATACAATAGTTATTTATATTTAAAATGCACTTTTCAATTGTTTTTTAAGGATTGATTCTTCTATAGTTCCATGACCTACTCTTCTCCGCAAAAAGTACTCTTAACGTCTAGACAGCCGACTAATTATATTTTGTGCAACTTTCATTCTTTGCTCTGCACATTCATTGAGCCTCATTCTTGATTATACAGTAGCTCGATAGGTTTTTGTTTTGTTTTTTTTGCGATTTTTCGGAATGAGCAACACTGCGTTGGAATTTAGATTTTATTTTTGTAAACCTTTTCCTGTTTCTACAGGTTTATTTGAAAGTTGCGTAAGTAGAGTTGATTGATTAGCAAAAAATAAATAAGTAGATACTACCAAATAAGTATCTCTCCTGTTCCATTGGAAATCGTTATACGATGTACCCAAATGGTTGTAAGTATTTTGGTAATATGGTCTTCTTTAAGACTTATAACGCAGTGATTCTTAACCTTTTAGTAGTCGCGGTCCCCTAAATATCCTAAAATATTCTCGTGCCCCCTTAGTTTGTAGTAACAACAATATTACGATTTATTTAAGAAAATTTCTCTCCGATGGTTCGAGTAATATAAGGAGCAAAAAATATTGTTTTAAAGAATTCAATATTTTAAAAAGTAAAAGCGTTTTATAAATGTTTGCGGCCCCCTTAAAATCATTTATGGCCCCCCAGGGGGCCGCGGCCCCCCTGTTAAGAATCGCTGTTATAACGTACATAACCCATTTTATATTATGTTTTTATTAGTTTCTCTTCTTTGATCTCTTGATTGATTAGATTTTTTCTGCTAAGATAAATGGTGCTAATAAATAAATTCCTAATCTCACCTTAGATACATCTACGATAAAACAGGCTATTACATAACTGCTGGTGTAATTAAAATCTAAAATATGAATATGCAAGTTTTTTAATACAATAATCAATTATTTGAGCTGATACGTATGAACCATTGTATCACAGAATTAATTTTTATTATCAGTACGTATAGAATAGTAAAAGTTATTTTTATCAAACATTTAGTTACTTTGTTGTATAATACAGCTTAACGGATGACGATAATCGAATAGCAGTAATAAAAAATTGAAAATAATAATCAACGAAACACCGTGCGTTGTTTGTTGGTTAGCGAAGAAATCTGTATATAAAAATAGAAATGGTTATCTCGTAGGCATAATGTGGAATCCGGAATTTTATAAATTGCCTAGGCATTTTGTAAAAATCCGTCAAAACGAGCAAATTATGACTTTCTCTTAACCTCATACATTTGTTTTCATACAAAAAAAAACCATGCCAAAAATGTTTTTAAAGTTTTTCTCTATCTTTTCGTTTAAGCGAGATATTTATTATTTTTGAAAAGTGCCAAAAATGGTGTTAGCTTTATTTCGTGTATTAAAAAAGATGTCAAAAATGTTAAATATCTCGCTTAAACGAAAAGATAGAGAAAAACTTTAGGAACATTTTTGGCATGGTTTTTTGTCCTTAGTAAGATAGCGATGTTCAATTGTTATTTACTTATACAAATATTGATATATTACACCTAACTTTTTTATTTTAAATGGCAACCATATGCAAATTATATATTTTTGAAAAGCGCAAAAAATAAGCTTTCGATTCATGTCAAAGCCAACTATGGTTGCCATTTAGTCAAAAAGTGTCCAACAGTGTCAAACGGAAAGCAGTGGATGATCTATATTAAAGGTCAGCAAAAATAGTGCATCAAGAATTGGAATCGTCTCCAAGCTTAACAGAAACCTATATACTATGTACATCCCTGTTGCGCAACACCCTGTACAAGTATCATAACTTAAGGTGACATAAAAAACAGTGAGGTAAATTTAAGTAATTTGTATTAAATAAGTATAGATATTTATAAAGTAAAGAATTATATTTCATCAAATTTATAAAGTAAATAATTTTCAAATGTATTTGTCTATAATGGTACACAAAGTTTAACATATACTGACGTAAGTGCTAGAACAATATTTGCTAACTAAATTATGGATTTATTAGATGTAAATACAAATAAGCTATTTTAAAGTCGGTAAACTAAAATGTTTCATTTAACATTTTCAGGTAAAAAAAATTCTGTTATAATTATTGGCGCGTGAAGTGGTCAAAACATTCCTCAGTTCGCAAATAACAATAAGTAGATCAATTAGGTACTCGAAACGTATTTACAACACTATCTATTTTTGCATTGATAACCTACTCTTTTTAACGCCTATTAGATACATTTAAACTCTATTTCAAACAATATTTACTTTTTTTATTTACTATTAAGCATGTGATCTTAAGCAAATAACAAATCATCAGCCTTTAAAAAGATTTATTGAGTTAGTTTAATAAAAATAAGCAAAGTGAGCAGTTTAAGAATGCAAAATATTCTTTTTATGTTAAAATTATTTTCAGCTTGTGAGACATAGTAATTGGCAAGTATAAAAATACTCTTTAATAAAACAATTTTGAATAAGGCATAATCTCCTTTATATTATGTTAATATATGTGATGGCGTTCAACGTTATTGAGTATAATTTTCATGCAATTACAAATGTTTTTTATTTGTAAAAATGTTTATGATTGTGAAAACGTTGCATTTTGACATATACAGGGTGTTTCCAACCACCCGTACCAGCACTTTTATCCGAAAATGCGACGTCTGACAAAGATGAGGAAAACAAATTTATGACAAAAGTGCATATGCAGAATTGACTGACGCTATAGCGGTTATCGTGATTAAATCGGAAGTGGCCAAATCCGGAAGTCACTTTCAAAACTTAAATGGAACTATCTGCTTTTTATTGCATAATTAGAAAGATATTTGATAAACAAACACTTTTTATTTGAATTTTTTTTTGATTCAGTATAGTTTGTAATCCATTGGACCTAAATCATAACAACATTGAAAACCCTATTTGCATGTAAATTCTGGACACCCCCTTTTTTTCTTTAGTTTTGTATTTAATTAAATGAAATGTTAGACATGTGATAAGCGTAAGAAACCCGATTATTTGAACATACGTACATTATTGTTTCACTTCCGGTTTCGCCGGAAATGAACCTAAGTTTTTTATTTCAAATGAAACCCCTGTGTAATTTTACATTTTTAGAGATGGGAAGCAATTTTGAATACATCTGCACTGTTTTGTCTAATATAGCACTACTATTCCGTTAAAAAAAATGACTCACACTCAATTAAAAAAAATATTTTCGTCCAAAAGTTAATTGAGGTTATAAACATTAACCAAAATGTATCCAAAATTACTTCCTCATTCCAAAAATGTAAAAATATACAAGGTGTTACATATAAAATTTGAAAGTTTGAGTTCCTTTCCGGTTCAACAGGAAGTCGTCTTGTAACCTCATTCTTTTTATCAAATCCGGATTATACGATAACGGTCAAATACCAAATTTCATTGTAAGATCTTTAATAGTATTCTAGATATTTTTGTCTGTTTCCATACTTTTGTTTTTGTATAATAGTTGAGTAACTGGGTTGTGACAATATTTAAGTATATTTAAAAATAAAGAAAAACAGTATTATCAACATTCTGTTGTACGAAAATAAAATATTTTCTTAATTTTTCTCAACAGCTAGCTTGACCTCTTTTTAAACTTTGAAATTTTTATACAGGGTTCTCGTTTTTCGAGGGCTCCTGTGGGGATCTCGTAAACGGTGAGTTACGACGTCGGTTAAATTAGGGCAAAGTTGTATATTCAGGTGCTTAATAATTTGACACAAACAGAACTTATCTAGCTCTTTTAGTTTTTGAGATATAGGGAAAAAAGTAAAAAAGTGGATTTTTGTTTTTTGCCCGTAACTTTTTCATTTGATGTCGAATTTTATTTCTGTAATAACTTTTTCATGGCCACTTTTTGCAAGGAATCAGAATCCCCAATTATATTTTCTGTGCGGCGTTTCGTTTTTTAAAACCATCATCAGGTCAATTTTTTCTTATGGACGCTATATCTGATTTTAACGCCAATTTGTAGAGCATTTTTTTCTGAATTCGACAATGTATAACACTTGGCACATTTTTGAAACAATTGTTGTTAAAAATGGCAAAAACAAATATTTTGTTTAAAACAAATCTTAATCGGCATAGTAAATAATTATCTTTGTCCCTTTTTCCTTGGAAACAGGTAAGTAAACCGCATAAAATTACTAATTAAAGGGATTTAATTAAAAAAATAGGTATTAATAAATATGTTAGGAATGCATTAACATTGTTCACTGATTAGCAAATATTTTTAGAATATTTTCTTCGGTTAAGTAAGAAATTTCTCTAAAATGTGTATTTAATCCTTATTATACAGGGTGTAGACTCGGATCACGCAACATAGCAATTTCAATGGTAAAATTTTAAAAGTCGAATTCTTGCTCCGCTAATTATTTTAGAAAAAAAGTGCAAATGCGTTTTTTGTAGAGAAAAAAATTCTGTATCCATAAGTGTAATCAATATTACTTTTTCGTTTTCCAAAAACAGAAAAATAAGCAAATTAAAAAACGCGTTTTCGCGAAAATCTGTAGTGCCTTGGAATTATGCTACGACAACTGCCCATCTTACTTACTGTCACTTTGACGTTTGAAGTTTATTCTTAATTATCATTTTTATTATATCTTGCAATGAAAACATAACTAATTGTGTAAAATAAATGTTTGATAAAATATAAAGTACAATTAAGAATGAATTTCGCGTCAAAGTGACAGTATAAGTGACATAAGGCTGGGCAGTTGTCACAGCATAATTCCAAGGCACTACAGATTTTAGCGAAAACGCGTTTTTTAATTTGCTTATTTTTCTGTGTTTGGAAAACGAAAAAGGAATATTGATTACATTTATGGATACAGAATTTTTTTCTCTACAAAAAACGTATTTGCACTTTTTTTCTAAAATAATTAGCGGAGCAAGAATTCGACCTTTAAAATTTTACCATTGAAATCGCTATGTTGCGTGATCCGAGTCTACACCCTGTATAGTGGCCCTCGAAAAACGAGAACCCTGTATAGTATAAATAAAGAGTTATCTTTTAGTAAAATGTTTTTTGATAATTTTTTTAGTTCAACTATCAGGAAATTTATGGTTATTTATAAACCTGCCGTGAATAGATTGCTAGGAGATCAGCCTGGGTCCTGGGTGCCATGATCGTTGTGTTGTTGTTTTATTGCGTAGTTATACAAAGTCGTAGGTTTAAATGTGATTTAAACAGTTTACTTAGGTCACAGTAAACTGTGGGTCAGGTTAGATTTGGTTAGGTGGGGTTACTAAACGCTATTTTGACAATTGTACTTAAATTACGTAAACAGAATGCCGGAAGTAATATTCACGATTTCATCGTAAATTAAAAACTCGAGGTAGAATTTCTATGAACATATTTTTGCACAAAAGTATGGCATTGATTTACAACACCTAAATTAGCACATGCATGAGGGTAATTAATTGAGGGTCACACTATCTAGACCTCTATTGAATACACCTTTGACGCGGCCTTGCAAAAGAAACAATTGGGTGATGAGGCTTTGATTAAGAAAAAAAAAACAAACAACTGAAAATTTAGTTAAAAAATAGAAATTAAATAATAAAGTCTAACCTTGATCGAGCATTCATTTTAAAATACCAAAAACGAATATATCAGTTATGTAACATCATAATACTTCTGCCTTTATTTGGTTTATTTTAATCTTTAGAGTTGGAGAACACTGTGGTTTTTAGTTTTTGGTACAAAAATTCCCTTTTTTCTAATTGTTAATTGCTAAGCATAATTAAGTTGCTTGTTGTAAGATAGGTTCAAATTTAAAAATATATTTTATTTCAAATCAAATAACATTATGTGATTAAAAAACGAAGGCTTTTTAACAGCATCTAAGACAGGCTTGTCTAATCCGCCGTCTGCGGGCCGCATGCTGCCCAAGACGCCTATGAATGCGGCCCAACAAAAAATCGTAAAATTACAAACCTTGAGTTGTGACAAAAAATATCATTAATAACACTACAAATAAAATTTAACATGCTAATAATTTATAGCTGAACTTTTGAACTTAACAAGTTTTTTAACGAGAGATTCATAAAATCATTCTTAAATAATTGTATTTATTCCAAATTGCCGCCCATAATAAAAGATTCATGAATTCATGAAGTTTAAATTACCTAAATATGTTAAATAGGTATATATTGTAGGTTTTTTGGTTATCATTAGTGTTAGTGTATTTTATGTGTGGCTCAAAACAACTCGTCTTTTTTCAATGTGGCACAGGGAAGCTAAAAGGTTGGACACCCCTGGTCCACGACATCTATAGCAAATTTATTTGTGAATTTTTATAAGCTTAAATATTTTGCATGTTCCTTAGAAATCAACTTGGCAAAAGATAATCTTCAAATGTTTTTGGAAACGTAGTAATAATATTTTTAATATAATATTGCATTTTGCGTTTGGAAGAAATGACAACGTGAATATGTACATATAGAAAACAATTTTTAATTAAGAAATTTGTTTGTTAGCGAACAGCTACTAATAAAAACACATTCGTACATATATTTTTATTTAAAAATTGAAACTTAATAAAAAAAAAACCTTTTACAGTTACTCTTATTTACATTTCAGAATAGATGTTATAGAAATAAAATTTTATTGTATGACATTCAGTTAGATATTCTGAATGGAAAATTCCGTAATAAAAAAAAAACAGCTTTAATGGGGAAATTGACTTCGGTAATTTCTAACTAAAATCAATGGATTATTTTTTTGTTATAAAGCGTATTGGATTTCTTGATAAATACTGATGAAATAATCTGCAAATTTACCTTGAAATTTCATTCTTTTGCAGAAATACATTTATAAAACTTAATTAAAATGACTTGTATTTTGTTTGTAGCTCAATCCTCTTTGTAAATATTTTATAATGTATATTATTACAATTTTTCTTCAATTTAAATTTGTTGTTTTAATTTTTGGATGCCATAAACATCTTGCATTAAATATGTGTTTTTTTTGTCGTTCATTCTATAATATTTTGAATTTTTAAAGAAACAGTTCGAACTCAATATTGAAAGGAGATACAAAATAATGTAAAGAATGATAATTTACTCATTTTTAAAATAACACATTAATACTGCATGACTAAACTTCAGAAACAAGCTAGAATATAAATGTGGCGCCTCTATTAAATGACCTTGTCAATTAAACGTATGTGTTCGTTTTAAAACATGGCAAAAAATGTGGTTATATGACTATGGTATCGTATTATTATATGGCAACTATTCTGGGTGAAACCAAAATAAGTTTAAATTTTTTTAGTTTATTTTGAAAAAGGATTTTTAAATTTTGGTATAGCGTTTGAGTTAATAATTTTTTAACCCTTTGCGGTCCAATTAATTTTCGCAAAATTCTACCCATTAATTTTCCGAAATTATTACTGAGTAATCAATTTTTTTTTGGCAGCGATATCTACTGATAACAGTCCCTTATACATACAGCTACAGGTTTCTAGTTTTAAAATGAAAATGAGCGGCAGTTATAATGACGTCAGCCGACCTTGAAATGCAGGCGTTAAAATATGCCGGCGGCCACGACCCGATGTTGGACCGCAAAGGCTTAATTCACGTTCGGTTTAGCCGAAATTATATAACTTGTCAAACATGTCACATGCCACATTCGAGTGGCGTAACCTATTTAAAGAGAGAAGGGAGATGGTTGAGGACGATGAAGGAAACAGGCGTCGTTTTTTTGACAGTCCCGGAAGTTAGGTGTCACTCTATGTATACAGGGTTACACTGGAAATGAAATTTTTCGCACTAAATTCAAGATATTAATGACTTAAATATACTCCAGAATAAGCATCTCATTTCTAATAACAATAAAAAATTGAAACGGGATTAATTTTGTTGTTACCTTGCATAATAACAGGTTCTGCAGTGAATAGAGCGATTCTAGATACGCCATAAGTAAGAAAAAAATTATCACCTACTTAATAAATTTAACATAATGCTAAATGAAAATGTGATCTTTAATATTATTTAAAATTAACATCACGAAGATGACCGATCTCCATTTCGGTTCACAAATCCCGTTGCGCGTAGGCCCATGATTGAGCAGCATGATCACAGGAATTCGAGCCACCTCTTCTCGGATCCGTTCTTTGAGGTGGTGGTGGTGGTTGGAAGACGTGTGAATTCAAGTATTCCCAAAGGAAGTAATCACATGCGGACAGATCGGGAGATATGGCGGGCCACGATATATCTCCGTTCTTCGAGATGATATGATTGGGGAAGAAATTCCTCACAACATTCATGGAAACTATTGAGGTGTTGCACGTAGCACCATCTGTCCGTGAGCGATCACTTCCTTTGGACGTACTTGAAAGCACTTGTTTCAATCACCAACACCACGCAAGCTCCAGGAGTTTAAATAACGAATTCGAGAAGAAGTGGCTCAAATTTCTGTGACCATGCTACATAATGTAATTGGTAAGTAACCTGTGCACAAGACTGACAGAGTGTGTTAAACGAAATGGAGGTCATTTCGTGATTCTATAATATTTTATTTAGTATATGTTAAATCGATAATTTAATACAATTTTTCTTGGTTATGGGGTGTTCATAATCGCCAGCTTCACTGCCACAACTGTTGTATGTACCAATAGTTGTACTTTATGTTACGTGTTCCTTAAAACTCTTTTTATTGCAGGCAAAATGGAATATGTTGTAGAAAAAATCTCTGATGTTCACAGTCATGAACGAGAAAAACATGAGCACGACAAAGAAGACCATGAAGCGACCATGACCGCTAAGATCGTCTCCATGTGCGGCCTGTTTTTGGCTTCTCTCATAATGGGCTGTCTTCCCCTCTTGCTATCAAGATGGTTAAATTGGAAATCAAATCTGAAAAACAATCGAATCGTGGATTTGCTGCTATGTTTCGGAGGGGGTGTCCTTCTCAGCACAACCTTTATCCACATCCTACCGGAAGTCGACGAAAATATTGCGGAGCTAGAATTTTTCGAAACGGAAATGCACATACCTTTCGGTGAGATTTTCATGTTAGTCGGATTTTTCACGATGTATTTCGTGGAGGAGTGTGTACATTGGTACCTACATAAGAGGGAAAAGGCCACTGATATGCGAGCTCTTCGCAGAAGCTTGACTGTTAGAAGAGGCGAGCTGGACGTTACGGTGAAAGATCTTAAAAGAGCATCTCAGGCGTATTTAGTTGAGGACCCCCCTAAACCAGAAGATGAAGACTGCAAACATAATCACGCCGGCCATAGCCATATTGTTTTTGAGGATACCGTTGTGAAAAGTATCCGTGGCCTACTGATAGTCCTAGCGTTATCCATCCACGAACTTTTTGAAGGTTTAGCTGTCGGTTTGGAGACTTCTAGTTCGAGCGTTTGGTACATGTTTGGGGCCGTTAGCGGCCATAAACTTGTGATAGCTTTCTGTATCGGTGTTGAATTAATAACCGCCGAAACAAAAACTCTTTTAACTGTGATATACGTTTTCGTATTTGCCGTTGTGAGTCCGATAGGAATTGGAATTGGTATCGCAATAAGCGGAGATCAAGAAGATTCAACGGCCGTTTTATCTGTGATACTAAGAGGTCTGGCTGCTGGAACTCTCCTATACGTCGTTTTCTTCGAAATACTCCAGAAGGATAGGAAAGGAGGTCTCAAACAGTATTTAGCAGTTTTCGTTGGATTTGCCGTTATGCTCATCATCATCATATTCAGTAAGTTATTTTTAATTATTTCTTTAAAACCATCGGCATTTTTTTTTTGAGAACGCAGGGAGGTATAATCTTGATGTTAAAAAGCTACTGGGAAAAGCCACTAGGAAACTATGTATAGGAATAAAATTAAAATATACGACTTTCTTTCAACATAGAAAAATGATGGTATTTCCCCTGAATAAATTTCCTGTATGTTAAGTATTTAATGTGTTCTTACTCATTGTATGTACTTGGGGATTTACAGCTAATTAAAATTCCGTACCTGTTATCTTTAATTCTTGGTAGTGTTAAATTTATACAGGTTTATAAATACGCTTGTATTCATTTCATTCGCTTTATTACACCTGAATATACGACAGTTGGACTTTTGCGTTAGAATAACAATTTATCAGTTGCAATAAAACATCAAACGTGAAAAAAGAAATAACTTAAATGACTGGAAATTTTCACAAACCGGTATGGTATAAACATTTTGTAATAATATTTTTCGGCCCAAGTTCTTTTATGGAAAACGAATCGCTTGCTTCCTCTTTTTTCCTATTCATGTGTTCATGTATAAATAAATTATTGCAAATGTGCTCATTAGGAGACGACTAATCTGTTCAAATTGTAAAAATTCATTATGAGTTGTTTTCTTTACACTTTCTGTAAGACAAGTTTACGTTGAACTTCCGTTTAGTTTAATCGTGATGTTTTTCTTTTAATGAACTTGAACCTTGTTGTATACACTGAAAACTATCCTATGACAATGGATTGGGTTCATGACTCACATGACAATGACTGGGATAATTGGTATGACCGTGACCATGTACTTTACTAAAAAATACCTCGTGTCCAAAAAAACAAACGTTTTAGGTTACGTAATATTAAATGTTTCAAAAATTGCGTGCGATCAAAAATTATTTTGAGTAGTGTTAAAGTTTAGTGTACCTATAATTTTGGTTCAACCGGAATTAGTAACGCTTGCTAAATATAATAGTGGACTACATATACAGTGTGTTTCGGAGATCACCTTCGGGCTGTTACCAAGCAACACGTTCTGGTGGCAACAAAATTCTTGTAAGATTATCAATGCCCTGGGGTGAATTCAACTGATAAAAACTATTTTAACAGATTACAGAAAACGGTTAACATATCCAGCATGGGGATATTGCTTATTATGATGGATACAGGTTTGCCTAAATTGGATGAATTATTCTTAAGAATGGCAGGAGCTACAATCAATTTTTTAAAGTACAAAATTCCTTGTACTTCAGAAGTTATAGCAAAAAATATGGAAAATTTGATTTTTTTTCTATTATAGTTTTTTTTTTTGTGTAAATCATTAGAACGATTTTATTTGCACTTTCTTGAGGTACTTTTTATGTGTAAAATGTGACTATGATTCTCTAGCAAAGAATGTAGCATCTCAAAAAGTCATTTGTTTTTGTAATTGTAGCCATGATTATAACAAAATTGTTACAAATACTATCGGATTATACGATAATATCAGACAATTCGAATTTTCTTGGTTTTCTTAGTTATTTTATAAATAGCTATTGCAAGTGATATCCCATTAGAAAGAGATAAAAAATGCATATTTAACAATTCCAAAGCCAACTTGACGCCCTGTAAGAAAATATGAAATTAGTGGTAATATCTCAAAAATGGAAAGTGACTTAAAAAATCTAAAATGATAGTTACATTCTACATACAAAAATACTTCGAGAAGGTACAAGTAAAATGGATCTAACGATTAAGACAAAAAAAACTATGAGAGAAAAACAAACTCAACAATTTAATTTTTTTTGCTATAGTTTCTGAAATACAAAATTGATTGTAGCTCCTCTTATACTTACAAATAACTCATCCAATTTAGGCAAAGCTGTATCTCTTATAATAAGCGAGATCCCCATGCTGAAACTATTATCTGGAACACCTTGTATATTATAATAGCGAATTTTTAATTGCATGAGTAAAAACAATATACAGGGTGTTTCTTAAATATTGCCAAAAAAAATCGGAAGGTGATTCCTAATCAAACATTAAGGGGGGTCTTTATATAATTTTTTTTTCTTAGACGTCTTCTTTCGAAATTACACCCCCTAAAGGGGAGCGGTAAAATTGAGTTTTTATTTTATTTCTCAAATTTGGATGTATGTAGGAGAATGATATTTGGTAGATGTTTTATACTTATTAAATGGTTTCCGATAGTAATATTTTTAAACATCTCCAACCTTCACAGGAGGCTGAAAAGTGCGACCCCTATTGATTTTTTTATCAGAACTCTTTGGTGGGTTGAAATTTCGCAATTAAAAATTATTTTTTTAAAGCTTGATTTATTTAGAAACTGCTTTTATCCTTTAGTTTTTCTCGTAAAACCTACCGTGTTTGAGTAAAAAATAAAATAAGTAAACATGACCATCAAATAATATTCCAATATAAAACGATTCATTTTGGTGGTTACCACGGTTTGTATATGTTCATGTTGGGTAGAACTGACAGGCGTCTTAGCGTTGTCGCCGCGTAAACGTCGAAATGAATTACACCCGTCACTTCTACCCAACATGAACATAAACAAACCATGGTAGCCACCAAAATGATTCATTTTATATAGGAATATTTGATGGTTCATGGTACTTATTTTATTTTTTACTCAAAAACTGTAGGTTTTACGAGAAAAACTAAAATAAAAAAAGTTTCTAAATAAATCAGGATTTTAGACAAAAATGTTTTAATTAAAAAATTTAAACTCAACAAAAAATTCTGATAAGAAAACCAACAGGGGTCGCACTTTTCAGCCCCCTGTGGAGGTGGGAGATGATTAATAATATTACTATGGGAAACCTTTTAATAAATATAAAACATCTACCAAGTATCATTCTCCTACACATATCCAAATTTGAGAAATAAAATAAAAACCTAATTTTACCTCTTTCCTTAGGGGGGTGTAACTACGAAAGGAGACGTCTAAGAAAAACAAATTATTTGAAAGACCCCTCTTAATTTTCGATAACGAATCACCTCCGGAATTCTTTTGCAATACTTAAGAAACATCCTGTATATTCAGTTTTTCTTGTCGTTTCAATTTTAATGGTATCTAATTATTAAAGATTCATGTTATTATATAAAATTATTATTTTAGAACATCAAAAATTACTGCAAGTGTAGGAGTCTTTGTCTGTTTGTTGAATCATAGAAGTTTGTCGACGATATTTGTGGTTTTATATTGGTTAATAGCAAACAAAAAATATAATGCACATGATAAGAGTTTGCAACATTTATTTACAATAACATGCCTTAATAAATTTGCAGATATGAAACTTCAAGACGAACCGGTTTTTTAAATAATATCAATAAAGATAGCAGTGTTCAGCTCATTAACTTTTTAAATTTGGCATTAATGATATTGCAAGATTTCTTATTGACATTTTCATATGTTGGAGATGTCTACGAAGTTCGAATTTGGGTCACCTTAATCTGCGATAATGGTGATTTTTTGGCAACGCCCAAATGCAACGGAACAACCTTTTATGGAAGTGTGGTTGTCAAGAAAACAGATTTTAGATTATGACTTTACCATTGAAAATAAGTTATCAAATACTGTTGTTATAAATTTGTTTATAAATATTTTTTCCGATTAAATACAGTTTAGATCCCGAACAAATTTATTATAATTATATTGGCTCAGAAATGTTGTAGATGTTTTTAAATTGAAATCTAGTTTTATGGTGTGAAATTCTTCGCACAACTTAATTTTATCATTTAGTGGTTAATAAATTAATTCAATAATATTGCCCGCAAATTGCGCAAAAGGAAGTGTTTATTTTAGTTCAATTACTTGCGTCAACATGTAGGAGACGTTCTTGTATTTGATGCGGTATTTATATTGTTCTTGTTCATGGAACTACAGGCCGCAGGCCGCAGTATTATAAAATAAATCTAAGAAGTAATTTTTATTTATAGCTTGTTAAAGCTATTGACTTAATTTATACACTTTGGTTGAAGGATAATTGCAAAGGTATTTGTTTAACATAAAACAAATTAAAGGTAAACAAAATTTATATTTTAGTTGATGGTACAGCTCATTTCAAATTTAATTTTTTTTTGTATAGTTTTTGTTGTGTATTCAAACAAAAACCACAACAAAAAATTATTTAATTTTGATGTTTCCAGTGTATGTGCAGCGTCATTCAAAAAGTCTGCAACAAATGAAAAAAAAAACATTATAATTGTTTTCTCAGAAAATTTTATTTTTGGTAAAAGTTGATGCATGATCTAAAACTAATTTTAAGATAAAAAAAAGTTCGATAAAAAGTCAGGACACTAGATTTTAGCGATTTTCGAAATATTCGCAAGAGTAGTGCCCTTATTTTAAGAGATACAAAGGAATTGTATATGAAAAAGTTATTTAGAATCTAAAAATAAGGCTAGATTTAAATTGTGACGGTCAAATTCTAGTTTTAATTTTTTAGGAAATTTTAACATTAAAAAAATATGCAAGATTTTAAATATTTATTGATGTGACATTTCACGAATTATAACCAACTTAATATTAAAAATGTGCTAGTAGGTACCGTAATGTAATGTGCCATTTCTAAATAGCACCATCTTCCATTTATGCCAGTGGTTTTCAGCCCTTTCTCTTTTCTTAAAGTAAAATACGGCACCGCTTTTAAATTGTACATAACGAAAATGATTTTTTAAAGCTCTTACTGCAAGGAACTTGAAGCGGATTCATGTGTACCATAATCTTGAAGGGTTCGGGGAATCCACGTATGAAAGTAAATATTGTTTGACCTTACGTTTGCGTTGTCAACTTCTTGAAAGACGACCTTTCTAAATTCTTATCGCATTACATTTCGACAGATTGTAAGATATGGCATAATTTTAAGTTTTTATTGTTATTGCTGCAATCATCTTTAACAAAATTAGAAAAGGTTCATAGCAACAACGATTATTAATATTAGTAATACACATAATATTAATTTGATGTAGCAACAACGTTCTTAATTAGTAGAAGGTGCTACAGCAATAGAAGAAAAATATGCTTTCCAAATTGTTTAATATGACCAAATATGTTATAAAAATTTGACATCATTATACACATACAGGGTGTCCACCTAGTTCGTATTTCCTTCATATATGGGTTATTATTCAAAATAGAAAAAAAGTTTCCAAACAAAATTTGTTGGAGATTATGTGCTCCATAACCTAAAATTGTTTTCAGCTATACCGAGTGTTTAGTTGCCGCGCACCGATTTGTAACTTTTATACTTTAAAAGCAACACACTGTATATTTTTCACTTTTTAGATTCCAAATTAAATTTTCCTTCCAAAATGTTCAAGGTTTTTTGTACCTAAAATCATTAGTTTTCGAGTTTTAACTTTTTTTTTTTTTAAATATTGACGGATAGGTACAGGTCTGCAACAAACTGTTTTTATTTAGCGATTTAACAACGCCAGTGTAAAACAATTTGGGAGTGTTGGTAAAAATACGCTTATAATGCCTCGTGAATAATTAAACTTTCAAAATGACACACAGGGTGTTTGTTTTTGTAGGTCCGTTTAGCTGAATTTTAAACACGAATAAGTATTTTTTTTTTAAATATTTTTTTGTTAATATTTTAATTGTCTTTAAAAAATATTCTAGGTGTTTCGTGCCTAAAACTTACATTTAATGAAATTAAGATAATGGGTTTTGAAAGAAAATTGTAATAAATAACACTTTTAATTTCAGTTCAATTTGAAGGCTGTAAATGTCTATCGTCTCTGCTAGATAAATTAAAAAAAATCGTTTTTCTTACGCTGTTTTAAGCAATAATAGTTTTTTTTGTTTAATTTAAAAAAAAAATAATTAAAACTTGAAAACTTGTAAATCATTCATTTACTGCTCTAATGTGATAAAAAAAAAACTGTTAAATACCATCTTCAATTTTAATATAACATAGATATAAGAATTTGTTATTATTTAAAATTATTATGTAAAAAAAATTATGCCTAGCGATGGTAAATATAAACATAACAATATCGATGATCTCTAAAAAATTTTGATGGGAAACTACTTTTCTATTTTGAATAATAAATCATACCTGTATGAAGGAAATACGCAGTAGATGGACACCCTGTACATAGTAGTGGCCTATTTTCGATGCCCGTACAGGGTATCTCGCTTATTATCAGAGATAGAAAAAAACCAAGAACGTGGTCTAGATTTATTTCTTCGAGAGGAATCTAACGCCGTAAACATATTTTTGATATCCTCTTTTTGTTTTGTTTTGTTTTTCAATGTATGGGAAGTTGGGTTAAGATGACTAGGTTAACAAGAAAATTAAGTTTTGGCCAAGAGAAAAATGATATAATTAAATAAAAATGACGAATACATACTTTGGTGAATTACCTTTGAATTCCCTATGATTTTAAACTAAACAGCGCTTCCAATATTACAATAAAAAAAACATTTTAGTCATCTTACCCCATAGTGCGGGTAAGCTGACGAACATAATGGGGTAAGATGACGCCGACGCCTACATACATAAAACACAAATAAATTGTCCTTGGCCATCGTAAGTGGTACAGTCTTCATGGCACCACTCTTGACATTTGCAACACTGAATCCAGTCTGTCGCTGGTGGTTCTGTATAAGGTTTGTGGCAGATTAGACAATAATAGGATAAAGATTCAGTTGTTTGAGAAGATATAGCAGTTTTTTCATTAGGCTTCGATTTCTTCTTATTCTTATTTCCTCCCTTCTGTTTTGCTAACCTGTCTTTCTCTTCTAATTGATTTTTTATGGGAGTGCCAGTAATTACGCTCGCTGAGAGTTTTTTATTATTTTGAACAGGACGATTAATAGTTGGCAAGAGTCTGATTTTCCACAGTGAGGTGTCAGATTTCGATTTTGAGCAGCTAGGGCTTGTTCCTTTAGAGGTAAATAGTTTGCCCCTTAACAATCCTTGATGATGGAGAAGGTTCAGGTTCTCCATCATTTTTTACAGGCGTAAACAAAGCAATCTTTTCATTTGCTTCAACGGAATATTGCCATCTGAAGAAAAGTCTGAATCATCTGAGTTTTCATCAGGAATCTCCCTACCAAAGTTACCATTAGTATCTCCACCAATGTTACCATTGATATGGTCAGAAACATTCAGGTATTTCATATCTTGCAGCAGCTGCATTGCAGGATGTAGTTCCTTCTTCAATGTCGTGCATAGCCGCTATAATTGCGCCTTGAGACCACTGACCACGATTGGTCTTTTTTTTGTAGGTTCTTGGCATGGATGTTCTGGATGTAATAAAATTTTATTACCAAAACCAGTGCTTACTGGTTGCTGGGGCAAGATGACGAATCGTTATCTTACCCCTGTCATCTTACCCCACTACATATTAAAAATGTTTTTCTAATTTACATAAAAAACTACCAAAAGATTTATAAAATTTAAACAGAATACTAATACTATCACAGGTAATGTACAACCTACAGCAAAATTCAATTTGTTTTTACCTGAGTTTTCCCAAAAAAACACTAAACACCGGCAATAAATATTGTAACCGAACATGTGATGACAAACAATTGCTTTTAACGGAAGAAATTTGAACTATATTAAAATCTTATAAGCTGATATTAACTTCGTCTACTACATCTCTCCTGCTGACTCGTTTTTCTTCTAGTCTCTGCCTCACTTTTTTCCCCCATTTTATTCTTGGTCTTCCTCTATTTCTTTTTCCCTCTATCTGCATTTTCCATCCTATTTTCGCGTATCTACTTTTTGGCATGCGTAGTAAATGTCCAAGCCATCTTAATTAATTTGTCTCCATCTTTTTCTTAATATCTGTTACTCCTAGGTTATTTCGAATTTTTTCGTTACTGATTTTATTGATCAGTCCACATCCCTCAATTCTTCTCAGAAATCTCATTTCCTGTGCCTGTATTCTTTGTTTTTGTTTTTGAGTTAGTGTCCAAGTTTCTGAACTGTACGTGAGAATGAGTTTACGAAAGTTAGGAGTAATATATCGATATTTATTTGAGTAAAAATAAATCGAATATTGCTATCTTATTAACGACAAAAAAACATGCAATATTTAAAAAAAAAGTTTTTCCCCATCTTTTCGTTTAAGCGATATATTTAACATTTTTGAAAATTGCCAAAAATTGGTTTTTGGCTATATTTCGAGAATTACAAACGACATCACAAATGTGTCTACGGCAATAAGTTTCTCTAAAAAAAATCAAGTCTACGCACTTAGTTTTTTTTTATGTCTGATAATAACCGAGATACCCTCCCTGTATGGGCATCGAAAATAGACCACCTTGTACATTACATCAACCTTATTTTTTTTAAATTGCATTTTTTTGCAATGCAAGTGACATTAATTGCGTAATTATTAGATTTTTAAGGGCTAGATGATATGCATAATTCCGTATAGTGTTCTCTGTTCTGTACACCAACGTGGCACGAGGCATGTTTTATGTACATAATGCTATCCCAAATGACTTTCAGTATTTTGCATTTCGTCATGCACAGTTTTCATACGTTTTACTTATAAAAATATAACTTTTTACTACAAATTTGCATATTACAGGTTGCGATACTGAAATAATGTTCAAGTTGATGCACAGGTTTTTTTGTTTATACTATATGGTAATAAGCATTGTCGCTATATTTATGATTCATACATAATATGTGCATTAATTGTTTATATAATAATGACGTAATGTCATTAAGTGGAGACAATATTAAAATAAGCATTGGGAAACTAATTAATGAAAATTATTTGTTTAATAATGCAACGTAATTTGAATTGTAAATTTTTACTAAACATCTGGTGTATGTCGACAGTACTGGCTGATATGTTAATATGAAAAAAAGGTTGATATGGTAAAATAAAACTTCCCAAGGTATTCTGACGTACATACCATGAACATTTTTTGTGTAGGGCAGTTTATTATACTTGTTGTGCGTAAACAAATGAAAGAGAGGAAAGTCCGAAAATGATTACACAAATTTTAATGGTTTTGACCTTAAAATCTAAACAATAACAGCATTAACACACCATTGTTGTAAAACGTTTTTACGTTAGTAATGTCTGCATAACGGAAGTTAAAATATTAAACATTGTTTAAAATGAAAGGAGATATTCTGTTAGTAAAATTAGAAATGCATTCAACAAATTTTTAGAAATTTAAAGTGCAATAACAATATTTTTGTACTTTTATTAAAGTAATTGATAAATTTGTGACAGAAATGTTTTTATTATGACATGCCCATTTTTTCATTTGTTTATTAGGACTTGAGCTTTCTCCTGCTAGTTCATACATTTCTGACAAATGTTATGTTTGTCAAATGCTTTCTTAATGTATAAGATTTTTTTTGCGTAATAATATTAAGATAAAACAATTACGGTTAATTTTTTAGGAAACATAACACGCTTATATTAAAAAACATTACATCAAAATATTAAATTCCAACTTTGTTATGATAAAATGTTGGTATCCCTTATTAGCTTTGGAAATTTTAATATTTTTGATCGAACTGGTCTAGTAGTGCATAGTATAAGAATAGAAAAATTAGTATTGTCGTTGGTTTGCCAATTACTAGTTGTAAAATCTTTATGCGATCGTATGAAGAAACTAACTCACTGAGTTGAACAAATAAACAAATAAATAAGTAGCTATAACGGAATGAAATTGCCATAATTTTATAAGAAGTTATTCTGGAGTCTAGAGTAATAGTTATTTAGGGAAATGCTAAATATAAAGTGCATATGTAATCGCTTTGACTAAACAGCGGCTTGAGTAAACGAATTAATAAATAAACAAATAAATAAATCGCCGCACCTATATTTTCCTGGTTAATTACATTGGATCCACAGCCAAGCACCCACCGAGGTATATGATATGTGATAAAGTATGACGTGTAACGTCATTTTCAAGTAAACAAGCAAGTGATCGTCAAACTAAACAAAATTTTTATTCGAGTAATAAATCAGATTTTTGCAGTTACCTAAAAGTAGTTTCCTTCTGAAGTATTCAGTGTCGTACAACATAACTTATCATTGCATTGGAGCGAAGTACTACCTACGATCACTAGCAACCTTAATTCTAAGGGCGAAGCTGAATTTATTGAGATAAAAAAACGGTTAATAGTTTCGAAGATTTGCAAATACCTTTAAAGTAACCTTTCAGCATCCTAACTTTTATATACATATATGTATACAGGGTGATTGATTGAGACTGGGACTTAAAGATATATGAATAATGAAAAAGGGTATTGATCTGAAATTTTGGTTATGACCATAATGGCATCTGATCTGTGTATGAAAATATTTTCAAGATAGCGACACTTCCGGAAATACTGGAAGTTGACGTCTACTTTCTTATTTCAAATACAATGGTCTATTTTTTATTGCATTTTCGGATTTAAAACGTTATTTTAGAGGGACTTTTGATAGCATTCCCTATACCTGTGCAGTCGTTTTTTAGATTTTTGGACTTTTTTTGAAATTTCTTTGATTTTCATCGTGATGCTTAATGTTATCTAACGCCGCTATTTTTGAAGAAAAAACGCTTAAATTTAGACCATGCTTAGAAGAAACCTTGGAGTACATCCTGTAAGTTTTGAAATCGATGCATTACATACAGGGTGTCCAAAATTTAATTTTCTTTTAATACAACTTCAGACCACTAAAACTCGTTTTTTTCAAATACAATGCTCAAACTTTTTTTTCATTTTCTAATGCAAAATTATATTCTGCACCAATCTGTATTAGCGTTTCCTATACCTATCTGCAACAATTTCTAATTATTAAGAATTTTTGATAAAGTTAAGAGAAATTGCAACATTTTTAAATAGTAAGCCTTGGAAATGACAACAAATGTCAATTTTAATAACTGTAAACCACTTTTATTGCGTTTGTCTGAAGTATCCATGAAAATGGAAAATCAAGAGTATTCAAACACGAATATTTTGAACTTATTTTATATTCTTGAAGAATGTCACAAGATTATTGAAAAAACTTGGCTTGTAACACCCCTCGTTTTTGAGTGATTGGATTTAATAGTTCTTTCCCATTATCTACTTTTATATAATTTGTGTTCATCATATCTTGGATTACATTGTATATCTTTCCTTTAACACCCTGCTTATCAAGTTTTTCACATGGAATAGTTCTATCCACCATATCAAAAGCCTTGCGAAAGTCAATAAAAGCGGCGTATAAGCTTCTTTGTAGTAGAGATGTGGTGGCTGTTTTTATTTCAGAAATGATAAGTTTATGGCATCTTCGCAACTCCTGTTTCTGCTTTTTGGAGCTCAGAGAACGGCCTATTAGTTTTTTACCAATAAATTCAGCGTGGCTCTGTTACAGCTCACTGCCAGATCACGCGTCACAGTGGGCGCTCGATCTTATAATACAAAATTTTTAGCTTTTCTATAAAAAATACGTGCTAATCTAAAATCATTGCGAAATATCCCTAGTAATGTAGTAATAAACAAAACCACGTGTTGAATTGAATGTGTATTCAATACACAACGATAAAAAAAGTAGAGCACGAATTGTGCAAATTAATCTACTTGGCGATTCGGGAACTGCAACATCTCTCAAACGGTTATTTTGTAAACAACAATAATTTACATACAATGTCGAAGATTATGCCTTAGTCAGTCATCCTTGAGAAAGATTAGCCGGAAGCTGCTTAGGACCTTGTTACATAACAACATAACAAGAAATGACTCGGGCAACCAGTAGTCATTTACATATTCATCTCGTGAATGGAACGGTTTGGTGCTTGCTATTTCTTACATGCACATTTCTGTCCGTGGAATTTCTCCTCGTTTACGAGTGGTTTAAGTGACCTAAAATCGTAATATACCGGGCATTGGTGACAATAATCTACAACGTTGTATGGGTAATTATGTTATTATAACCCTTGGAGAGTCGATTAAATTAGCTTAGTTAGACAGAATTATAAAAAAAGTTAAATGGAATTTAAAACATTAATCATGTACAAAATCAAAATGCGATTAGGATATCAAAATTTAACGTACTTTTAGCCATGGAACGATCACACGGTCGAATGAATCGCGAATCCTTAAAGCATAGCTAATAACTATTAAAAGTAAACGACTTAAGCTGTGACTTAACACGGGGCCTTTTATAAATCTTAAGAGTTTAACAACAAAAAAAGTATCATCATTAACTGGTTTTGATATTAAAATTTCGTTTTATAAAAAAATAATGTAAGCAGATATCAACTTAATTATCGACATGTGAGGTCACTATATTAAAACGGTAATCCAACTTGGTATAAAAATGCAGTTATGCTTAAACATGGCAAAAAAATTAGTTTAAAATACCTTGATCGGTTTAACCCAACTGATTCGTCGATACTCTAATTACACTCCTATATCCTTGTAATATACTACTGGTTTTTTAAAAGTGAAATCTGAAACGACTCGTATTAATTAATAAGAGTATTAATCGAAAATAAAAGTTTATAATTAGTTAAACTAGTTTATTTAATTATTGTCTATAAAAACTATTGGAAATACATTTATAATTAGGTGCACTGAACTCAGTATAAATAACGTCAATGGCAATTGGCAAATGTTTTATGTGTATATACAGGGTGTTAGAAATAGCTTGCACAACTAATGTTAATCTTTGAAGCTACGATTGGTTTAATTAAAATAAATTTGTACAAAATCATGTTGATTATTCATTTTAAAAAATCCATAGACTTCTTAGTTTAAAGGCTATGCAAGAAACTTGAATTAATGACTGATAAATTTAATGATATATCTATTAGTATATTACATAAAAAGAGTTGTAAGAAGCATATAACGCACGAGTGAAAAAGTTGCGCACGGAGCCGCTTAGCGGCGAGTGCGTATTTCCACGAGTGCGTCATTGCTTTACAACTCGTGTTATATAGCTAACTTTTTCTACGATCACATAATACCTACGATTTTAACGGCTTTTTGGCTAATATACACGTGTAATTACGTTGCCTTGTTAATTTTGACGTAAGTCTACTTTACCATTCCTAGACAAGTGTGCGTTTTGCTTAACGTGCGTTATAACTCACTTACTATATGCATGCAGGCAGTCTTTGACGTAAGGCTACTTCGATCAGTTTTTTAAAATACTGTGCTTTTTGCTTACCATATGTAAGGATTACTTACCGTTGTGGTGGCGAAATTGGTTTTTTGACAAAAAGTCAATTATTAGTTTATGCGGTTATTTAAATAAGGTATTTTTTGACGAATTCAACAATACCAATAACTTTTTTTACTAGCTTTTATTTATAAAAATACAAAAAAATTAATTGTTTATTCAACAAAACTTTAGAAGTGTTTTTCATAAAAGTTTTCATTAATTTTTAGTCGTTAATATTCGTCGTGAAAAGAGTTAACACAAAAAAACATTTGTTTTGTTGCTTTTATGTACAGTCAACTATGATTATTAGGGTATTTTTCAAAACTTTTCAATAATTTTAAATTTTAATTCCTGCTCCTAAGTTATTGGTATTGCTGAATATGTAAGAAAACGTTTTTGAACACTTGTTGACATGATAAAATTTACGTTATGCAGGCCACATCATACTTAATAAAAAATTCAACTTTTGTCAAAAAATTATTTGACGCTATGAAAATTTACTAAAATGCAGTAGTATCCAAAATCGCTTCCTCTTTTCAAAAATGTAAAAATATTTAGGGTGTTTTATTTGAAATAACAAAGTTAGAGTTACTTCCGGCTTCCGGTGCAGACCGGAAGTGAAACAATAGTGTACATATGTTAAGAAAATCAGTTTTTTTGCACATATCACATGACTATAAATTCATTTGTTTAAAATCATAAAAAGAAACAAACAAAGGGGATGAGCCTGATTTTATTTACACCCGGTATGTTGGCAAGTTTACCAAAAAAGGTCACGATATGTTGTCGCTAGACTGTGTTAATTGCATCAATAACATCAAAACTAAATGTTTTGCAGAGTTATACGTGCCACTGGCCATTTCCTTCGGAAAAATAGGGGAAAAACTGAAAAGTTTAATAATAAAGGTAATTTTTGCGATCGTGTTGACCATGAAACCGTAAAAGATAAAATCGAGTTTTATTATTTACCAATGCGCGCATCCTTTGCAAGTAAAATAGTGCAAAGTTTTTGAATTTTTTTTTTACGGTTTCTAAGAAAAACGTCAAAAACGAAACCCCTGTTTAAGCGCTATGATTTGAGAAGTTGTTTAACTAAATCTATGCAACTTGCATAGGCGTTTAACATAGGAAAAACTGTTTTTACAAGGGTCTCGTTTTTCGCGTTTTTCTTCGAAACCGTTAATTATTTTTTCAAAAAATTTGCGCCATTTTGCTTGCAAAGGATGCGCGCAATAGTAAATAGAAGATTTTCGATTTTATCTTTGACGGTTTCATAGCCAACGCGATCGCAAAAATTACCTTTATTAATCAACTTTTCAGGTTTTCTCCAATTTTTTCAAAGGAAATGGCCAATGGCACGTATAACTGCATAACATTTAGTTTTGATGTTCTTGATGCAATAAACACAGCCTTGATTAGATTCTAACGACAACATATCGTGACCCCTCCCTTGTTAGATTTTATTAGTAACTATTTGTAAATCGACTGAAATGAATAATATCTCTAATAAAAGAACAATACATTTGCATCGTTTTCGTAATAACGGTCCAATGTTTACTGTTTTCATGTAAATTTTACTGTTATGATTCTTCAAAAACAGGTTGTGTTAATTCATAAAAATGCTAATATTAAAAATGCAGTTGTTTATGAATTTCGAACTCATTTAGAAAATTTCACCAAAGGTGTGTGAATTATTAAATATTCTTGTGTGTCTGCTGGTTAAAAACAATTCCAATGCTCAAGGTAGCTTTTGTTTTCAAAATCAACCTAGATATTAAAACCAAGGTTTATTTGTATAACTAAGTGATATCCGATATAATAAAACAAATTTTTATTTTTGTAAATAATGACGATTTTAATAGCAGATAATTAAGTAATAGTTCAGCAAATGCACAATTGCATGCAAATTATGTGATAACAATTTTAATGACTTCGTATTGATAGCTATGCAATTTGTATCAAATTATACTAAGGAAAATTGGTAGTTTTTAACATAAAGTAAATTTGGTTTGCGTCTATAATTATCGTCGTTATTAGTGGCGTACTACTGTAATTTATTACAAGAGTTGGTTTTAAAATACTTTTTACTTATTTTTAAGTAAATAAAGTAAGTTAGGCCGAGTGCCCACGGAAGTGATATGACAGTGATTGACACGGGATGTGATTTTTGAGTAGGTAAAATTTGCACCTAAAAGCAAAGCAGAGCCAGACGCCGAATTTTTATCATTATACATATTTGGGCTTTGTGTTGTCTGGCAACTCTTATAAATCAAAATTTCCGGGTGTTTTATAATATCATTGTAGAAAAACATATCACTGTAGCTAACAATCTCTTATATCTCATCTATATTTACTAAAGCTGGATTGTGAAAGACGTTTAATTATTTGCAAAAATTAAATACAGTTGCAGTTTACGGCCACTGTGACTAATTTATGGTAACAGACGTTCAAACAAACGATAAACGAGCTGTGCAAATCAATATGGTATGTCACATGTTAATAAACTCAAAAGTACGTTCACATCACACTGAAAAAGGATTGCAGTGTTCGGTTCAAGAATTATTAACAAAACATCACCTGTTTATGAAATCATGGCAAACTTTGATGGGGAAATTTTTACAAAATTATCGATATCTCGATTATTTTTTGCAACCAGTGTATAAAACCATATATTTTTGATAAGCTAAAAAATCTCTTTCATATAGTCACGGCCAACTAGGGTTTCCACTTAAAAAAATAAAAGTGTACTTCATATTTCAAAAGTCAAGATCGCTCAATGAGTTTTAATTTTGTTTTTAAATTAAGCATACAAATTTGTATAAAAAACCTATATAACAGTTTGTTTTATTTTAATAAATAAAACAGTTATACTATATATACTATACCGAGATACCCCTTAAAACAATCGAATTTGGTCCACCCTGTATTATTTTGGAAAATTTAATTGAAAATCAATGGCGTGAAGGAATTTATTCATATTTTAAATATGTGTGCAGGAACCACTTGAATTTTAATAGTTTATTTACATTAATAAAAGCGTTTTAGTAATTGCAGTTAAAACGAACACCTGAGGTAGCATTTACGAAATGATTATCAATTAGATATAAGTTATAATGGCATTGCGTGTTTTACTGACCCACATTATGTTTTGTCAATACATTAATGAACTATTGTGCAGTTAATTGACAAAGTTATGTAATAAAGAGAGTAATAAAGCATTTTAAACAAAAATTTGATATACGCAAAATTGGAAAACTTTAATGTAATACATAACAGTAGTGTATCAGTATCAGGGTTGAGCAGATTTAAATCAATTGATTTAAATCACGATTTAAATCATGATTTAAATCAAGTGATTTAAAAAAAAAATCATTGATTTAAATCAAGCGATTTAAAAAAAAATTATCAATTTAAATCACGGATTATATGAGTAAATACAATATAATATTTATAATAAAACAAAATTGTATTACTATTAGTAATTAAATACACGAAATGATGAATAAACCATATCAATTTGCTCTTGTAAAGTAATATTTATTGTGGAAATGCAATAATTCAAAAAATAAATGACAAGTTTTTGACGTTAGCGAAGTGAAAAGGCAGTTTTCCACGGCACTCTATTGCTTCAATAACGATTTGAAGAAAAATGTCGAATATCTCGAAAAGTATGAGTTTTGGCCAGTATAATACTTTTGTAGTAAAGTTTATTTAATTATTACAAAAAGATTTTAGAAAGGACGTTCATAATCGTGTTTTTTGTCTTTATTTAAACAAAAACCGGTGAATAAATAATCTGTTCGGTCTGCAATTATCGTTTCTAAGTATTTAAAATTCGATATCTGCTTTTTTTTTGGCCTAGCATAATCGTAACAGGTTCATGATTTTTTGCTATAACCATAGCCTTTGTCTTTGTTATATTAATTTTCATATTATAAGTCCTTTTCGCTTTTAGCTAACAACACCACATCATCTGCAAAGGCGAATTATGTTAAGGATATTGGTTTTAGTTTATTTCAACCCCAGCAGGCGTTCTTTGTGTTTTGTTTACATTCTCGTTAAAAAACTTAAATACTTAAAAATCTTTTTATATTGTATAATAATTCATGATTTTTCAGTTACTATTACCATTGATTTTACAGGCTATTACCTACTATTGAATCTAAATTATAACATGCGTTCAAAGTGTAATCCACTCTTCATCGTCAAAACAAATTTGAGATCTGCATTTTGTAGGTAGATAATGTTTTCCTTAGCAAACTACTTTTGGTTTGATAAAATGTTCTGAAAACAGCCAATCTTAAAAAAAATAGTTGAATACAATATTGATGATTTGGAATTAGCTATTTAAAAAAAATCAAATTTTAAAAAGACAGAAGAAAAGAAAAAAGAACAGTCACTATTTGTTTTTTTGCAGTATACCAACCATATTACCATTTAAAGAAAAATTTAAACGGGCTACTTCAAAATTTCCAACGTAATTTTATACCATTGTGTTGTGGGTATTTCAATTTGCTTATCAATAGATAAATTAAGGTAACTAACCAATAAATTCAACCTTTTATTTATCATAGTAAACTTAAATTAATCATTCGAAGGTTGTAGAGCTGTCAAATTTCCACACCCGCATTTATTAAATGTTTTTTGATATATAGGTCATTGTTAAATTTTAAGCTCGGCCGATTTATTTCAGTTTCGTTAAATTGGTCTGCTTTCTTATGTCTTTTAGTCTTCTGACTTGTAGAAAGTTCCACGTGCTACTTGGTATGATACTTATAAGGACATAGGATTAAGAAAATCACATTTAGCCCGTATTAACTTGTACATGAATGTACCATACCATGTACAGTGTATGTTTGTGATCATTCCCACACGGAACATACAAGTCGAATGCAAATCTGTTTTAATAAAATACTTGGTGAACTGCCCGAATTAAATAATCAAGGTTAATATTCAAGTTTATATCTACTAGGAGATAATCAATCGATGGATTAAAGTTAGATAAATGATGTAAGAATGTTTTTTTGTGGGCTGATAATGCAAATACACGCCTAGTTTAAAATTTTTGTTGGTATAAAGAGATCTAGCCCGGTTACATCTAGTGGGACTACGTTTTCTAAATTAATAAAATTTGTCTTGTTACGTAAATATCAAAAACATTTGTATATACAAGTAGTTCTTTATTTTATTCTATACAAAAATATTCTGTGTACTTTTGATGTCAGTGATAAATATATTGGATAATATATGAAAATAACGCAAATGCTTTATTAAAATTACCAAAATGTAAAATTTAAAAGCTTCATAAAAAGTTTTAAACGTTAGGTATATGGAATATTAAAAAAATTAATATAGGATATTATTAAATGTTATACAGGGTGGTCCAAATTCGATGGAATTACATGGGTATCTCGCTTAATATTCAAGATAGAGAATTGGTTAAATAACCAAAAACGTGCAGTTTTTTTGAGACAAACTCAGAATCGTTTTCATTCCGATTTTCATTTCCGGTTTTTGAGTTATTGGAAAAAAGGTGTTTTTTTTTGGGCATATTACTAATGTGTCATATCTCCGTTATTGTTGTCAATATCGAAAAAACTTACGGAGATTATTTTTAGATATTTTTATGTAAAATTTGTTGGTACAAAAAAGATATTAAAAGTTATCACACCAACATACCTTTTTTTAAATGGAAGCTATAGTTGGCTATGACCTATTTAAATTTTTTTCTCATTCCAAATACATAAGGGTTGATGTAGTTATTTTCAATAACACGCAAGTTGCGAAGGTTTTTTAGTTTTTTTTTAAAGGAAAACACAGTAGGCTGTGAAAACAAAAGAAAACAAGATTTAAAACCTTTTAAAACTCATGTGTTATAAGTTACGAAGGTTTATTAATTTGTTGTTGAGATAAACATAATAAATATTTGAACATAAGATAGCAACAATGAAGTCAGAATCAGCAGTTATGTAGTATATTGTTGTTTAGCTTAGGTTCAAATATTTATAATGTTGATCTCGACAACCAATAATTAAAAAACGTTCGTATCTTGTACCACATGAGTTTTAAAAGGTTTTACACTTTGTTTTTATAACCTACAGTTTTTTTTAAACCTTCGTAACTTGGGTATTATTGAAAATAATCCTTATAGTATATTTGGAATGAAAAAAAAAAGGAATTTATATGTGATAGCCAACTACAGTTTTCCTTAAAAGAAGGTACTTTGTGTCACAACTTTTTAACGAGTGTGAAAATTTTTTTTTAGTGTCATCGGATTTTCAAAAAATATCTAAAAAATCAAAAAATAATCACTATTCGATATTTACAACAATAACGGAGAGATGACATTATAAATATGACAAAAAAAAAACTTTTTTCCAATAACTCAAAAATCGGAAATGATAAAATATTTTTGAAAACGGTTTTCTCAAAAATTGCTCAGTTTTGGTAATTTAACCGTTTCTCTATTTCGAATATTAAGCGAGATACCCATGTAATCCTATCGAATTTGGACCACCCTGTACTGTTCCAAAATTACACTATCGTCTGTTTCTGCATTTTTTAACAACTTTTAACTACTTTTAGTTTTCGTTAGAAATTTTTTTTATTTTGAAAGTTTTCATTTCATAAATATTTTCTTTCCAGTTGCACAAAATTTATAAAATCATTTCAATATATGCCATTTTGGGGCCCCGTAAGTCGTGAACCTGGACGAATTGCACCCACTGTACCCCAACTTGACCGGCTCTGTATATCATTTAAATTTTATTTTCTATGGAGGGTTTTAATAAGCTATATTACCATTTAAATTGTAAATTTATATTGAACTGCTTTGTGCGTTATTACAATCTCAACTAATACCGATTTAAGAAAGTTGCAAAAATAATTTAAAAAAATTTAATTTAAAATTTAATTGTTAACTATATTTGCTAAACCAATTTCATATATTAGCAAAAAGATTGTGTTATCTAATGTAAAAATCAAAAAGTAATGATCTTTTAATAAAAATTGCTCAAATTAACCGAGCAAAATCGATTTTGGTTTGTAAATACTGGATTAGTAGGGGCAAAAACACGTATTAGTCACTTAAACAATTCAGTACAGTCTTATAATATTTTAAGCTTGTTTTTGCGTTTGAATATTTATACTTTGCTGCATATGTCTTAAGATTTGAGAAATTAGTTTATCCTTATTTTAACAACTGCTTTAAAATTAGTTGAAATAATGCAAAAATTTTGTTACTAATAACAAAAGAGAAGGGTGAATGCAAAAATGTACACATTTCTTAAAAATTATGTTCTAAATAATCAATCGAGCGTTACAATTATGTAAATTATCTAGGGAAATCTGAAAAAAATTATTAATTACTTTAGATATCAAAAAGACACGGAAAAATTTATTTGATGATACAAATTAAAGTCCAGCTTATTTAAGATTGATGTGGTTTAATAAAATTTGGTAATTTGCATTTTAAATGGGATTAGTATTAATTAATTCAGTATGGTTTTGTTTTTATTTTTATACTGTACACAAATGATCTTCCAGATTTTGTCAAAACTTCCCTTATACAATTTGCCGATGACACATCTGCCATTATTAGTGACTCAGATTCCAAAAACTCTGAACAAAAACTCTTTGACTGTTTAGGCCAACTCCAACATTGGTTTACGTTAAATAATCTAACCTTAAACGTCAATAAAACGCAAGTTATAAAATTTTCACAAAGTAAAATAACCTCCGACTTAAAATTTCAAAATAATTCCACAAGTATAAATGTTGTTAATAAAATATCTTTTCTTGGTTTATGTATTGACTCTAGACTGGACTGGTCATACCATATCGAACGCCTGTCACAAAGCCTGTCACGGTACCCTTTTGCACTAAAAAACCTAAAAAAATTGGTCAATGCAAACGCGGCCAAAACTGCATATCATGCATATGTCGAATCTAGGTTACGCTATGCTGTAATTTTTTGGGGTAACGCTAGTGACTCAGAACGCCTCTTCATTATACAAAAGCGATGTATAAGAAATATATTTGGCCTGAACTACCGAGATCACTGCAAAGAAACTTTTCGTGACAACGAAATATTAACCTTTTACGGTCTATTTATCCTCGAAGCCATCATGTTCGTAAAAAATAATGTAGATCTGTTCGAAGAGAATATAAGAAATCATGCAGCCAATACGCGACATAAAAAAAACCTAAAACCCGATTGTTTCAAATATACCTATCTTCAAAAAAATGTAGCCTCCACAATTATTGCTATATATAATAAATTTAACACATGACCTGAGAGTATAATAAATCTTCCCACCCGCGAATTGAAGAAGAAATTAAGAAAAGTTCTGATTTCTAAAGCTTACTATGGAGTAAGCGAATATTTAAATGATGCTGACTTTGTAAAATGTTATATTTAAATATCATTTTTCTGTGTTTTTTCTTCTTTTTTATTAACTATGTATATTATTTGTAATGTACGTAAATTATTATTGTGACAAGTTCTACACCTTTTTTGGGATATTCAGAACAAATAAAGATTATTATTATAAAACTTTGCATATACATATATTAAGTATGGTAAAAGCATTTTAAGTTGTATAATGTGTTACAAGTTTTTATAGTCGACTTTTACTACGAAATTTTATTAAAATTACAAGTTATTAAAATAAACGTACAAACGAAAACATATAACAAACAAAAATAGACATATAAGAGTTTTAATCTATCTTGTTCGGTTTTAAATCGTTTTCTAATCGAAAAACAAAGACTTTTAATTAAGATCCTTCCTTTTCTACCATTATATGTATAAACTTTTTTTAGATAATAAATTATCTAGTCTAGATATACAGGGTGGTCCACATAGAAGGGCCACTATTGGGCTCTCGTAAACGATAAGAGCTACTAAGAAGTTTAAATTAGACAAAAGGTTCCCCTTTCTGAGACCTATTCAGTGATGCTTTTATGTTTCATAGAAGCGCCATGGCACGCTAGATAATAAACAAAAATTAAAATGGGCATTTTTTAAAAATCGTTTATAACTCGATTTTACTTGATGGTACAAAAATATTTTTGTGGAAAAAGTTTACGCACTGTAAAATAAAAACATTCATTTATTTTAATATTGTTTAAATTCTTACATAAATTACAAACTTGCATGTTTTAACGGAAAACCATAGTTGGCTATGATCTCATAAAAAAGTTTTTTCCCCTCTTTTTAATAACATAAGGTTTAATGTATTTATTTTGATATTTAGGCTCAAAACAAATAAAATTCATCAAAAAGTTCCTATAAATCTGTAGAGTGCCATGAACAATATTAAAACAAATGAAGGTTTTCATCTTACCGTGCGTACAAAAATGTACAACTTTTTCCCCAAAAATATTTTTGTACCATCAAGTATAACCGAGTTATAACCGATTTGCAAAAATGCCCATTTTGACTTTTGTGTATTATCTAGCGTGTCATGAAACTTTTTTGAAACATTAAAGCATCACTGGTTAGATCTCAGAAAGGGGAGCAATTTGTCTAAATTAAACTTCTTTGTAGCTCTTGCCGTTTATGAGATCCCAATAGTGGCCCTTCTATGTGGACCACCCTGTATATTATGTACAATGTTTTTTATATTTTATAACAGTAATTCTTGCATTGTTGTAAATTTACGTGCATGTATTAGTAGTTGTTTCATTTTGCTAAAGAAATTCCCGGATATAATCAATGAAATTTTATGCGATTGACCTTAGAATAACAAAAGTTTTAATAAACTCAATGAGAAACGGTACAGGAATGTGAACCTGTTATGAACGCAATCTGACATTTCACGACTCTTTTTTTGGTTAATTACGGTGTGCAGGCGATGTACATAAATATTAAATTTAAAGCATGCAAAATTCGTGAATTATGTTGTTTGCATCACTTTGTTATTGTAGAGAGTTTCAAAACGAAATTGTTCACGAGTTTTACTAACATAGTCCACTTACGAGTCTAAACATTACGTTATGTTTAGAGGTGCAAAGTTGGTATTTGGTGCAAAGCTGAATTAAAAACTGCAAAAATCACAAGTTTTTAAACAGGGCATAATTGTTTTTAAAGTTTAGGACCTACCACAAAAAATATATCTGCACATAAGTAGATACATATTACAAAATTATTTATCTCATCTTGATAAATATCGAGACTAGTTCATGATTTCTATCTCTCATCGGCAAATTTCTTGTAAAAAAAGCTACCGACGAATAGACGAAATTCTTGAAACAAGCATCAATATTTTTCAAAAAGAAATTCCACTTACAAATAAGATAAGTGATTTTTTAACCAAATAGGTACCCTTATTTTTAAAACCAATCAATATTTTAAACATTTATCCTGCATATTATTTCACTTAGAAATAAGTATAGAAATAAAAATTCCAAATGATTTTGCTATGTCATCTATCAATTGTCAAATATTAATATTTATCTAAGCTCTGTTTCGGTCAACATTTCTTAAACAACTTTGATAATATTAAGATAGTTGATTTTAGAGATAATAAATAATATAATTAGCTCTCCAGGCCTAGTTGGCGCATGGCTTTCCACAAATCCACCTTCATTTCTCTTTATCACTTGCTTCCCGTCTTCAATCTTTTATTCCCGCTGTTTTCAGATCTTTTTCCACCCCTTCCTTCCACTTAGTCCTGGGTCTTCCTCTTCTGCGTCTTCTCTCTGAGCCATCTGCTAACACTCTCCTGGCTGCTCTTTCTATCGATAGTCTGCAGACGTGTGCCAGTCACCTTATTCTTTGTACCTTTATGACATTTGTGATTATTGGTTGTTCATACTCCATACATCCTCATCAGTTCTTGGTTGGTTGTTCTTCCTCACATGTCTTCCGCCTTTCGTCCTCCGTACATTTTTCTCAACACCTTTCTTTCCTATACTTCAAGGGCTTATATTCCTTTCATGTACTAAACCTTCCAAAAGAGATAAAAAACAAAAATAAATTGTCCAAATTTAACTCAATTACGCAAAAAAGAAACGATTTAAATACACCTAAGATTGTGAAAGGGTTTAGTGCTTAACTCATGCGGATATACTTATGCCGAGATATTAGAATTTATGCTTTAACAAAAAATGTAGGTACTAACAATTAAATCATACAAAATAATTGAAATAATTAAAATCTAATCGAATCGCCATTTTTTCTCGATTTGTGTAAATCCATGTCAAAATATTTACTTTAATACTTAATAAACAATAAAGTTATCAACAATAAAGATAAACATTAGGTTTTTGTGTAGTTTCAATTCAAAATATTAACATTTATACTCAATAAATAAAACATATGAATTCAAAATTTCATAAATATAAATATTTATTAATAAATTGGTAAGAATTGGGTGTAAAATCGTAGGTTAATAGGATTTTAAATGTTTTTTATATATCTAGATCAGTTTTTCCTGTTACTTGAAAGGACCAAATTTATTGTTAATTTTTTTTTTGTTCACTGTATGTAAGTTCTAATATTTGTACACACTGAGCACTAATTCCTTAAGGCTTAGGGCATGGGTCTCTTAAATTTTACACACATATTTTATTGGCAGTCCAAACAATGCAAGGAACAGAGTATTATAGAGAAAAGCAATTTGAGCTTAGAAACTAAACACTCAGTATAGTTAAAAATAAATTTAGATTTTTTAATTAATAACCATAGACACATTTTGTATTATTTTCTTATAATTTCAATAGTGCCAACTATCGAATAATCCGTCTTGGGTGGAACACCCTGTATGGCAGGGATTCCCAACCCTGTGTTAAAATAATGAGAAAAAAAACAATAAAACCTTAAAAGTAAGGAAATAAAAAGTTGCTTTATTTTTAAAAATCTCGCTAGATTTAGCGAAAAATTCGCTAAATTGGCAACACTGACCGCAGTCCATCCCCACCCCACCTGTAATAGGTACTACGACATTGATATCCTAGTTTTACACTACGATACCAACACAAACTTGGTTGTTTTTTTTTTCGGGCCCATTTAGCGGGCATTAATCATTTTCGATCACCCGATATACCGCCAGTATGTACAGGGTGGTCCAAATTCGATGGGATTACATGGGTATCTCGCTTAATGGTCAAGATAGAAAAACGGTTAAATTACCAAAAATGTGCAGTTTTTTGGGACAAACTCAGAACAGTTGTCAAATATATTCTATTTTCTGTTTTTCTTTTGTTTTCACAGCCTACTTTTTGTTTTTCATTTTTTTTTTAAATTGAAAAACCTTCGAAACTTGCATATTATTAAAAATAACTACATTAAGCCTTATACAGGGTGTGTAAAAATTGGCGGAAGGGCTACACGGGGCGATGTTCTTCGTAAAATTCTAAGTCGAAAATCTTAATACGAAAATGTTGTACCATGCTTGCTGTGCCTGCAAGAGGTCCTCAAAGTTTTGACATTTAGTCCTTTAATAAGCGTTATTATTTAATACTTGCAAATGAAAAGGCTGCAATTTGGAATAAAAATAGATTTCGAATAGCATTTTTTCCTAGATATTGTGTTCTTCCTATCAAAAATTGGTGTTGAAAATATGTAAATCACTGATTTTAATGACAGTAATACATATGGCAACATTTTCATTAACTGTCATCTCTGTTTTTCTCGTAATTATTTCTAGTTTGTGTTTTACGATACCCAAAAGTTTGCAGCTATGTTTACGAACTGAAGGCTTTCAGTACGAAAAAAATTTGTAAATACCTAAGTAAAAATTGCTGATAAAAAAATGTCCAAACGCAAATCAATGTATGCAATGTTGCCATTTTTTTTTTCTTTTAATGGTTCCTGAGGCCATAGGAAGCATGGTACAACATTTTCGTATTAAGATTTTCGACTTAGAATTTTACGAAGAACATCGCCCCGTGTAGCCCTTCCGCCAATTTTTACACACCCTGTATATTTGGAATGGAAAAAAATAAGGAATTTATAAAGGTTATAGCCAACTATAGCTTTCTTTAAAAAAAGGTAAGTTTGTGTCATAACTTTTTACCAGCGAGTGCAAATTTTTTTTAAAATAATTTTAAAATCTACATAAAAACATCTAAATATAATCTTCATAATCTTTTTCGATGCTTCCAACAAGAAGAGATATGAGACATTATAAATATAACAAAAAACAGTTTTTTTCAAATAACTTCAAAACCGGAAATGATAAAATATTTTTGAGTTTGTCTCAAAAAACTGCACAATTTTGGTGATTTAACCGTTTCTCTATCTTGCCTATTAAGCGAGATACGCATACAATCTCATCGAATTTGGACCACCCTGTACAATTTTTTTTTCAAATCCGACTTGCGCCCGCCACTATTTTTCTCAATCGCGATTGCGCCCGCGCCACAATAAGGTTGGGAACCCCTGCTGTATGGTATATGAAACAGCATTAAAAAATGTTGTTTATTATATTCATGTTGTCCAAGTCTATCAATAAGCAGACAGAAATCTTTTTGCCATTCGTCACGAACACTCTCCCTAGCTATTTATTTTAGTACTGACGCATTTGTTAATAACAAATTCATATTAAGTAAATTACAGAAAATATCTTATAAGTACCACCATCAATCTTGATTAAAAATAGTGTTAGTGAGTGCATTAGTAGCATTAAATAATTAACTAACAAGAGAGTTTTATTGGTATTGTAATCACAAAGCGATAAAATAATTGATAAAGTTGTTATAGCGTTTATAAATAACAATTATTTAGAATAAAAAGGTTTGTTTATGTGCATAAAACCACAATGTTACAAACATTTATTTAATACGAGGATGGTGTGAATAATTTCCGGCCTATAAAGGTAAACAACCAGGAGCGGTCAATAAGAAAATTTTGAAGATACAAACAGCGGACGACGATGTTGAAAATAAAAGAAGGAGAGGACTACACGTATCTAGGAACTCTAATAGGTAATAAATACAGAGAGAAAACAGAAATAGCTAAAGAATAGCAAAAAGCAACAGATGCGCGGACGGCATTAACAGAATATTAAAGTCGAAGGAAGAATCTCGAAAAGCATAAATAAGAGTATACAAGACTCTCTTTAAGACCAACTCTGACATATAGCAGCGAGACATGGGTAATGAACAAAAGAAAACAGAACTAATCTAGACGTTTACGACTTATATCAAGAACCAATCATAACTCAATTCATCAAAGCTCGACGATTGCAGTGGCTAGGTCATCTTAAAGGAATGGAAGAGGGCAGGAATGTAAAATATGTGGGCTGGATGGTACCAGAGGGGGATATAAAAGAGGATATAAAAGAGAAACCACTCACAAACTGGAGGCAGATAGCAAAGGACAGGAAGAGTTGGAAAGATTTTACCGAGCAATGGGCCTAAAAGACCTGTGAACGCTTCATACAGTGTGTACAATTTACTTATTTAATATACAGGGATACGCAAAGGTATGGAAACAGACAAATATCTAGAATACCATTGCAGATATAACAATGAAATTTTGTATGTAAGCGTTATGATATTTTTCGGATTCGATGAAAATATTAAGGTTGCAATACGACTTCCGGTTCAGCCGGAAACTTAAAAATTTTAAATGGAACACCTTGTAAACTTGTAAAAGGTTATATGGGTCCATGGGCGTCCGCAGAAATTTATCCAGGGGAAGGCAAAGCTTCTAACGGAATGCATTCAAATATTAACGAATTTTTAGCAAGACCCTCTTTCATTTGGTCATTAATGGAGTACTCGATTCCAGGGAGGTGCAATTGCCCCGTTTGCCCTCCCCTGTGGACGCCCATGTATGGGTCTAAAGTCAACCGTTTTCGTAAAATTTACATTTTTATGAAAATTTTGGGCGATGCAGCACTTTCAATTTTTTTTAACATTTAAGCTATTTAAAAAAACAGTAGGATTTCGTTTGGAAATTCGATTAACAATAGTTTAATAGACTTTGCGTTAGCTACATTTTTAAAATATTATACAAGGTTTTTTTTAACGCTTGGTCAAACTCGTGAAACTTTAAACATCGATAACTCATTTTTCTTAAATACAACCCCCATATGTTTTTACATAGACTTGTAGAAAATTTGATTGTTTTTCAAAAATAATTGAAAGATAAAAACAAGAAAGTTATTGTATTATCTTTTCCTAACTTATTTTCGACATTTTTTATAATGTAGATCGAATTTTACGATTTTTACATTTAAATCGAGGTTTAAAGATAAGACTGGTCAGTGACTTTTCTTTAATCAGCGTTCTTTTCGCGTACTCAATATATTATCAATCGGTTTTTAAAACTTTGCAAACGATCAAAATCAATTATATGAAAAATATTTTGACCCTGATAAGAAACCTCGATATAAGATACGTAAGATTGGTAAAATTACATCTACACTATAACAAATTTCGAAAATTTGTAAGGAAAAGAAAATATTATAACTTACTTGTTTTTATCTTTCAAATGTTCCAAAATTACCGCTGTCTACCTTCATAGCCTACTCAAAAATATAACCTTGCCCTAATAATTTACAATAATTTTTTTTACAAGACTATGGGAAAACAAATAGCGTGTTTTGTTTAAGAAAAATGAGTTATCGGTGTTTAAACATTCACAAGTTTAACCATGCGTAAAAAACACCCTGTATAATATGTTTTAAATGAAGCTAGCGCAAATTGTTAATTAATCTATTGTTAATCCAATTTTCAAACAAAATTCTATTGCCTTTTTAAAGAACTTGAATGTTAAAAAAACTGAAAGTGCTGTAACGCTCAAAATTTTCATAAAAATGTTAATTTTATGAAAACGATTGACTTTAGACCCATAAAACCTTATACATTTTTTAAAGCAAATTTTAAGAGGAATCCAAAAATATAAGGGGTGTTCCACTTAAAATTTCAAAGTTTGAGTCCGTTTCCGGTTGAACCGGAAGTCGTATTGCAACGTCAGTATTTTTATCGAATCCGAAATATACGATAACGCTCAGATACAAAGTTTCATTGCAGTATCTATAATGATGTTTTAGATATTTGTCTGTTTCCATACTTTTGCGCATACCTATACACATACAGGGTGCACCACGACCCTGAGATTCTTCGATAGCTCCTTTATTAATGAAAATATCAAAAAATGTTTAATACAAATATTGTGCAAACCTATTTTCTACATAACCTAAAATTATTTTCAAATATACAGGGTGTTTCGTTTGACCGGCACATATAAAAATGTAATTTTTTTAAATAGAACACCCTGTATATTTTTATATTTTTGGATTTCTTTTAAAATTTTCTTTAAAAAATGTATAAGGTTATATGGGTCTTAAGTTAACCGTTTTCGTAAAATTTACATTTTTGTGAAAATTTTGAGCGATATAGCACTTTCAATTTTTTTTTACATTAAAGTTATTTAAAAAAGCGGTAAAATTTGGTTTAAAATTTAGATTGACCATATATTAATCAACACGTTGCGCAGGCTACAATTTAAAAATATTATACAGGGTGTTTTTTACGCTTGGTCAAACTTGTGAAACTTTAAACATCGATAAGTCATTTATCTTAAATGCAACACCCTGTATATTTTTACATTTTCTTGTAGAGAATTTAATTGTCTTTCGAAATTATTAAGCATAGCCATAGGTCGATTTGTCCACCTCCCTTAAAACAGGCGTTTGTGGTAACACTCACTTCAAAATCCGACGCGTACTTCTTATCGGTAAAATTCTTTTGAGTGTGGTATCTTTGCTACTTTTATTCGGTGTTATCATACATTGATTTAAAATGCACTTACACATTTATGCTACGTTTTTAAAGTCTATTTGTATACAAATAACTTGAAAGAATGAGGAATACAACAAAAATTTTAAATTATGCATTTCTTTCTGAATCACTTTTATAACGTAACAACTTTTCACATTTTTGCGAACGATACTGATCAGTAAATGAAGAATATTAATATTAGCCTTGGTAGCTAGATAACTGGAACGATTTGAAGAATTCGTTCCACGTTTGACTAAATAAATGTCTGATTTGACGTAACTAATACGTAATCCGTTGTTTGAAAGTAAAGTAAAACATTAATTGGTATATTATTATTTTATTCAAATGTTAGCATGATCTGTTTCTCGATAAATTGTGCCAAGGTTAGGTTTATTTCGGGTTCGTTTGTATTCAAGGGGAGTGGCGCTATTTTTTACAAAATCACATTCTTCAACCATTTTCGATAATACCGTTTATTTATCAATGCTGTGAGACATTTTTTTTGACAACATATTTTGTTTGCGGTATGATTTCAAATTAGTGTTTTATTTATTAAAACATCAAAATATTTGCAGATCTTTTCGATTAGAAAAAAATAATTAGACATGTACGTGATATTATCAATCTGAAGGAAGAAGATAATATTTATTTATTATTATCTAGGAATTAATATAAAGATCAAACAACTCGATTACGCGTCAACATCCTAGCGATGTATCTAATACCTTATTTAGGCTTACGAAAGTTTTTCCTTGAATATTTTACATATTTACCGGAAAATTATTATTTTTTGCATAAATTTACATTGACTTTAAATACAGTTGCATTTAATTTATTTCTAAGTTCGTTAGTTAATTAAAAAAATAAATAAACAACCTGGAAAAAAATTATATTTAGCAAAATCGTATTTGATTAGCTAAAACACGATCGCTGTAGTAATTGACAGTTCACAACTTGTCTAATTGTGTTTTATTTGCGACGATAAACCGTTATTTTATGTGTAATGAATGAAAAATAGAACTTCTGTCGAATTGCTTCTGTGAGTGTGTTGTCGAGGAGTTTTATATTTAATTCTCAGTAATAATATAACAAGTGCATTGAAAATTATCGATAATTTTTGGTAAATGTGCCCGAATGCAAGTTGAGCTGAAAAAAACATGTGCACGAAGTGCACGAGTGATTTTTTTAAATTCAACTTGCATGAGTGAAGATCTGTCAAAAATTATAGATTATTTGCAATGCACGAGTTATATTTTGTCAGAAAATTTCCTTCACCTAACTTCCTGTCAAATTAATGTATGTTATGTCAAATTTTACAAATACTGTCAGAGTGGTGCGTTAGGGGTGTGGTTTAATCTATATTAAAGTAACGCTACTGGTCGCCGAAATTCGTCAAAAAATTATCAAGACCAAAATATTGAATTTCCTCTCCAAATTTATATTTTTGACCAATCACAAACTCAGATTTCTTAGAATCGACCAATAAACGCATGTAAATATGCTAATTGCGAAAAGGATATTATCAGTAGTAATATAACAAGTGCATTGAAAATTATCGATAATTTTTGGTAAATATGCTCGAATGCAAGTTGAGTTAAAAAAACATGAGTGCACGAAGTGGACGAGTGATTTTTTCAGATTCAACTTACAAGAGTGAAGATTTGTCAAAAAATATAGATTATTTGTAATGCACGAGTTATATTTTGTAAGAAAATTTCCTTCACCTAACGTACCTGTCAAATAAATGTATTTTGTGTCAAATTTTACGAGTACTGTCAGAGTGGTGCGTCAGGGGTGTGGTTTAATCTACGTATACGTAACGCTACTTGTCGCCGAAATTCGTCAAAAAATTATCAAGACCAAAATATCTAATTCCCTCTCCAAATTTATACTCTCGACCATCACAAACTCAGATTTCTTAGAAACGAGCAATAAACGCATGAAAATCTGTTAATTGCGAAAAGGATATAATCAGTGTATGATTTTGTTTATTGGTCGTTTCTAGAAAATCTGAATTTGTTATTGGCCGAAAACACAAATTTGACAGGAGGATCAACATTTGACAGGGGAATGTAAAATTATTACCGTGTAATAATGCTCTTATTGGTAGTCTCTAGAAGATTTAAGATTAGTGATTGGTTGAAAACGCAAATTTGACAGGTGAAGGAAATTTTCAGAAAATAATGAATTTTGTCGAAAAATCATAAATCATGGTTAGACAAGCAGCAATAGTATAATATTGTAAGTAACATACCCGTAAAGTGTCTTTACTGGACTCGTATGCTTTCAGGACTCGTCTACGGCTCGTCCAAAAACTGTCTACTCGTCCAGTAAAGTACCACTTTCCGGTCTGGTTACGTAAATAACTATTAATTTAGAATTCTCTTCATGGGATTTAAATCTGTAATATGTAGAAAATGACATTTTACTTTTTTTTTAAAATTTGATTTTTACATTTTTACGTAGAAATTATAGGATTCAAAAATTCAAAGTAACATTACATATTACATACTATGTTTTATTTAAAAATCGACAAAGATTCCCTACGCATTGCATAGGTTTGCTCCATGATACGCCCCTGCAGTTGTTAAAATTAAAAAAATCTTTTATAGTACTTATGTACTAAAAAGTTATGTTTATGTATGTATATTCGGAGATATAATACTAGGAATGGGGAAAAAAAAACTGCAAGGATATGATACGCTTGCCAATCAACTGCATGAATGAGATTACGTGCCCCGAGATCTTTTATGCAACACTGCAGTTCTTCAAGCGCCTGCCATACATTCTGGAAAACCCCACATTTATAACCCGTAAAAGTTCATCAACCTCCTTCATTTGTTTTTATCCTTTTTGGGATATTTTCGCAACAGAATCCATCCACGTTCTTGGCGGAAATCACGAGGAGCGCAGATTAAATCCAGGTCACGTCAGCGTGTGTCGCTAATTTTAATAAGTGTCTTAATCAAATTTGACGCTGTTGTTTATTTTTAGCGTTAAACATTCGCTAAGCGCCGCTCGCACAGCATGCCAATAACAGTTTTCGAATCACTGTGGTGCATTATTTAACAATGAAACAAAACACCACTCGAAAGCGCTCGTTCATTTCAGTGTTGAACGGCGCGCCTCAAGATCAAGTAGTGTTGTACCGACTGTTGAGTTAACATGTGACAAACGCCGCGAAAAAAGTATGTTCAACGCGCTGTTCTTTTGTTATCGTGGATCTTTTTACGGTAGTGTTTGCATTAATATCTTATCACAATAAATAGTAATTGGTTTTTGAAGCCTATTTCTCATGCATTGTCAAAAATCGTTTTTTTTTTGCATTTTTTATTTATTAAATGCAGGAAACACAAAATTATGTTATTCACATGTTACGACTAAGACCATTAGGCCGCTTTTGCTTCCGCAAAAGTTACGTTGAAATCATTCTGACCAGTTCTTTTTTTGTTCGCTTTAATTTTGCACGAAAATTACCCAGACAATTGAAGCCGAAACAACGAATATTACAGTTATTAAGTACAATTAGGATAAAGTATATGTTACCTTCACTTTCAAACGCGCGGTTTTGCGGTTAAAGTTTTTATATTAATCAATTTTTTTTTTGAAGCAGTAAAATTGTACATTAACAGTTTCATTAATATGTAAATTAGTTTCTTATAGTATCTTATATTGAATTTAAAAAAATCATGGTGCAAATGTTAAATTTATGTATTTGTTAATCAGTTTGTTGCTTTATTAAATACTGTTATATTGGTTGAACTTGTTCAGCCTCCGGTTGATTTCTTTTCGATCTTTTTTGCCGGATGTGATTTTACTTATTAATTTTACAATTTAACGATCAAAACATACCTTAAAACGGTAGCACGTTGCCAAAAAACGTTTACTGTTGTGAAAATAATTGCAGTTTTATTTTGAAACGTGAAAATTAATTGCTATGTAGAGGAAAGTCGCCTAATATGGGGCAGTGGCGTACGCAGAAAAATATTTCAGGGGGATATTGTTTTAATTTGCAAAAATAATACTGACTAATTTCAAACGGGACATGGTAATGGTAAAATTAGAAAATGGCCTAGGGAGACTAGACACAAAAAAAATGTGAGAATGAGGTGCGGGGGGCCCAGGGGGCAAATTTTTCGCGAAAATAGTAAAATAAATCAAATTTTGCGCCAAACTGTGCCAGATACGAGGAAAAGTCAAGAGACACTTTTTGTTTAGAATAAAAAGCTCTACCCAAAAACAAGTTTTACTTTGCTTTAAACAGGGCCGTACTGTTTTTTTATAAAATTTATTGATATTGAACCCCCACAGTTCCGCCACTGGTTGCTTGTGGGGGTTGAATTCTTACCGAATGTGGTAACCTGTAAGGTGGTATTGTATACCAAATTTGGTTTAATTATATCGACTGGTTGAGAAACGGTTTAATATTATCGATATTTTTTCGAAAATTTTAACACCCTGTATCTTTAAAATGAAGCGTTTTTTGGACCCATGTTGATATGGAATATTCGCTTTAAAATACGTTTTTGTATCGACTGTTAAAGTCCTGCTACAAAACAGTGGACCACCCTGTAGACGATTTCAAAAATCGAATTTTCCGGTTTTTCCAAAGTTTCTTAGATACCGTTTAAGACATTTTCAATTTCTCTTCGAATAATTAATGATCACCGGATCTAGCAGCTTTGCCAAGTAAAAAGCTATACTCTAGCAGTCTAGCTATTATACTAAGCGAGATATCCATGTTTAAAGTCGAATCTTCTGTATACTAAATCAGTCTAATGATTCTTAACTCTTCGGCAGTAGCAATCTTATTCGTTTTTTCCATAAAATTGATCAGTATTTTTTAATTAATTTGATTTAAATTAATAAATAAATCACCTAATAAATCAAGCACATAAATATTTTTTATCAAAATGTTGTGAATGCTGCCAAATTTACCAACACCTATTAAAACGAGTGTTTAATTTCATAGTTTTAAAGAAACCGCGAAGTTATATTTGCGCCATTACATAGTAATAGATAATATAAAAATTTTAAATTTGCAATATCCATTAAAAAAAAATCGGACAAGCTAATTTAGACTAGAAAATACCCTGAGTCATTTTCTAGAAACAACACAATTTGTGGAACGAGTTATCAACTTGTACCTATATTCATTTTTCAAATTTTATTTAATATTACAATTTATGATATAGATATTGCGGTATTTTACTGTTACCTTTAATTACCATTTTATTTAAATACGAACTTATCTTTATTTATTGCATATGTTGCATTTAATGTCTAATAGTTTTGATACGGAATAAGTAAGTTCGTCAATATTTTAGTTATGTCCTGCCTATAGCAACATTGTTGAGAAGGCCTTGGTGTAACATGTGAATAATTAGTTATATTTATCACTGCGCATCACTTCAAAGCAAAACTGTAAAGATTGTGACGTTTAATTTAAATAATTAGTAGCATCACTGTTTTTGTACACAGTAATTAATAATTTCTTGGGGTATTCGATAAGATCGAAAGTTTTTGCTAACATTAAAACATTTTTAATTAAAAATGTAATTTTTATTAGTATTGCATCAAGGAACTGTGATTTGGCCGACAAAATTTTTAACCTCGAAAGTTTGTTGCTTGGTAACATCACAAGACAAACTGATTGGATCAAAATCAAAAGCGCAAGGGATTTTTACAAAAATCGTTAGATGTTAGTCCGCGTTCACAATGGACTTGGTAGATAGCAGATAGTGGTTAGTGCGTAATACGTAAGAAATCTGTAACGAAATGTTTACTTGGATACGGTTAGCAACCGACTTGTTTGTAGCATAGCACATAACCTCAATTTAAACGCGGAAGGTTGTTTATCAAATTGACACTTCATGTATTCTACGCATTTATTTCTACATGATGATTTGTGGAGGATTATAAAGGTAATAAGTAGTATTAAACATCGTTCAACATTGTAATTATTTTAATTAATTTCAAACATAGATACTTCACTTTAGTTACCATAGTTACTACGTAAATCTTGCGTCCATTGTGAACACTTACATTTTGATTCAATGCATTTCAACTTTAGCTACTAACCACTATCTGCTATCCACTATCTACTACGTTCATTGTGAACGTGGACTTACACACAAGCTTTATTAAAACGAAATGTCAAATAGTTACATGGTTGTCTTGATAAGGTGACAATGCGAAAGTGGAGATTTTTTTAGGGATTCTTAAGCCCTTATTGGTTGAAGTTTTAAAAAAGCTGTAATTCTATTGGACAATTTTAAGTGAGATTTTAATGTCCAATGGACAATATTCGAAATCATTTCTTCGACAGAATTATTTCAATTAGTTCAATGTCAACTATTCACTTTCCATACAACTTTAATGATATAATTATTAACTAATGACCAAGAATGGCATTTAAATATAGAAGCCAATTATTAGTTTTATTTTATTTACTCCGTTTTGTCATGTATTTATTTGTATGGATTTATTATACTGTGTGTACAAAATGTAACGTAACGGGTTAATATCTCGTCTTGTGACTTTACAAAAAAAAAAGTTTTATATAAAAGTTGTTTGTGTATTTGACACCGAAAGGTGCAAAAGAAACCGATTAAGAAGAAGAAGAAAATAAAAGTTGTTTGTGGTCATTAACCACATAACCTTAAATTGTTTTCAACTATACAGTGTTTTTTTTTTTTAATAGAACGCCCTGAATATTTTATAATGTTTAGGTATTAAATTGAATTTTCTTTCAAAACTATATAGGTTTTATGTATCTAAAATCAGTCGTTTTTGAGTTATTTAAGTTTTTATAAAAATATTGACAGAAACAGGAGTCTAAAAAAAATAATGATATTTCACAACTTGCCTATGTCAGAACGAATTCCTTTGAAATTTTGTAGGACAATAGTATCATAAGTGGCTTAAGACTAGTTAAAATTTTAAAATAATACACAGGGTGTTCCTTATGCCCGGTCCATTTAGTCAAACTGTTATCACGAATAAGTGAGTTTTTTAAAATGTTAAATGTAATTTTCTTCAGAAACTATTGAAGGTCAATTATGTCTAAAATCAGCATTTCCGAGTTATTGCGATTTTCTTGATAATTTACGGATACAAACATAATATTTAATAGAATTAAACTAGTAGGCTACAAAAATATCTGGAAAATTTGTTTTCAATGTCAAATACAATTATATTTTGATCTTAAACTGAAAGATTTGCCAGATTATAAGTTAATGAGAAAAAAAAGATCATAAAAATTAAAGTTTGATCTACATAAAAGTTTTATTTTTAGACTAATATGACAAAATACCAGCTTAGAACGCATATTGCAAGATTACTTTTATAAATATACCTAAAGTGCACACCTAATATTTCAAAAATTATTAATATTATTAATATTAACTATCTACTGCTCCCATAAACAGAACATTTTCAGTAACATGACTTTGATTAGTCGTATGTTCATTAAATTATACAATAAACGATTTTCTAAGTGCTTTTTTCGCACCAGTCCCATATAAAAATAATTGTTCTGCCCTTTTCCATAAAACATAATTTTTTAAATAAAATTTGTATATCTTTTAAAATTAATTATAAACACAATGCCAAATACAGTCAAAAGATGAAAACATAGTTGCATTTGACAATTAAAACAATTTTTCGAGATATTTTCAAAGCCTACTAGTTTAATGGTATTAAATATTGTGTTTGTATCTGTAAATTATCAAGAAAACAGCAATAACTCGAGAAATACTGACATAGTTGACATTAAATAGTTTTTAAGATAATTACATTATTAATAAGAAAATGTAAAAATTCGTTCTAATATAGCCAAGTTGTAAATATCATTATTTTTTTAGACTCCTCTTTCTGTCAATATTTTTATAAAAACATAAATAACTCAAAAACTACTGATTTTAGATACATAAAACCTATACAGGGTGTGTAAAAATTGGCGGAAGCGCTACACGTGGCGATGTTCTAGGTAAAATTCTAAGTCGAAAATCTTAATACGAAAATGTTGTACCATGCTTGCTGTGTCTGCAAGAGGTCCTCAAAGTTTTGACATTTAGTCCTTTAATAAGCGTTATTATTTAATACTTGCAAATGAAAAAGCTGCAATTTGGAATAAAAATAAATTTCGAATAGTATTTTTTCCTAGATATTGTGTTCTTCCTTTCAAAAATTGGTGTTGAAAATATGTAAATCACTGATTTATATGAAAATAATACATATTGCAACATTGTCATTAGATGTCATCTCTGTTTTTCTCGTAATTATTTCTAGTTTGCGTTTTACGATACCCAAAAGTTTGTAGCTATGTTTACGAACTGAAGGCTTTCAGTTCGAACAAAAATTGTAAATACCTAAGTAAAAATTGCTAATAAAAAAATGTCCAAACGCAAATCAATGTATGCAATGTTGCCAATTTTTTTTTCTTTAAATGGTTCCTGAGGCCATAGGAAGCATGGTACAACATTTTTGTATCAAGATTTTCGATTTGGAATTTTACGAAGAACATCGTCACGTGTAGCGCTTCCGCCAATTTTTACACACCCTGTATAATTTTGAAAGAGAATTCAATTTTACATCTAAAAATTATAAAATATACTGGGTGTTCTATTTAAAAAACAGAGTGACGTATCTGTGCGCAAAAACAAAACACTGTGTATAGTTAAAAATAATTTAAGGTTATGTAGTAAATTTTTTAAAATTGTCACAAGACGAGATATTGATCCGTTACGTCACTTTTTGTACACACTGTATTTGAAAAGAAATTTAAACTTTGGAAGTGAGAGAAAAATACCTTTTAATATCACAATTTTTAACTTTACGAGCGGTTGTTATTCTGTAAACAAATCGAGGGACTGCTGCGTTTACTTCGAAGTAAATGCAGTTAGTTAGTGGCCAATGTGTGATAAATTGCTTTGTAATGCAGTTAATTAAACGACCTTAATTTGCAATCATTTTACCATTTCGCTTTCAAGTATGTGTTCATTCTGTTTACCTTATTCAACTAAAGTATTCGTTAAAAATAAAGGAAATATAAAACTTCATTTATTATAAATTGCAGATCGTTGTGTTGTTCCTCAAGACTAATTGTGTACGAGTTTGTTTAAGACTTTAATGACTGTGAAACAAGGTAAAAAAGCGACCGAAGAAAACAAGATTTTTATGTAGTAACTTATTAGTTCAACAAGTGATAAAAATGGAAGACGCTGTGCAGAATTATCTTGCTGATGAAGCAGAAAATAAGAGAAACGAATTACTGATAGCGAAAATAGTGTCTATGACAGTATTAGGAGTAGCTTCTTTCTTAATAGGAATGCTGCCAGTAAAGCTAACCAAACTAGTTAACATAAAAACTGCCGATAAAGACAAAAACCTCTTAATTTCTCTTCTGCTATGCTTTGGCGGTGGAGTCCTTTTGTTTACAACGTTCTTACATTTACAACCCGAAGTTAGAGAAGGCTTGGAATTCTTAGAATCGAAAGGAAAATTACCTAAAATCGGTCACGGAATTTCTACGTCCGAGTTAGTGTTCTGTTTAGGATTTTTCTTCGTTTACTTAGTCGAAGAAATGGTCCACGTTTGCTTGGACAGAAAATTGGGCCACGAGGCCCTGCACCGTTCTCTATCCGTGAGATGCCATCACAAAGACAACCTCACCATACCCAGAGTTACCTTAAATAAATTAGATGACAATAATGTGAGTTATATTAGTAATTCAACGAAAGAATTGCTGAATTCGCAGACGACTTTGAATGTCGTCAACAATGAGAAACAGCCGCACGTGCACGATCATCATCATCACATTGATGAGTCTATGAAAAATTCGTTTAGAGGTTTATTGGCAGTTCTAGCTCTCAGTTTTCATGCAGTATTTGAAGGTCTTGCCGTTGGCCTTGAAAACAGTGTGGAGAAAGTTTGGTATCTGTTTGCAGCCATTGCCACCCATAAATTAGTGATCGCGTTTTGTGTCGGCGTTGAACTTGCCGTATCTAAGACAAAGATGATGCTATTGGTTATCTACATTGGAACGTTCGCTATTGTTTCGCCTTTAGGTTTGTAAAAATCGTCGTAATCTTAGTAGGTTGTGTACAAATCCTTTGTTAGATTATCGTTATTATAAATATATTTAATTTTTTTAATTTATTTGACATAGATTTCGGTTCCTTTAGGTTCGGTTAGGTTAGGTTTAGTTAGGTTAGATTAAGTTAGGATAGGCAAGGTTCGGTTTGATGAGGTTTTGTTGGGTTAGATTAGATAGGTTCGGTTCGGTTCGGTTCGGTTATGTTAGGCGAGGTTTGGTTTGGTTTGACGAGCTTTGGTTGGGTTAAATTAGCTTTGATTAGGTTAGGTTCGCTTAAATAATATTAAATTCGGTAAGGTTAGGTGAAATTAGGTGGCTGGCGGGCCGGATTCAGTGAGGGTTGCACATGCCTGATAGCATACACATTGCCAAGGCGGTTGACTTTATTCGTTTTCATTCACTTCTTAATCAATAAAAGAATAATAAAAATCTTGATTGGCTATAGAAGGTTCAAAAATGTAAAAAATTCCACCATCTTCGAATACATTAAAAAAGCGCTTGGTTATAGTCAAGGTATTTTACTTAAAACTAAATAAAAATGTTTTGAAGATTACTATTTCAATAACTTGGACCAATATTAAACTAAATTGAACTGCGGTTAGTTACTGTAAAGTTTTATTTTTAATGTAAATTAAAAACATCTAAACTCTCACTAACGACATACAATAAAACAAGTATCCATTAAGTTAAAAGAAAACTCACATCGCCAATTATTATAATACAGTCGGTGAAAATTTTATATACCACAAAAATCGGTAAATATTTTAACACTTTAACCACGTAACTTAAAACGTATCTTTAGGATTGAATTAGAAATGTTCATTAAAGGAAGTCCGCATTCTTTTTTACCAAACAACATGACTCATCGTTGATGGTCATAGTTCTGAAAAATCGAATAATTTAAATCAAAAATTATGTGTGAGAGTGTGTATCATAAAAACCTGTTATTAGTGGTTTTTAATTTGTATGAACAGTTTAATATCAGCAGGTAGATATATGTTTTTATGGTTAAGTTAAGTTTTACATGAGTAGACAAACTTATATTAAGGGTAAATAGCGAATGAAAAGATAATAATTTTCCCCATAAAGTTACTTAACTGTTAACGATTTAAAAAAAAAATTCCTTCATCTGTCAAATTTGCGTTTTCAACCAAAAACTAATTTTAAATCTTCTAGAGCAGCGATTCTTAACCGGGGGGCCGCGGCCCCCTGGGGGGCGTGAAAGATTTTAAGGGGAGTCGCGAAAAATGTATAAAACGTTTTTACTTTTTAAAATATTGAAATCTTAATAAAAAAAATTTTTGCACTTTATTTTACTCAAATCATCGGAGAAATATCTTCTTAAATAAATCATAATATTTTTGTTACTACAAACTAGGGGGCCGCGAAAATATTTTAGGATATTTAGGGAGCTGCAACTACTAAAAGGTTAAGAACCACTGTTCTAGAGACTACCAATAAGAGCATTATTACACGGTAATAATTTTACATTCCCCTGTCAGATATTGATCCTCTTGTCAATTTGCGTTTTCGACCAATAAAAAACTCAGATTTCCTAGAAATTACCAATAAACATAATCATACACTGATAATATCCTTTTCGATATTAACAGATTTTCATGCGTTTATTGATCGTTTCTAAGAAATCTGAGTTTGTGATGGTCGAGAGTATAAATTTGGAGAGGGAATTAGATATTTTGGTCTTGATAATTTTTTGACGGATTTCGGCGATCAGTAGCGTTACTTTAATATGGATTAAACCACACCCCTGATGCACCACTCTGACAGTACTTGTAAAATTTGACATAACATACATTTAATTTGGCAGGTAGGTTAGGTTAAGGAAATGTTCTGACAAAATATAACTAGTGTATTGCAAATAATCTATAATTTTTGACAACTCTTCACTCATGCAAGTTGAATCAGAAAAAATCAGCTCAACATACATTCGATAATTTTCATAGCACGTCATATTACAACTGACAATAATCCATATTGTAAGACTCTTTCACGATAAAATTTTCACAAAAGTAAGCATACTAAGCATACCTTTATGACATTCTGTTGTAGAAATATGAAAGTATATAATTATTTGAAAGTCAAAAGAATTCCTTGAAATAACAATTCCTCTAATGGGTTTTGCGAAAAAAGTTTGCTTAATATTTCAGATATAAATTACAATTTTTTTTTGGAAACATTAAAAAACTACCACAAATCTAATATTAATATGAAAACAGTAGCCCTAGAAACCTAAAACTATTTACAATTAGTTACCGAGATACCCTACAAATATATCAAATCTGAAATACTATACTTACAAATTCGATATTTGCAATTCATCAGCAATTTTTAGGTAATCAAGTTTATCTAGACGTGAATAAATGTGCAAGTTACGGAAACAAAATTGATTTATGTTATATTAATTTAAAATGAACTATAAAACTATTTGAATTTTTAATTCAACCTCCTACACTTGCGTTGTAAATTTAGTAGGAATCTGACAAGGTCATAATTTTACAAGAAAGTTTGCAGTTACATAAAAATTAGGCTAATTTAAATTATTTGATTGTCTCATATATGACTCATGTTACATAATTTTAAGTTGTTTGTCCTTACGAATCATCTTGCATGCAGTTTTACAGCGAAAAATATTGTTTACACAGAATGTCATACCGAGGTATACCATTTCGTGTCATTTACTTCTTGTGGGCTTGCTTAAAAAACCAAATTGTTTCGTGTGTTTAAATCTACGTGCGAATAAAAGTTAAAAATACAAACAAATTGTATGGTCATCATCAAGGCAACGCTGAAAAAACATGTTTGCTTTTGTTGATGAAGCTGCTATTTTTAATTTGCTATTATTATTTTTGTTGTTGCTTTTGTGAACAAATATTAGGCATTGTTGAGAAATAATGTAGTATCTCATTGATGCGTTTCTCGTTGAATAACCCTTTCATTTAATACCATCGAGGCATCAACACAATTGTTGATCGATGGGATGTAATTTTTTATATGGACCAAAATAAATGACATGTATACGTTTAAGAAGTTAAGGAAGGGGATTTTGAATTGTATCTGAATAGTAAATTGTTTTTTTGAGTGGTATCAAACTTCTTCTATAATGAAATATGCTTAGAAAAGCCATTATTTGGACATAGCTCATCGAGTAGCTTCTGTATCAACACCGATGATTCCACAATACTTAAAGTGAGGTCGAAAAATCTTTTGATTTGGACGATACGATTTTACTCTAAAAAAAAACATTCGTACCAGCGAAGATATTAACGTTTTGATAAATAATATATTATATTATCCAGTAACCTCTTCTACCAGCGGTGTCGAGGTGATGATTTTTTTCCAAACATTCCTATCTTTTGATAAATAATACGCTTTTTTTTTATTGGTCTTAAATTTTAAGGTGTTATTTGCGCAATGTGGCCCAAATGCAAAATATTGATAGGTTATCTCGATGGCCACAATATGTAGTTTTTTTAGGCTCACTAATTTGTTTGTTTGCTACCACTTTCTATCAAATTATATTGTAGCAGTCTTCTTCCATCATATTTCTGCTTTTTATTGCTTTCTGGCTGTCGTCTTTCTAGTTTCTTCGTGTCTTCTTTTTCCTTTCCGGGTGGAACCATTTTAATATCTTTCTTGGTCACCCAGTTCCTCTATTCTCTTTACGTAGCCAAACCATATTAATTGCCGATCCTGTGCTTCGTCCTGAATTTATATTTCCATGATTGCCTCGATAGTTTCATTACGAATTCTATCTATTCCAGTGTTTTGGCAGCTTGCGTCTTTAAAAGCCCATCTCTGTCGATAGCAGCTTGTTTCTACGTCTCCTATTTGTGAGTACGTTCCATGCTTCTGCTCCGAATATGATGACACTTTGGATAACAGATAAATAAATCCTCCTCCTTGTATTTTTGCTTTTCTGTCCCACAAGATTGAATTGATATCTTATAATACTTTTGCCTTTATTTTTATCCTTGCTTATCTCCTTATCGCTATTAACATGTTTATTTAAAATTACTTAAATATTTGGTTCTGTCAGTTCTGTTAATGTGACCACTTTCTAAAGGCAGGTGCTCAACTTCTACATTTCCAACTACTAGCAACTCACATTTCTTTTGACTTAAAATTAACCCTGCTAGTTCGTACGTTTCTTTGAGTTTTCTTATCATGTAGCTCCAATCATCTACATCTTTCGCAATCACAATCTGATTACCTGCGAAATATAGAGGATATAGCATTATAGCATGTCTTTTTCCTTCTTTAATCCCATCATTTACACTTATTTTGCCAACCTTGTAGATGTTTGTCTATATATATATTAAAAATAAAGTAAGAGAAAGGCAGCCGTAGGCCTTTGGTGACGTCAAATTGGAGATAAACATTTCCAGATATTTTAATTTGTTTTGATAAAATTATTTTGGGAAAAACTTTAAAGTTTTGCTGCCTGGTTAAAGCTCTTTACTGGTGGAAATTTATCCGTGGGCCGGTTTTTGCTAATCCCTATTTAAATAATTTTTAAGACTTTGTGAGACATATTTGAGGGCTCTCTAAGCAAAATATTATATCGGAAGCATCCGGTTTGAACATGTTACTTAAAGTAGGTGTAACGGTTTTGATTTAAAGTAATTAGCGGCAGGTAATCTTAAGCAGTCTTATCATTTGTTAAATAATGATGAGTATGCAGGGCGATTCAGTTTCTAGACAGATAGTTGGTATCTCAATTATTCTTAGATCTCCAAGTAGGTAATTGTTTAATAAAATGTAAGTAAATCAGCAAAAAAAGTAATGGGTAAAATTCTACACCTTTAAATATTTGACTGTTCCAAAACAAAATCTCATTAATTGTGAGACATGTCTTCTTCATTATGGGTAACGATTAAAATATGTTTCACTTCCAGCTTCAGAATTAACATTACTTTGAATAAAACATTCTAACATATCATACTTTTCGTAATATTCGTAAGCCATTTCGTGTTTTTTAGGTACAAAAATATAAACAATCAACAATTAAACTTGTTTATTTATGTCAAACTATCGTTTAAACAACAGAATGTCAATTTCTTTTACCAGTAATATCCTTAATGACAAACCTACTACTAAAAGCAAAATAAAATATGAAAAATTACTTAATTTTTGCTATAATGCCAGGAAAATTAATAAATCGACCACATGATATCATCATCATCATCATCATTGAGCCGTACAATCCTAGGGATTATGGCTAACGCCGAGGCGTTGTTGTAGATCCATTTGTTGAGGTGGATCAGTCCTCTCCTCTAATTTTCAGTCTCATTGGTTCTGGCTGCCTCCGTTATTTTCCTCCACTCCTTCCTGTCCCTGCATTTAGATTTCCAATCCCTTACTCCCAGTGCCTTTGCATCTTCCTCCAGGGCGTCTTTCCATCTTTTCCTTGGTCTACCCTTGTTTCTAGGCCAAATAGGAATCCATTCTGTTACCCTCCTAATCATTGCGGTTGGTTTCCTTCGCATGATGTGTCCTGCCCAACGTAGTCGCTGTACTTTGATGTGTCGAGTGATGTTTTCTCCTCCGAGTTCCTCCTCTATTTCTTTGTTCCTTCTCAGTCTTACTTCTCCATCTCTTGTTACCTTAGGACCTAGTATTGCTCTCATTATTTTCCTCTCCACTATTTTTAATTCTTCCTCCTCTTTCTTATTTATTGCTACTGTTTCCATGGCATATGTTATGACGGGTCTTATCAGGGTTTTGTATATTTTTATTTTGGTTGTTTTGCTTATTGTTTTGCTCTTTAGTAGGGTTTTGTTTCTGCCGTATGCTTGATTTCCCTTCAGGATTCTCTCCTTCGCTCTGTTCTTTTCAGCTTGTCCCACTGTCACGCCCAAGTAGTTGAAAGTATTAACTTCCTCGAAGGTGTATTCTTTTGTTTGTAGATCGTTCTGTAAGTGCATATTTTCTTTTCCTATCTTCATATATTTTGTTTTTTCTTCATTTATTTCCAGACCCAGTTTTTTTGCTTCTTTGTCTAGTTGATCTATCGCTCTTATTAGGTCTTTTCTTCTATTCCCTATAATTGCTATATCGTCAGCATAAGCCACTATCTGAATTTGGTTGACCATGATGTTTTTCCCATCTAGCTTCGCTTTTCGTAGTGCACCTTCTAGTATTAAATTAAATATGGTGGGGGATAGTGAGTCTCCTTGTTTTACGCCTTTGTTTACTTTGAAGGGTTCTGTTGTTATTCCTTGGAATCTCACTTTTGCTGTTGTGTTGTTGAGGGTCATTTCTAACAGTGTTATTAGTTTCCCCGGTATTCCCAATAGTTCCAATTCTCTTAGCGATTCTTTTCTTTTAACTGAGTCGAAGGCAGTTTTAAAATCTATAAAAGCTACGTGTATCTCTTTATTATGTTCCCACATTTTTTGGAGTATTTGGTCTAAAGTGTGTATAGCATCTATGGTGGATCGACCAGGTCTAAAGCCATTTTGGTAGTCTCCTAGTATTTTCTCAGCGTGTGTCTTTAATCTCTTATTTATCAACTTCGCTAAGATTTTGTAGGTGGTATTTAGCAAAGCTATGGGTCTATAGTTTTTACAATTCTCCTTTCCCCCTTTTTTGTGCAGTGGTATGATTATACTAGTATTCCAGTCCTTTGGCATCTTGTTTTGCGTCCATATTTGCCTAATTAAGTAGCATACTTGAGTATGTAGTTGCTGTCCTCCATATTTTATCAGTTCTGCCTCTATCTCGTCCTCTCCCGGAGCTTTGCCATTTTTTAGCTTTCTTATTTCTTTTTGTATTTCATCTTCTTCGGGGCACTCTTCTCCTTCTTCTTGTTCCGATTTATTTTCTTCATTTCGTATTTCACGCTCTTTCGCATATAGCATTTCTCTGTAATATTGCTTCCATATGTCTCCCATTTTTTGTGGGTCGTTCTCTATTTACCGGTTTTATTTTTTATTCCTCTGATTTTAGTTATTTTACTGTTGTACTGAATTCTTATTTTTTTGTAGAAATGTTTCAGGTTGGGGTTTCTACCTTCTTGTTCTATTTCTTCTAGCATCGTGTTTATCCAGTCGTTTTTTCTCTTTTTATACACTGCATTTGCTAGATTTCTTTTTATTTGGTAGTCGGTTCTATCTTGTTCTGCATTGCTTGTAATCCATTTAGTTCTTGCAAGATTTTTTTGTTTTCTGGCTTCTTCACATTCCTGATTAAACCATTCTTTATTTTGTCGATTTGACGCAGCTCTTCCTAGTGTTTCTTTTGCTGCCTTTGTCGTATTTTCCTTTATTTCTTTCCATATTGCGTCTATATTTGTTGTTTGGCTCTGCGTATTTTTTGAATTAATTTCTTCCAGCTTTTCTCGTACTTCTTCTTTTTGTAGGGTCTCTACATCCCATCTTTTGTTGTGTTTGTTCGTGTTGTGCCTCCTTTGTAATTCTACATTTCCTATCGTAGCTACAACCATATAGTGGTCTGTTTCAGCCTGTGCTCCTCTGTATGTTCTTGTGTCTGTTATTTTTTTGCCGATTCCTTTTGTAGCCATTACGTGGTCGATTTGATTTTCAATGACTCCTGTTGGGTGTCTCCATGTTACTTTATGCTTTCTGGGGTGTTCGAATTTTGTTGACTGCAGAGTCATATTTAGCGATCCTGCTAATTGTGATAGTCTGTGTCCGTTATCGTTAGTTTCACTATGTATTATTCCCTTTCCAGTTCCCGTCACTTCACTTAGGTACGTCTCTTTTCCTATTTGGGCATCGCATCTCCCATTATTATCACTTCGTCCTTTTTTGGCAGATCTTCACATATTTTGTTTAATTTTTCATAGAAGTTGTCTTTTTCAGTTTGTTCTGCGACTTCTGTAGGTGCGTATATGTTAACGACTGATATATACTTGGTCTTAAGCTTTAGGCGAAGCAGTGCAATTCTCCCATTCACTGGTGTGAACTCTATTATATTATTTGCTAACTTCTTCCCTATAAAGTATCCAACACCATTTCTTCCTCTTTTTTCTTCTCCACTGTAGAGGAAAGTATATTTATCTTTTCTTATCTCGCCCGCTCTTTCCCATCTTGTTTCTTGTACAGCCGCTACGTCTATATTATATTTTTCTAATTCTCTCGCAATTTCTTCCATTTTACCTATTCGCAACATGGTTTTAACATTCCATGTTGCAATCTTTATTTGTTCGTATTTACTTATGTCATCATCTGTTTGCCTTGTTCTTCTTTTATCCTTAAACATTTTTTTCCCCTCCCCTATTTTCATAGATTGTTTATTTGCTTCTTTTGCATTGATAATTTTCATAGCTTGGTTCGTCATCATATTTTCGAAACCTGTTATATTAATTAGTTTTTTGCCTGTGCCTCTTCTAAATTCTCCCTCTCCTTATTCCACCTCCATTCCACCCCGTTTATTATTAATTTTTTGAAACCAATTTTTACTACTTTTCCTTTATTTCTTTCCTCAACAGCAGTTTTTCGTATGCTTTTCTGCATTTCCCTTTCTATTTTTGTATTATCATTATTAATGAAAATTCTCTCACCTGTAAGATTTCTTAGCTTTGCCTTGTTCATCATAATTTTACTTTTCTCATGTTCATTTTCCAATTCCATTAAGCATGTGCTGGGTCCTAGTTTCCGTACCGCTTGGATCAGTACTTCAGTTTTCAAATTGTCTCGTATAAACTTCCCCATTTCTTTCTTTAATTCCACCGGGTCACTGATATTCATCTTCAATCCACTTACTACCACATTTTTTGCTCTCTTTTCCCTCTCCAGGAATTCTACATTATATTTTACTTCTCTCAGTTCTGCTATTATTTTACTGTTTTCTTTATTTAGGATTCTACTATCTTCTTTTAACATATTATTCTCCACCTCTAGTTTTTTAAATTCTTCTTTAGTTTCCCTTTGTTCGGCTCTTAGTTCTTTTATTTCGCGTTTTAATATTCTCATATCATCGCTGTTTCTCTGTTGTTCTTCTTTTATTACTTTCACGTCTGCTGCCAAGTCTTTCATCATTTTCATCATTTGTCCCAACATATCTTCGCTAGAACCTTCTCCTTTTTTTGGTGATCTATGTGTCTTTTTGGATTTTTGGAAGTGTTCCTCTCCTTCTTCCCTCTTCCTCTTTCCTTCATCTGTTGTGTATCCATCAGAATTCATTTTGTTTGTTTTACCTCAATACTCTCCTAGGCCGACCCTGTCTTTCCTTTCCAGTCACCTTGCAAGTCTCGCTATTATCTCCAATCGAGTAAAAAACCCGTCAGGGGTCAGAAACTTAATCTTTGTCGGTGCACCTTATTTATCTTCAACAATTTATTTATTTATCTTAACACGCGTTATTAACCTTTTACACAGCACTTAAACGTGTACTTATCAATTATTTGCTCGTAACCTCCCAGATAATTGGGTTTGATTACGGAGCCCAAATTTCCACACACTGTTAAACTGATTTCACAATCACCACATCACATGATATACAGGGTGTGTTTAAATTGGCGGAAGCGCTACACGTGACGATGTTCTTCGTAAAATTCTAACTCGAAAATCTTGATACCAAAATGTTGTACCATGCTTCCTATGGCATCAGGAACCATTTAAAGAAAAAAAAATTGGCAACATTGCATACATTGATTTGCGTTTGGACATTTTTTTATCAGCAGTTTTTACTTAGGTATTTACAATTTTTGTTCGAACTGAAAGCCTTCAGTTCGTAAACATAGCTGCAAATTTTTTGGTATCGTCTAACACAAACTAGAAATAATTACGAGAAAAACAGAGATGACAGCTAATAACAATGTTGCCATATGTATTATTTTCATTCAAATCAGTGATTTACATGTTTTCAACACGAATTTTTGAAAGGAAGAACACAATATCTAGGAAAAAATACTATTCGAAATTTTTTTTTATTCCAAATTGCAGCTTTTTCATTTGCAAGTATTAAATAATAACGCTTATTAAAGGACTGAATGTCAAAACTTTGAGGACCTCTTGCAGACACAGCAAGCATGTTACAATATTTTCGTATTAAGAATTTCGACTTAGAATTTTACGAAGAACATCGCCACGTGTAGCGCTTCCGCCAATTTTTACACACCCTGTATTTTATTGGGATGGGAAAAAATCTCTTTCTCGTGATGCCACAGCCAACTATGAGTTCCATTTAAAAAAATACAACTTTATGTCACAACTCGAATTTCGATTTTTTTTAAATTGTCTACGCCACTGCATTCTTATCAAAAAAGTGCCTGCAGAACGTCAAAATTATTTTTGTTTATTTTTATAAACGAGCGAGATATAGTCATAAAACGAAAAGTCGAGTTATCGGCGATAACTCGAAAACAAAAGACGATAACCAATTTTAGTTTTCACCATTAACCTTTTCTCGAAATAAGAAATCGAGGATGCGCGGTCCGTTTTTTGATACCTCTTATAGTTACCGAGATTCCTTATGAAAACATCGAAATTTGCCCACCCTGTACAGTTTATGCCAGATTTACATGCGAATAGTAGCTTAAGCAAGTTACTAATCAAGTTGCAAAACTTTTATAAATTTTTGTTTAGTGAGTGTCTGCACAAGTAAAATTGTTTAGTAGTTGACAGAAAATGAAATATCGTCCTCGAGTAAAGAGAAAAGATTGAATAGAAATCTTTTCTCTCAATAAGTCATTAAATTGTTTATTTGCATAAGTACTAAACGAAACTGTTCACACGTTGCAAGTAGCTAAATTTACTTGGTTTAGTAACTTGCTTTAGCTACTATACTCATGTAAATTCGGATTAAATAGTCATTTAACGAATTGGTCGTAGAAAAAGTTACTTAGTGACTCTTAAGAATAGGCGAGATCCTAATAAAGTGACCTGAAACTGAATATCTCTGTAAACGACAAAGACTTAATGCTATATGTGTGTATAACAGTCGTTGTAAAGTGTAGAAAGACAATGCACTTCCACCTACCTACTTTCCACTTATCGAATAATAACGCGAGTTAAGCACGTCTAACGTAGGAGTGCATTAAATAAACTGGGTTCATAGCATTGTTTTTGCTGAACTATCTTAACGAATGTTGTGGAGCTTGTACACTTTAAATGAATGCAATCTATTATACTATGTCGGACGGCAATTCCTCCTTTGGCCCGCACTACATTTACTTCAATTGAAAGTGCAATTGTTCAGAGGTTTCCAAACTGTTTATATACCTAATCCCAAAGCTTTTGGTTAGCAATAATTCTTGGCGTTTGATAGAGCTTTTATTTCTAATTGTTAGTATTCACATAATTGGAACAAAAAACTTGGCGATTTTTTTATAACGGAAGATCTCTTCCAAACAGAGCTAAGTGTTGTTTTTCATATGCTTTTTACTCGGTTTAGGTTTGGTTAAGTTAAAGATATAAAAAAATAATCGTAGTTAACTTGATGGACGCAAAAATTAAATTTTTCATATTGTGGTTTATTTTAGTTAAAATGAATACAAAATTTCATGCACTGTGATAGCTGTACATGTCCAATAAACAGATTATCAGTTTTTTTTTATAGCAAGTATACTAACAAGGAGGGTCATGATATGTTGTCGCGAGAATCTGATCAAGGCTGTGTTTAGTGCATCAATAACATCAGAAATAAATGTTATAAACATTTTACGTGCCACTGGCCATTTCCTTCGGAAAATAGGGGAAAAACTGAAAAGTTAAATAATAAAGGTATTTTTTGCGATCGCGTTGGCCTAGAAACCCTCAGAGATAAAATCGAAATTCTTCTATTTACTAATGCGCGCATCCTTTGCAAGTAAAATGGTGCAAAGTTTTTGAAAAAATCTTAAACGGTTCCGGAGAAAAACGCGAAAAACGAGGTCCTTGTAAAAACGGTTTTCCCTATGTTAAACGCCTATGCAAGTCGCATAGATTTATTTATAACAGGTATACCACAACTTCTTAAATCATGGCGCTTTTGCAGGGGTTTCGTTTTTGACGTTTTTCTCCGGAACCGTTTAAGATATTTTCAAGAACTTTGCACCGTTTTACTTGCAAAGGATACGCGAATTGGTAAATAGAAGAGTTTCGATTGTATCTCTAACAGTTTCATGGTCAACGCGATCGCAAAAATTACCTTCATTATTCAACTTTTCAGTTTTTCCCTTATTTTTCCGAAGGAAATGGCCAGTGGCACGTATAACTCTGCAAACCATTTATTTTTAATCTTTTTGATGCAATAAACACAGCCTTGATCAGATTCTAGCGACAACATATCAGGTTTGTTCCAACAACAGTTTAAAATCGGTTTTCTGATGAGTTCATGAACCGTTTTATTCGCATGCGTGAACTATGTACTAATAAATGTATTGCCCAGTATTAGCCGTTGTTGGAACGCTTTTACGACTGGCCTAACTGTAAATGACATTTGCGTCTATTGGGTTCATACAAATGTACGCATCGCTAGGGTAAACACCTTAAGAGTCTCAGTGGGTTGAAGACCGATGCATAGCTAGCTGAGCTCACGTTAGTTATGAACAGCGCAAGCGTCTAAAAATCCTGGGAACAATTCATCTTTCAGTCCATGTACTGTTCTGATCGTCCGCAAACCGGTACACGAATTGATTTGAGATTTGTTGGAACGGATTACTGACCGTCCGGTAAACTGTCAGAGCTTGTGTTGGAACGCGATATTGATACTGCGCAAACTCAAACCGTTTACTAAACCGTACAAATGGCTTGTTGGAACAAACCTATCGTGACCCTTCCTAGTAGTTAAGAATATGGGCATACATAAATAGCATTTATTGTTTCTTTTCAATGACATCATTTATTGTAAAAAAAAATTTCAACACTACAAAAATATTTTATTATTAATAATAATAGTTATTTATGTACCAAGGCAGTAAAGTTCGACTTTTTATCACGAGTGTGGATATTATTTGCCGAGACGAAGTCGAGGCAAATAACCACACGAGTGATAAAAAGGAACTTTCCTGTCGAGGTGCATATTAAATTTTTTCTTCAAGCGTCAAAGAAATAGCGAAAATCAAGCAAATACATAAAGTTTTACCTACTTCATCTGTCAGATTCTCATTCTCCTGTCAAACATGTATCGAACAAAATCACGCCCACTTTTACTAAATTCAACCAATGAGCGTAGCGCGTTTTACGGTTGCTTAGCGACAGTTATAGTACTAGTGATATAATGAGATATTATTGTACTAATAAAATAATGACGTATTTTTACATGAGGCGTTCAGTAGAATATTATAGACATTATAAGACGCTTGAAGAAAAAAATATTTTATAAGTTAAATAACTAAAATGTGTCAGTGTTAAGAGCTCTAAGAGAGTTTTGTTTTGTTTGTAAACAGTAATTTTCACGGCCGACTCAATAAAAAATTATTGCTGTTCATATAAGTATTTTTTTTGTCCGCGTAACATGATTGAAAAGAATTAACAATCTATCTATTTATGTAGATATCGACTATAATGACAATGAAAAAATTCAAAGTTGACTGTCATATTTTCTTAAGTACGTGTGCCATAAAAAATCTGATATGGCCAGTTTTTTTGATTTATGAAAATTTCGCAATGTACAAAAATTATTTTAAATGTTATAAAAAAAATAAAATAAATTATCGCTAATTTTATTTTGTCTAGTTTAATGATTATTATTATTTTTTAAATATCTGAATAGCGCTTTAGATTGAATTTTGTTCTATGGTACTTTTTGCTAACTGAACCTAATTTTTATCCCTTATATTAAATTAGATACCTACAGTGCTCTGAATTAAGTAATATTTGTTTCGGTGCAAGAAAGTGAAAAACTTCAAATTTATGTAATTTCAATTAATAATAAAATTTTAAATAAAATTAGTTAAATAATTGTCTGAATTTATTTGTATTCCATTTTAATTATTAATATATTTATCAAATATAGAATTTTAAGCTATATTTTAGCCATTGTTGCCGCCAAAAGTAAAAGTAAAAAAAATCCTTTGGATTAATTGGTAGTTGTAGCCATTAAAGCAATAGTCTTTTTATATTTGTTCTCAAACTTCATCTGCAGAAATATTTTTACCATTTAATAAAACAATTTAATATCCGACCAAGAACTGCATTAAAATGTAATAATTTTGATGCAACAACTTTAAAATCTGAACAATTTAAAGAGTAAACACAGAAATCTAAAACTGGAACCAACAGCATAATAAAAAATGTAATATCCAAATAACCGAGTTAAAATTATCTCTTAGAGACTTAAGTTTTGTCATCCTACGAGAAAAATGTAGTAGCGTGGACGTTAAACAATAAATTATTTCAATAAGTATACACAGGGTCTAAATATACACATCGCAGTGACGCAAACTCCTGGAGAACGACTCAACAGCTTAGCTTTCCTGTTTGTTTTTAAACTGATTAATTTATAATAATTGTATCAAGCGAGTTACTTTGTTTTGATATAGTTTGCTCGATTTAAACTGCTAACGATAAACAAATGCAGTTAAAATTTCCTAACCGTAAACAAATTTTTAAATATTTTTTTAAAAATTATGTCAAATTTAGTATTTTAATTGATTAAATTATAATAATTAGCGCTTTTAAAAGTGATGCGTATTGTAGCTAAATCTACAGTATCTACTAATAAACTAACTGTAAGTTTGTTTTAAGTCTGCATACGTTTGTTTGAGTTTCCCGAGTATTTATAAAGCAAATATTTTTTCATAAAAAAAAGTCGTCAACATAGACTTGCATGTTTTTAGTCACCTTTATTTATCTAACAGTTTAACATTGCATTAAACAATATTTCCTTACATCATGCATATTTTTTGATACCGAACTATTTTAAGCAACGCTTGTAAATTGGTCACGGTTTTTCAGAGCGAGGTTCAGTGTAAATAAAAAATCTGAATAATAAATTTTGCTGCACGTGGTAGTGTAGGGTGTGGGTAATCTTCGTGAAATGTTAACCACTCCCCGCTAGCAATAAACCAAGATTAACAAGATCCGCAAGTTTGGTACAGGGTTAACAATTTACAACTCGGTCGGCGCAAATTGCAACTGTTTATAATGTATTCATAAGATTGATTTCTTAAGAATGTGGAACAAGTTTCTCTTCATTGCAAAAAGTTAATGTGTTTTTATACAATGGCTTAAAACACTTTCGTTTTGCGCTGCAGTGCGAAAAAAAAAGTTTTGTTTAGTCAAATTCGCAGATTTATTATGCACTCTTGAATGCTCTGCGTTCAGTTACTACAAATATTCACATGCAGCCCATTCAAAACTTGAATTGTAAGAGAATCAAATAATAAAAATTTAAACTCAAGATTAAAAACAGCTTAAAAATGTAAAAAAATAAAACGTAGTGTCGATTGCCGTAAATACAGGGTGATTGAAATTCGAGTTTAAGCATGGGGATCTCGCTTATTATAATAGCTAAGTTTGGCAAAGTCGCTAAATTTTGTGCTCAATAATAATCCAAAGAGAAATTGGAAATATCTCAAACGGTATTCGAGAAAATTAGGAAAAACCGGAAAATACGATTTTTGAAAACTCCTTTGGGGCATAAAATATTTCAAATGTGTAAAAACATGGCCCAAACTACTTTTTAAGCCAAATCGGATAGTGGTCACAAATTTTTCCTAGATCGATACGTTTTTGTTTTATGACAACCAACTTTATTTTTTCTTATGGGCGCAATTTTTGCTATTTACATAATCAAATAGCATTTATTTTTCTGGATCCATTGATGTATCACACATGGTATTTTACTTCTTCTTTCATTGTCAAATTTGAAAAAATACGTTTTAAACAATAACCACTATAGATTAGGGTGGCCGGTCATTGTAGTTTATGTTGTTTCCATGACAACCAATCAACAAACTAAAAGTTTTGAAAGCCTGTTACTTGTCAGATTAATAGATTTGTGAAAAGGAACGTTTATAACGAAGAAAAACGCGATATGCTGTCAATTTTTTATTTATTGAATAGGAATACTATATTGCCAAGTCAACGATATGCAGAAACATATCCAGATAGAAGACAACCCTCGCCCACATATTTTTGTACGTTGGACAGAAACTTGGGAAATATGGGGCTTTTGCCAAATCCAGGAGATAATATGGCAGAAAGGTTTCAGATAAAAATTAAAAAAACATTTTTATTACAAACAGATCCGGAAAAAACGCTATTTTTCTACGGTAAATAGAAACTTAAGTAAATTTGTTTAAAGCATATGATAAAGTATAACAAAACTTAAAAGAACGATATAAAAAATTCCCAATTTTCTCAGATACCGTTTGAGATATTTCCAATTTCTTTTTGGATCATTAATAAGCACCAAATTTAGCAACTTTGCCAAATTTAAACCTGTACTCTAGCTATTATAATAAGCGAGATCCCCATGCTTAAACTCGAATTTCAATCACCCTGTATATAATTTTTAAATCGTGCAATTAAATGTCGTTGATAAAGACTTGGTTACATGAAAGAACTTGTGCTGTACCTCGAGAACTACCACAAGACACAGTAAAGCTTGCTATATTTTGCCAATTACCTATAACAGTTGAAAAACGAAAACTGAAAACAGCTGAAAAACGAAAACTGAAAACAGTCGAAATCGAGAATTAAAAACTGTTGAAAAACGAACACTGAAAACAGTTGAAATCGGAAATTTAAAACAGTTGAAAATTGAAAACTGAAAATAATTGAAAAACAAAAATTGAGCATTTGATATTAAAGTTTTTTTTTAAATATTTCAGGAAATGTTAGCAAAATGAGACAAGTTTAACTGCTGAGAAGTAGTTTAGAGATGCTGCATAATCTAATCTTTATCTCCTACCTTTTTCAAAATCATCATTCATTGTACGCTATCCCAGACTCTGTTTATTAAAACGCAAAAAAGGCTAACCATCGTAGACTTATTATTAAAAATACTTTTTCGAATTACTCTCACGATATTCACATCTGCACACTCATTTGTTATAGTAATTGTTGCCGTCGTAATAAATTACTAATAAATTAATAACGTATGTATGTATGTATGTTACATAACATTTAATAATCTTGACGGATTACACGACACGGTGAGAAAGTGATGGTGTTTAAAACATGATATTTTAATAGCCAATAGTTTAATTTGAAAGAAAAAATTACGCGAGCAGGTCATAATTGCTAAGCTGATGTGCATTAGTGATCACGGCGGTGAATATTTGAGTAATTACACGATTTTATGTTCGCTAGTTAGCGTAATTTTTTTTTTATGCACTAGTAAACACCGTGTGCCACTGCATACTTGCAATAAAGAGCGTAAATAATTCAAGTTGCAATAAAAAATTATTTCAATGACAATTGAAGTACATAAAAAAACATGGAAAATATATTTTGATCAATCTTGCCATGGCGCGGTATAAGATATATGAACGACCTCTGGTTGATTAGATCGAGGTAACTCCTGTGAAGTTTAAAAAGATTAGGTAGGGTAATTACGTACAATTTAGGAAGAATACGTCATGGTAACTTAGTTTAAGTTAGGTAAGGTTAGATTAGGCAAACTTCGTTAAAGTAAGGCAAGATTAAGTGAATCAACTTCGCTCTAGTTGGTTAAGATTGGGTGAGGGTAAATTCGCAAAAGTTTAAGGTTAAAATAGGGTAATATCGTAAAAATGGGTAAGTTACATCCGCTAATACGAGTAAACTTATGTTAGGGTAAATATGCTTAAGTTAAGTAAAGTTAGATTAGGGTAATTTGCTTAAAATTAGTTAAGATAACATTGGGGCAATTTCTTGAAAAATTGCATCAAGGTAATTCCGCTTAAGTAGAGTAAAATTACGTAAGGGTAAATCCGCTTAAGTTAAGTAAACTTAGATTAGTGTAACTTACCCAGAGCTAGTTAAGATTACATTAGGGTAATTTCGTAAAAAAATAGGTTATATTACATAAGGCAATTGCGCTCAAGTTGTGTAAAATTAGGTTAGGTTAAATCCGCTTAAGTTAGATTAGATTAGGGTAACTTCCTTAAAGTTAGTTAAGATTACGTTAGAGTAATTTCGCTTAGGGTAGGTTAGTTCAAGGTAAATCCACTTAAGTTAACAAATATTAGATTAGAGTAATTTCGTTTGGTTAAAATTACGTTAGGGCAATTTCTTTTAAGGTAGGCTAGGTTAAGGTAAATCCGTTTAAGTTAGTATACGTTAGGTTAGAGTAACTTCATTTAAAGTAGGTTAGGTTAAGGTAAATCCGTTTAAATTAACAAACGTTGGATTAGACCAACTTCGTTTAGTTAAGATTACGTTAGAATAATTTTTAAAGTTGAGTTAGGTTGGGGTAAATCCGTTGAAGTTAGGCAAAGTTAGATCAGGGTAAATCCGCTTGAGTGAGGTCACATGAAGGTAACTTCGTTAGAGTTAGTTAAGATTAAGTTAGGGTAATTTCGTTTAAGGTAGGTTAGGTTAGGGTAAATCTGGTTAGTTTAGGGTAACTTCGTTAGGTAAAATTACGTGGAGACGAATGTAACTATAAGTTCAAAAATTGTTATATTCAGATTAAGTACAGATAGGAAAGGTAACATAATTGAGTTAATTAAAACGTGTTTACCAAAAAATTTAATGTCAGGTAATCTTATAATCGAATTTAGGTAAAATCGTTCTTAAATAAATCATTTGCAAGGTATCTATTTATAGTTGATAAAAGGGTTTATCGCCAAATTTCGTTTTTTGTGCAGGGTTAGGTTAGGAGTGTAGCGTGTAATTTGGTAGAATTACCGAAGCCTAATAGAGCCTAACAAAGGATTTGTACACGATCACAGTTTGATTACGCAAAGAATTCGTTAAAAATTGCTTATAAAAATGACAGGAATTGGAGCAGGAATAGCTTTAAGTGCAAAAGGTGGTTCCCACGAAGATGTGGCATCAGTAATTTTACAAGGAATGGCAGCAGGGACACTCTTGTACGTCGTGTTCTTCGAAGTTTTAGCAAGGGAAAGGAGCAACCATCACAGCGGCGTTTGGCAACTGCTAGCAATACTGGCAGGTTTCGCCGTTATGCTCTGTTTGCAGCTAGTCAGTAAGTGTTACACTTAAAATATCATTTTCATGTATGGTGTGCTATTATAACATGGTATTAGAACAATCGTGACTCCGTTGTGCAACTATCAGTTTCATCTTCACTGGTGGAACGCCTCCGGCGCATTTAAATGCTGCTGAAGTTTAAAGTTCAAAAGTAAGGTTACTCGATTTTGGAGGATGTTACTTTCGGTTTCGTACAGAGTTAAAAACGATTTCACTTCATAAATTAATAAAGAAACTTCAATAAATGCATTACGTAACGTTAGATGAGCCGTAATTTTATTATTTGGGGATATAATTATTTTCAATTAGGGTCATTTTAAATTGATGACTGTAAGTAAATGAAGCAATGCCCTATTACTTAAATTCTCTTTTGAAATTTTAAATCAATGTTTGTTTACGAAAGTATTGTTATTTTAATTAATTGTTGTTAAATTATGCATTGTTCTCAATTTCTAATAATAAGAGCTATTGTTTTTCAAAGATATTTAAGTTTGTAGTACAATATAAATATAAAACTATTAATATAAATTTTACATTTTACTGGTTTAGCAAGTTAGTATCTGTCTTCTAGATAGAGGATTAAGTCTATGTTTCCAGTAAAGCTATAGCAAAACAAATGTTAAATAATGCGTTTATAAGTATATACAGGGTAATTCAGTTTGACTGTCGCCCCCTATAACTTTGTTATTTTAAGAGGAAACCCTTATACCTATAGGTAGCTTATATTTTTGTAAATCGTGGAAAATTCTCTATTGAATAACGTTCAAATGTTTTTTCTACGGTAAAATATGCTAGACTGGCGATAGTCAACTTTTTTTTTTTTAATTACATGGTATGCTTTTTGTTCATTGGTTCTGATAGAGAATTAAATTCTTAATCGGATAGTGCATTAAAAAAATAAGCATGCATTGGAAAATTTTAAGAAAAATTAGTTTAAAAGTTATTTAACATTTTTCACAAAATTGTATTTGATTAAATAAATAATATTTGAAAAATAATAAATAACTTTTAAACTCATTTTTCTTAAAAATGTTCCAATGTATGCTTATTTTTTTAATGCACTATCGAATTTAGAATTAAATTCATTATTAGAATCAATAAGAAAACGTATACCATATGATTTCGAAAGAAAAAGTTGACTATCGCCATATTTAATCGTAGAAAAAACATTTAAACGTCATTCGATAAAGAATTTCTCACGATTTACAAAAATATATGGTTTATAGGGGTTTCCTATTAAAATAGCAATATAGGGGTGCCACAGTCACACTGAATCGCCCTGTATAGTTTAGAGATAATTAAATTTTTATATTGTTTATTTATAACGTTTTTACATAGGTCTTTTGAACGTGCTTCGGCAAATATTTGCAGATTTTAACAGTATCACTGTAACAACTGTGTATTTTTATAAATGAGTCAGGAGATATCCTTAGTGAGGTACTGTAAAATGAGGTGTAGTTGACCAAAAAATATAAATGCGTTGATAAATAAGGCAAAGTATGTGAGTGGTCAACTCTTCCCCATTTAGGTGTGTTGAACAAACATTATTTTTTTAATAAGTGAATTAGTTGCCATATGATTTATTTTGAATGCTATAATTAAAGTAAAGATAAGTACCCAAAGTAAAACACTTAAAAAATGTTTCTTTTAAATCTTTGTACACCAAGTTTTTTGTTAAAATTCAAAATTGGTTAATTTCGTCTTGTTTAAGGTTAATAATTTCCAAATAATGTGAGACATCAGCAAAATAGGCAAAACAACATAAAATTTTACTATTGTATCCCCATATAATAACTTATAAACGCTTTCATTAAATTTCTGTACATCAGCGACATTAAATTGTGGAAAATAACAAATTATCTGGACCTTTTCATGTCTAAATCTCCAAAAATTTGATCCAGTCAGAGTTTTTGTACACAAGAAAAACTGAAAACGGCTTCTTGATTATGAACTTTTAACTTTTGCCATATTTCTGCGTTTCTTTAAAACGTACCATCGCAAAACGACAAATTTTCCTTTAAAAAAATGAAAAAAACCTATATAATTTTTGAATATATTACCATCAAAAATGTTTTAAAAAATATTTCAAGAAGTCTGTAATAACAGCAAAAGGTATGCAATCTGAAACTTGCACGAACTTTTTAGTCTATCAGGTTGACAGAATTTTGGAGTCTGTATGAATAAACCTGTAAACAAATTAATCCCCACTTAAAAATTTGATTATATCGATGACTTAAGCGCCTATTTATCGGCGTTTCGAAAATGCTTAACTCGAAAACCGACCGAGTAGTAGAAAAAATTGTCTTACCGATAAAACAAAAAGGTTTCCAAGCACAAAACAGCACAGTAATGAGTGTAACAACATAATAAACCCTTTAAAGAAAAATAAAACCAACCTCGATAGTTAAAATAACAAAATATTTATCTTAATGTGTACCTAATAACCGGAGGCTTCATTCCTGGAGTTTGATTATGGGCCTCGTTTAAGCTTAATCGACTTACCAACCGCTCGTAATCGTCCGGCATTCTTAACTTAATAAAATGTCAGGTTTTCTTGGGTAAGCAAATCGCTTTCAATTAAACAAAATAACAGCCGATCAATCCTTCCTTCATATGAGGAATATCTAGACTTGATTAATTATGGGAGCGCGCAGTATTGTTATCGACCATTTTCTTCTTTTAACATTGGATGTAAAAAATCTAATACTAGAAATCGATTAAATTGATCGGTACACGTACTTCATAACATACATTTAAAGGTTTGGTGAAAGTTGCTCGAAAACAATTGCTCGAAAGAAAATTGCTCGAAATCAATTGCTCGAAAACGTGTTCCTCGAATGGACAGTTTCTTGAAAGTCTAGTTGCTCGAATAACAATTTCTCGAAAACAAAATTACTCGAAATAATGAAATAAGTTACTTAACGAAAATTCATTAAATTTATATAAATACAAAATAATTAAATGTAGGTACTAGAAAAGTTGTTTACTTTTGTTTCGACTTTCGAGGAACTGTCCATTTTAGAAACAATTTTTCGAGCAATTGATTTTGAGCAATTTTCTTTCGAGCAATATTTTTTCAGCAATTTTCCGCAACCCGTATTTAAACAGAAATTAAAATTTAAAAAATTTGATTTAAATCAGAAGTGGTTAAAATCATGCCTCAGCGAATCTAGATTTAATTTACGCTGTACCCATCTGTGAAGTTGGAAATACAACCAATTGTACAAAGATATAGTGTCCTTAAACTTTGAACTTTACCTGCCTACGAATTAGTGGTATGAACATTCCCCTTTTCGTAATTTATTATATACTTTTGCAAGTTCACATGCAGAAACCTTGTTAGCTGTTGTTGAACAAATAATGATTCACTTTTTTTTTATGGCAGTTAAACACAGATCTGGTAAAGTTCAATATTTGCATAATGTTCACAAAAAAATTAATCGACGCTAAATTACTAGTGTGTGACTATCTTGTCAACCAAAAATAAGATAAGCACTAAGTTAAATACATATAAGCATGGAGAGGATGTTCTAGTTTTGAATTCTGCAAAAAGTGAAGATTCAAAATTTCTTTTTATGTTGAACAATCTGTTTTAAAAATTCGTTTTGTAGGTATTGTAGCAATTGTTATTGAAATAAAAGTAATTAAGTATACCAAACAATCACTAAGTGACTTCTGACTAGAAAGTAGGCCGTGCCGGAACAAACCAAACATTTATGGTTTAAAAGCAAAAGTAATCGTTCTCTGTTAAGGTCACATGGAATCACAATCAGTTGTATGCATTTTTTTATTTCTTATTATACTTTCTAATTTTATTAAAACAATCAAGTGTAAAGCACAATTTTTGATAAAATATTTACATTTTCACTAGCACGGACCTCTTACTTAACCACAATTTGGGTTGGGCAAATCATGAAAGTTTTTGGAACACAAAATGTTGTTTAAATATCACAATTAATGTTAATTAATAGCAATCGTCAGCTCAAGACAGTTAATCGTTAAGAATGCTAAGCTTCGTTTGTTTGTAAAAGTGATAATGATGGTTTAAGTGTCTTAATAATTAAAATATTAAACTTACAATTAGTTTATTTTCGAATGTTAAACATTCTAATTTGTGAGGAAAAAAATCTTAAGACACCTGATGATGTTGGGAAAGTTTTTCGAACTATAGTTTTAATATTACGTTAATTGCTTAATTATTGTTCAGTGCCCTTGATATTTCTTTAATTTACAAATCGAAATTTTTTAATTGTTTTCAAGAATGAAAACGTTGATAGAGTTGAATGTATGTTAATTAACGAAGGTAAACGAATGTACTTAATTTAACTGCTTGGTGGTTTTGTGTTTTGTGGTCACATTTGGTTCAATTATGGTGGCATTGAGTTTGTAGGTAAAGGCAAATAATGTGCTTGAAATAATGAAATACAAAAATAAAATAATTATTGTTTGTCTCCCAAATAGTCATTATGTGAAATTTAATGATTTTGTCATTGCTTAGTGTGTGTTTTATGAAAAATGGCAAACAATTTTAACTTCAGCTCTGTGAATTTATTTTTTATGTCCATTCAAAATTAAACGAATTTGTGCGTATTTTTGAACGCAAATTACAAAATTATATAATAGTATATTGTACAACTAGATTACTTTCCACTTTGACGTGTGCACGGTTGACGGCGATAGCTTTTCGATTTTCGAGTGGTATCACGAGTGCTGTGCACAGACGGAGCAAACAGGTATAAGATACATATTTATTATTACAATAATTAAAGAATAAGAGCCAAGATAAGACGTAAGATAAGAAAATTAGGTATTAAACAAAGGAGAATTGAGAAATAGGTTAGGTAGATAAGAGCGAACGTCCGAGCTGTCGAAGCGCGTGACCTCTTAACGCAACCTCTAACTAGACAACACGTTATACAACCAGTCAAGAATGGAAGAAGGAATACTAAAGGCGCTAGCGGAAATAAATTGTAAGCTAGATAGCATAAATATAAGACTGGATACAAGCCTCAAAGAAATAGAAAGACTAACAAAGGAAAACAAGAAACTAACAAAACAAGTAGAAAATCAGGAAGAAAGAATAGAGGCCCTGGAAAGGAAAAGTAGAGAAAAGAACTTAATAATTCATGGTATAAATGAGGTAGCAAATGAAAATCAGGTGTCACTGAAAGAGGAAGTAGTAAAGATGGTGAATGGCATGGGAATTGAGATTAGTAAGGATAAAGATATTACAGCAAGAAGAATTGGAAGGCAGGAAAGTGGCAAAACGAGGCCAATATTATTGGAAGTAGCAACAATAGAAATAAAAATAAGAATACTAAAGGAGAAAAAACAACTGAAAGGAAAAGACGTATGGATAGTAGAAGACTTACCAGAACAAATACGTCAGCAAAGGAAACAATTGGCAGAATATATGAGGGGAGAAAGGGAAAAAGGAAACAAAGCATTCATTAACTACAACAAACTGATAATAAATGGTAAGAGCTACACAATTCAGGACCTGAAGGGTGAAACGAAACCGGTTAGAGAAAAGGCAGTGGTAACAGAGCACCCAAAATCAAGCGCGAGATCATACAGCCAATGGTCTCCAGAAATGGTAAACACAAGCCAGGACAAGAGAGCAAAAAACTAACAAAGAATAAAGAAAAAGGCAAACAGATGATGACACAGGCAAAGGACAAGGACTTACATGAGGAAAGAAACAAAATTACAAACATAGGAATAGGGAAAGTGAGGAGCTTAAAAGGGAAGGAAGAAGTACAAAAAAGAACAACGACAAAGGAGAAGAATAGGGAAAACGAAATAAAAAAAAAAATAATAAACGATTTAAACCGGAAAAAAGAAAATACATTACGAATAGCTACATGGAACATCAGGAGTATAAATGGAAAAGAGAACGAATTAATAGATGAATTTGAAAAAGCACAACTCGATCTACTGGCAATCACGGAAACGAAAAAAAAAGGACAAGGAATATTTAAAATTGATGAACACATGATACTTTATTGCGGAGTTGAACAGCAAGGTAGAGCAGCGGAAGGGGTAGGTTGCATTATTAGAGACAAACATGCACACGCACTAACAAATTGGGAATTTATATCACCTAGAATACTTAAAATACAAATGCAATTAGATAAAAGTAAGGACACGACAATAATAATAGTGTATGGCCCAAATGAAGATGATACAGCCAAAGAAAAAGAAGAATTCTGGGAAAAACTAACGGTCACCGCCGAAACAGGAAAAGATAGAATTATAATACTAGGAGACTTTAATAGTCGAGTGGGAATAAGGAAAAATGAAACAGTTGATGTATTAGGTCAGTATGGCGAGAAACACAAAAACAACAATGGAGATAGGATGATAAATTTCTGTATGGAAAATAATTTTATCATAACAAACACTTTCTTTATGCACAAAAATATACACAAGTATACTAGAGAATCTAGAAGCAGAAATGAAAAATCCATAATAGATTATGTATTAGTGAATAGAGAATTTAGAAGAGAAGTGCTAGACGTTAAAGTTAAAAGAAGTGCAGAAATCTACAGTGACCACTACATGTTGGTGGCAAAAATAAAAATACAAGTAGAGAATCAAGAAAACAAAAGGAATGAAATGCAGACAAAAAATATAAAAGAGGTAATCAGGTCGTATAAGTTACAAGAGCCAGAAATAGCAGGCAAATACCGAGAGGAAGTGGAACTAAAGATAAAATCAATAAAAGACTGGGAAACTATGGAATTAGAACAAATGTGGAATATGCTAAAACAAATTATCCTGAAAACAGCAGAAAAAACATGCGGAATAACAAGAATAAACAAAAGAAAAAAACAGACGAGTTGGTGGAATCAGGACATTAAATATGAAGTCGGAATAAAGAAAAAACTGTGGAAGCAATACCTGGGCAGTAAGTCAAATGAAGAATATGAAAAATATAAACATCAAAGAACAAAAGTTAAAGAACTGATCAAAATAGAAAAGAACAAATCATGGGAAGAATTTGGCAGAAGAATGGAAATGAATAGCAGAACAAATCAAAAACTTTTTTACAAAGTACTACGAAAATTAAAAAAAGGCAAACAACAAGTAATAAAACACGTGAAAGCAAAAAACAATCAATTACTAACAAACGACGCAGAGATAATGGATAGATGGAGAGAATACTTTCAAGAGCTCTTAACCACAACAGAAGAAGAAGTAGAAGAGGATGATTATATGCCGGATAACATGGAAGAAGAAGCAAACATAAATAGAATAGAAGTTGCAGAAGCATTAAAACACCTAAAGCAAGGGAAATCGGCTGGACATGATGGTATCACGCCAGAAATGGTAAAGAATTTAGGAAATGAAGGAATAGACATAGTTACACACTTATTTAACAAAGCATGGACCCAAGGAGAAGTGCCTAACGAATGGAAAATCGGAATAATAATACCAATATTTAAGAAAGGAGACAACCGACACTGCACAAACTACAGAGGGATCACACTATTAAGCATTATATCCAAAGCCTACGAGTTCATACTAGAGAGGAAACTGAAGAAAATAACCGAGAAACAATTAGCCGAAACACAAAGCGGATTTAGGAAAGGAAGAAGCACACACGACCATATCTTCACCGTGAAACAACTAATGGGAAAAAAGAAAACAAAAGAGGCAGAAGTATACCTGGCATTTTTGGACTTAGAGAAGGCTTTTGACAGAGTGTCACAAAAGACAATCTGGGAAGGATTAAAACGCAGAAATATTAACCACAAACTATTAAAGAGTATACAAAGCCTATACACTAACAACAAAAGTTACGTAAGAAAAGATAATCTAGAATCAAAGACCTTTGACTTAAATGACGGACTAAGGCAAGGAGGTGTACTAAGCCCGACACTATTCGTATTAGCCATGGATGACGTCATTAAAGCTGTAGAAACCAAGACTAGAAAGGTACATATAGGTTTCAATAAGTTAATGCCAGTGTACCTGTCAGAATGTGCCTTTGCTGATGACATGCTGATTTGTGCACCAACGGAAAAAGCCCTACAAGAAAACCTATTGGTATGGGAAGAAGAATTAAAGAAAAAGAAATTAAAGATTAACACGAATAAAACAAAGGTTATGATGATAGGTAAAGATCAAAAGCAACTCAACATAGAACTGAATCAGGAAAAAATAGAACAGGTGGAAGAATATAAATATCTGGGAATTTGGATAGAGAGAGAAGGTAACATAGAAAACGAGATAAAAGAAAGAATAAGCAGTGCAGCTAAATTGTATCACAGTATGAATAGATCGATAATAAGAAAAAGAGAAATAAGCAGGAAAACAAAAATGACTATTTACAAAACAGTATTCATACCAACCCTGGTGTATGGAAGTGAGAGTTGGGTACTAAATCAGTCGCAGAGAAGTAGATTACAAGCGATGCAGATGAAATACTTAAGAGCAGTAAAGGGTGTCACACGTAGAGACAGGATAAGAAACGAACAGATCAGAGAAGAACTGGAGGTGGAGTCGATACATAGTGTGATCGAGAGAAACCAACTGAGATGGTTCGGACACCTCAACAGAATGGGGGAAGGAAGACAAGTGAAACGGATATGGGAGGCAAGGGATGGAAATAAACGAGGAAAGGGGAGACCGAGGAAGACATGGAACGATGAAGTGGCATTAATTTTAAAGAATCGAAATAAGAATTGGACAGAAGCAACAAGAATGGCGAAGAACAAAAAGGAATGGACAAAATTCGTTCACATAAGTTTAACATGAATAATTACAAATACCCGACACCTTAGGGTAACAAGGGTAACAGATTATATATATATATATATATTGTACAACTAGTGCTGAAAGTTGAAATATTCAATTCAGCACGTGTTGTACACTATGCTTTTCCGACGACCACTTAGACATAATCATTAATTCTGCAAAAAAGTTGTGAAAATAACATTTTTTTGACGTTGGTGACACTTGACACTTGTGAGGTTAGATTTGCTTCACGTTAACTTGACAGCGCGTTTAGCGTGTGTAATGTAGCGGAAATCGTCACTTTACACACGCAAAGTGAACTTTGCACACAATTTCCGGTGTCATGCGCAATTTGTCATTTTCAGTAGCAGCAAGCCGTGCGAAATTACTCGCTTTACATAGTGGTCGTCGGAAATAGTATATTACATAACAAGAGTTGTAAGAAACATATTATGCACGAGTGGAAAAGTTGCGCACGGAGCCGCGTAGCGGCGAGCGCGTATTTCCAAGAGTGCGTAATTGCTCGTGTTATGTAGCTTACTTTTTCTACGATCACATAATACAAACGATTTTAACAGCTTTTTGGCTAATATACACATGTAATTACGTTGTCAATCTTGACGTAAGCTTACTTTGAAATTTGTAGACAAGTGTGTGTTTTGCTTACCGTGCGTTAAAACTCACTTACTATGTATGCAGGAAGTGTTTGACGTAAGTGTACTTTGATCATTTCTTTAAAAACTAAGCTTTTTGCTTACCGTGTGTAAGATATTTGACATTTGTAAAGTATATTGAAAATTACGGTATTTAAATAATAAACAAAACTTGTAATTATTTTTGGTATCTTATTTGGGATATAGTCTAATGAAATATATTTCGGAACACTATTTTGCAGGAATTTTAACTCAAGTTGTTGCTTATAGTTATAGGTAACAACCTTCGACAAAATGAATGACAAAATTCCTCGCCTTCGGCTTAGGATTTTGTTCATGTCATTTTGTCCCAAAATGTTACCAAATCAACGAACTTTTGTCGATAATGTTTCCGGCAAAATAATGTTCCCTTAATATTTATTATAACTGATAATTTTAAATTAATATGTCTTTACTTGAGTGTTTTACAAACTAAAAAACTAATGAGTTACAGAAACCTGTCTAACAATATTAAAATTAATCTTTGAACTATACCTAGTGACAATAATCTGCATGTGTTGTATTGATAACTTTGTTATTATAAGAGTTACATAGTCGGTTAAATTAGCAAAGTTGGGCAGAATTTCAAGACGAATTTAATGCCATTTTGATATTTTATCTAGACCTTTAACGTTTTTAAATATTTTGAAAAAAAAAACAATCATTTCATAGCCACCTGAGTTAAAATCGAATGTTAAATGATATCTGTAGATATTTTTACGTAGCATAAGAAAAAAATATTTAGTTATTCATGGCACACTCGATTTTTAGATATAAGTAACCCTTGATTTTTTTAAATGGCAACTATAAGTACATCAAAAGGATTTTTTTTTCTGTTTTATTGATGTATGGGTTGTTAGGTTTATCTTAAAAAATAAGTAAGTTATAACAATATTATTGTATTTATTAAGTGCAGTTTAAGTGGCTATTAAAAAAATCACATAAATAAGCTAGAAGTACTTAATTAAGCACAAAAAATTGAAAACTTAAAGTATTCAAGATCTTTTTTACATTTGTAATAATTTAAGATTCTTTAATTACTATTCCTATAAAATCTTAATTATTACATTTGTTGAAGAGGTAGCCCTTTCTCTATGCGCAATTCTAATTTGAGATTTGCACCTGTAGATTATAATGTTTTCCAATGCATATTTCTTTTTATTATTTTTGTATTTTATATTTAATATTTAAATTTCTTCCATGAATTTGACTCCATAATGTGCTATTAGTTTTTTCTTCTTTAAAACTCTTTATGATTGTGCGATATAAATTAAAATATCATGTATAGGTGCAGGTTCTCTTATCCATTGTGCTAAATGGGCTATAAACCCGAGTATGTTGAAATGTTTTTTTTTAAATCTTGGACGCAACATCTCCATTTTATTTGAATTGTGACAAAGGCGCCAAATTCTTTTAGCCCAGGACGCTCAAACTTGTTAAAACGGCCCTGTATAGGTGTAACGATTTATTTTTTTAAATTCTGTTAATTCAATCCACTATAAAGTTCTTCAACGTATAGCAAAAATATCTAATATGGCGTTAAAAAGGTATAAAAAAGTTGTCCATATTATCTTAGAAACTATGGAGGCTGTGTTAATTTTAGCAACGCCATGCTAATAAGGACTTTGTTTAAGCTATAAATATTAAATGTCTACCGTTGATGATCAAACAGAATAAAATATACTGTATTTAAATTTTTAAGATTTTTTAGGTCAGTCCAGAAATCAAACTTTTTTTTAGTTTCTTAAAAAAAAAAACGCAAACCACACTTCTCCACTAATTTAAGCCATCAATCTCTTATGTCGGGAATACCATGTCTCTCATGATTTATTTCTGGTTTGAAAATATAAGAAATGTATCAAGGAACGCTTTATAATCATTTGCAATGGATATGAATTTTTTACGTTAGATTATTGATAATTAATCTTAAATTAAGTTCGAATTAGAACACATGGATTAAAATCTGCAATTCTATTTTCACTTAAGTCAATTCTTGGAACTTCTATTTGAACAGCATGATTTTATAACAAAATACGTGAAATTATCTAAACAACTCGAGAAATTGCCATAATATATTGTTCTTATTCAAAATATCAAAAACAACATGAGTAATCCTTGTATCAGACTTGAGTAGTATTGGATAAATTTCAGTATTTATAAATTTGTTTCACACATTAGTCAACAAACATATATAAACATACGTGTACGATTTTTTTTTTATCCACGAATTTTCGCTTTGACATTTGTAGGTTTGGTAAACAACGACAAATTTATCACTCTTTTTATGTGCCTAATATCAGTCGAGATGCATCAACAACATTCTTCTCCATTTACTGTTCCGCAACTAACTATTTTTAAACACAAGTATTTATCATGACGTGTTTAAGCGATTTTTTCTTGGTAAAAAGTTATTTGTCATTTATTTTTAGAATGTGGCTTGTTGCAATATATTCTATACACGGTAATATTTAAATATACTGTAAAACTTAGCCATAGAAAAATATAAATACTTAGTAAATTTTCTTATCATCATTATAACGAACAATTGAACTGCATTTATTATTTTCAGCATTAAAATTGCAACAATATGTGTTAGATGTTGAGCCGTCGCCTTTTGTTTAAGATATTACAAGAGTTATTTTCAGATTTTCTAAACACAATTGTTTCTTTGTTGCTAACAATGGTCAAGATTAAAAATTGTTTTACAAACGGCTTATTGTGGCTTTTCAATTGTTTCAAAATTGACGAAGAATTGCATGGTACAGGGTACAGCTCACATAACATATTTTAAGAACAATAAATAATTATGTAAATAAGGTAATAGAAAATATTAAATTAAATTTTGTTTTGATTTAATATTTGAATTAATATTTTATTTTCGCTGTAGTTTTTAATAGATACACAAAACTATTTTGAGTTTAGTGTAAGAATATACATATAATCAGCTTAGAATAAATTATTATTAAAAAATGCATTAAATGATATAAAATATTTATGAAAACGGTGTTGTTAAAGCATTTGTAATATTGTAATATAATTATTACGTTTAATTTTTTTATTAGCAATGATAATAATAACAAACAATAAATAATTTATTTAGTTTAACTCATAATTTAGAATCATTTTGTTGCAATGACTTAAAAAATTCATAAATTTTGTACACGCTACATAATTATGTCTTTTGAAAATGTTCCTTGTAATTTCATCGTACAAGGTGTGTTTTTTATTTTCTCTAAATGGGGTAAAAAAATTCAAGTTTTGTAATTATTTTTTTAATATAATCTTTTCGAACATATCTACATTTGTTAGATTTTCAATTATTTTTTCTAGTCCTTTATAAAAAAAGTTTTTCGAAAAAAAAATTTCGACCAATGCTTTCTATCTTCTATCTCATTCCGCGAATAAAAAACATCCCTTGTATGTTACATTGGAAACAAGAACTGGTGTGGCGGTTTTATAAAACTTTAAAACATGATAATTTATACAGGGTGATTGAAATTCGAGTTTAAGCATGGGGATGTCGTTTATTATAATAGCTAGAATATAGGTTTAAATTCGGCAAATTTGCTAAATTTCGTGCTCAATAATATTCCAAAGAGAAATTAAAAATATCTCAAATGATAACGGGGAAAATTAGGAAAAACAGAAAAATACGATTTTTGAGAATCGTCTATAACAACTTTGGATTATAAAATATTTCGATTGTATAAAAATTTTGCTGAAGCAACTTTTTCAGCCAAATCGGATGGTGGTCACAAATTTTTCTCAGATCGATTCGTTTTTGTTTTATGATAAACAACTATAGTTTTTCTTATGGGCGCAATTTTTGCTATTTACATAATCAAATAGCATTTATTTTTCTGAATCCATTAATGTATTACACATGGTATTTTACTTCTTTATTCTTTGTTAAATAGAAATAAAGGGTTTTAAAAAATAACCATTATAAATCAGGTTGGCTGGTCGTTGTAGTGTATGTTTTTTCCATGACAACCAATCAACAATCTATTACTAACTTGTCACATTAATAAATTCGTAAAAATGAACTTTATTAACGAAGAAAAACACGATATGCTGCGAATTTTTAATTCATTGAATAGGAATTTTATATTGTCAAGTCAACGATTTGCAGAAACATATCCAAAAAGAAGACAACCCTTGCACACATATTTTTGTACGTTGGACAGAAACTTGGGAAAATATGGGGCTTTTGCTAAAAATATGGCAGACAGGTTTCAGATGACAATAAAAAAAATCATTTTTATTACAAACATATCCGGAAAAACACTACACTAAATAAAAACTTAAGTAAAGTTGTATAAAGCCTGTGATAAAGTATAACAAAACTTAAAAGAACGGTATAAAAAATTCGCCTCATATCGCGTTTTTCTTCGTTATTAAAGTTCATTTTTACGAATCTATTACGATGACAAGAACGGACTTTCAAAACTTTTAGTTTCTTGATTGGTTGTCATGGAAACAACATAAACTACAACCACCGGCATACCTGATTTATATAATGGTTATTGTTTAAAGCCCTTTTTTTAAATTTGGCAATGAATAAAAAAGTAAAATACCATGAGTGATACACTGTGCGGAAATACTACTAAACACATACAGTAAACATTTCTACATTTTTGCTTTATTACCAAGAAATATTTTAAAAACTCAATTTATTTAAAATTGCTTATTAAAATAAGCTAGTCAACAAAGTTTTTACATAATTAGTGCTAAAAAGACACTTTGCATGCGTAAATAAGATTTAATAGTGGCAATTTTTGGGTTTTAAAGCAAAATGAAATTTGAAGATGATTAATTTTTAATATAAAAAAATATCGTTCCTGCCCACTTATGAAAAAAAGTTGTCTTCATGGCTTGCTGATACTTGTGTGGCTTGTATAAATTTGCTCAGTTATAGTCCTAAAGGTGTAGCGATTTACCGATATTTCAACAAAATCTTTTGCTATTTAGTAAATTTGGACGCACTGTATATAATATGAAAATAATATGATCTTGTTTACTTTACAATTTTTATTTTTTATTGTGTTCAATTTCGCAGTTCGCACATGGAAAATCAATTCGTTTTGCCGATAAACCAACTGAAATAAACAACTATTGCTGTTTAATGGACTGATTCACATTTTGTTTTATTACTTAACCACGCTTTTTTCTTCTTCATACAATGGCCCACGTGCCGAAATAGATCCGTAAAGCGAGATGCGGTCCAGTGAAATTGTCATTGAATCAACGATAATACTTTAAAAACAGGGACCGTCTTTATGATGTAACTTTAACCGCTTATTTAACGTTAACAATCATTGTTTAAAAATGTAATTACCTATGCACATTAACATTACAGTGGCGTCCGGTAATTTACCACAAGAATTCCATTCTGTACGTGTAGAATCTTGGGGAGTGGTGCTTATTTTAATAATGAGTTGGTTACTAAAGGTTTAATACAATAATTGTATATTGTATGTGTGCTTCTGCTATTAAGTAAAAACATGAGGATGTTATTTAAAATTTCATAAGACGCTATGTTGTTATTGGTGTTTATTGCAATGAACTGTACTTGCAGAATTTTTATAGCTTGCAAAATATCTTTTCAATAGGGTTTGTTCCAGCGCGTCTATGTATGATCCAATGTACTATCAGGATTCTGCGCAGTATCGCGTTACAGCATAGTCTCTGATAGTTCACCAGACGGTTAGTTTGCTGTTCCAGCTGTTATAAAATTAATACACGAACTAGAGATCTTTCAAGATAAACTGAGCCGCGAAATACGCAAAGAGAGGGGTTGAAATGTAGACTTTTCTAAAAACGTTATATTATTATAGGTTATAAGGTTATAACCCTGTTGTTGAAATAGACGTATGTTTTTAGGTGGAGCAGTATAAATGGCAAAATTTCAAGCCTCCAAAAAGTTCTGATGGAAAAACCATCAGGGGTCGTTTTTTTCAGCCCCTTCTGAAGGTGGGAGATGATTAAAAATATAACTATGCCAAACCTTTGCTTAAGTACAAAACATCTACCAAATATCATTCTCCTACATTTATCCAAATTTGAGAAATAAAATCAAAACCTAATTTTACCGCTCCTCTTTAGGGGGGTGTAACTCCGAAAGGAGACGTCTAAGAAAAAAAAAATATAAGCCCCCCTTAATTTTAGATAAGGAATTGCCTCCCGATTTGTTTCGCAATATTTAAGAAACACCCTGTATATTAAAATGAAGTTAAAAGTTGAAGCAAACATCGTTGTTCATTTCAAAGAAATTTCTTTAGCGACGATGTAGCCGGTGGAAGTTTCTACGTCAATAACACTCTAAAGAAAAACGTTTTAAGATGCTTTGCGAAAGTTTTGAACTAAAAAAGAGTACACAATTTGCGCAAAAGTGCTCAAGACAGTTCAATGCACGTTTAAAGGATTATGATATTGTATAATAAAGCATCAATAATTGATTTTTAATTGTCTAAGAAAAAACATTTAAAGTGAAAAGTACTTGTGGTAGTACGTCATAAATTAGTTAATATTTGTTTATTATCAAGTTTTATTGCCGTGTTAAAAATAAATGAGGTTGAGGCTTTTAATTTTTTATTGATTTATGTGAGGGAAAATTCGAAAATAATGCAGGTTAGTTGTTGGTCCACCTTGAACTTTCTCATGTCGACAAACGTTTCGCTAATAAAAAATACGACAAGATCATTTACTTTCGATTTATACCGCAAATATTACTTTCATTCATAATAAAAGACGCGGAATATTTTATTAAAATTATCAAATAGTTAATAACGGTTCAGTCAATACTTGACATTTTTCTTTAAAACACGTACCTACACAATGTACTGTTGTTCTTAATTGTTTGTTTGATAACTGTAAACAATTTATTTCTCTTTTAAGGTTACAGCGGAGATAGTAATTGTATTTATGCAAAAAAAATATGCTGGCTCGATATTATGCACAAATGTCGCATACTTGGGCGTGTATGTACATGAAAAATTATTAACAACCTTGTGAAAAACGCACAGTGACCTTGATCTGTATCATTGTTACATTATTATTTATCTTATTATGCAAATGTTAATTCTGTATTTAATTAACACCTTGTTTGTGTATCAGGGATTTTATACGTATTGTTTCATGAACTCTGTAAATATTTCCGGAATTATACTGGGTGACATTGGAATTAGTCCCGTTACAATATTCTTATTGTTTTCAGAAAGAGATCTTTTAAATTATACAGGGTGTCCCAATATACACCGCCAAAAAGTAGGTGCATATTCCTGAGTGAAAATGATGACCATTTGTCAAATATTTTGTTATCCGAAAATGCTTCCTTTCAAAGTTAGAGACCTCCAAAGTTGCAAGAAAAAAAATATTAAAAAATCGATTACGTCCTAGCCGTTTAAGCTAGAGCTATCAAACTTGGCCGAAATGTGTAGGTGTTTCCCATTGACTTTGTGGGATAATTGGAAAGAAAACACGTAATTGGAAGTATGATTTATAGTGAGGTCATCCGCTTACCATCTTCAGAATTTTTTTCTCTGAAATAAAATTGAAAATGTCATTGGTCCATAAGAAAGTACGACTTAAGAGGAAAAAAATTCATCCCTCTTTGTAGCCGTTTTCGAGAAAATTAGCGCTAAAGATGCATCGACAAACTCTGTTTATACACCTCAAATATTTTTTACTAAACTTAGTTGGCTAATGTCATGCTTGACTTAAAGCTTGTTCGCCTGGTAAGCGGATGACCTGACTATAAATCATACTTTCAATTACGTGTTTTGTTTCTAATTATCCCACAAAGTCAATGGGAAACACCTAAACATTTCGGCCAAGTTTGATAGTTCCAGCTTCAACGGCTAGGACGTTATCGATTTTTTGATATTTTTTTTTGCAACTTCGGAGGTCTCTAACTTTAAAAGGAAGCATTTTCGGATAACAAAATATTTGACAAATGGTCATCATTTTCACTCAGGAATATGCACCTACTTTTTGGTGGTGTATAATTGGGACACCCTGTATATCATTTAAATGGTCATATTTTGTATAGGTATCCGATCTAAGCGGAAATGATGCGGACTTTTTTTTTAAACACTAACCTTTTTATACAGTGTGGCCCATTTCAAAGGGGATCACCCCTATAAAAAGTTTATTTATGGTCCGATTCTCATGAACTTTTTTTCAAACGATACAGCATCGAAAACTGTACTTTGGCACCCTATTTTAAAATTCAGTTCTTCAAAGTTCGGTTATTTTTGCGACAGACCTTATAATGTAATTTGTTTTACTTTATTGTAATTTATTTTTTTGTTTCTAGCTGGACACGAGCATGGACACGGAGATGAGCATGGCCACGAAGAGCACAACGAAACCCATTTTCATTAGTATTTCAGAAGGAAAAGTAATTTTTTTGTGGTATTTAGCAAGAAGACTAGGAACAATTTTCATTTTAATACAGAATTGAAAATTAGGCAACTTGTGTACTATATTTGTGTATATAGGATAACGTATATTATTTAATGATTAATTATTAGGAGGTTTTAATGCTTTTTATAATTGATTTAAAAAATGTTTTTTTCGGTTATTTTAGTACGAATAGTAACAACAAAAAATTAAATTAATCTTTCTTAATTTTAATAATCTTCTTTTATTTATTTGAGAAATATTCAGGAAACATTTCGCAACTGTATGAAAATTACAGTGTAGTTGAAGGTAATAACATGTCGCAAAATAAATTGAGTTAAGTACAAAAATTATGCTGTATCTCATTTGACTGCAAATGTATTTGAGGACTGTTGTTGGTTTTGTTGACTATTGACGAAGATCCATGGCTTACGTAAACGGGAAATTTACACCAAACACCACCATTTCATTTATATGTTATAACAAGTAAGCTCTTTTACTAAGAAGTTATAAAATCTGGCATATGCCGTGGGTTGAAACAATTAGATTTGCTGTTTATTTTCGGGCGTTAAAAATTAATTTCTGCACTTTGTATGATAAATCAAGGATGTGATACGGACGTGTTTGCAAAACATCTATATTTGTATGACTATGTAGGTGCTGTAGTTGTATATTGCTATTTTTTTATTGTAAAATTACTGTAATTTACTGAGTATAAATTTTGTATTGAGCAGCTAGTAAAATATAATGCACTGAGTACTTTGTTTATTTATTATACACAAAAGTCCATAAGCTAGCATGAAACATCACCCGAACTACAAAAGCAGCAATAAAAATTACATTCAAAAAAAGGAAATGACAACAAAATACGAGGCATATTCGGAAAGTAAGTACTATTAGAGGAAAGTGGCCCAATATGGGGTACTTTTTGTAATGTGTTGAAAAAAAAGTTGATTATATTTAATGATATTTCAAGAAGTTAATTTCAATATCATTATATGTATGTATGAAGACGGAATGTTTATTAAAAACTAAAAAATAAAAAGAATCTGAATCCCATATTAGGCAATGTAGATGCCTAGATTTCAACAGCAGAGTAGGGAAAAAAGATAAAGATACAGTAGTAGGAAGATACGGAGAAGAAACAATCAATAATAATGGAGAAAGATTGATAGATATATGCAATCAAAACCAACTTAAAATTTTAAACGGATTTTACCAACATAAATCAATACATAAATACACCTGGATCCAAGAAACAAGAAAATTAAAGTCAATAATAGATTATGCAATAATAGGACAAAAAACAAAACTTAAAGTTCAAGACGTAAGGGTACAAAGGGGTGTATCATGCGGTAGTGACCATTACTTACTACGAACAAATATAATATTCCCAGGAAAAGGCAAAAAGGATACAAAAGACATAATACCACAAGAAGAAGGAAGCAGAACTGAGCAACTGGAAGAAAGAAAATATAATATAAAAAGTCTGGTAGACGAAAGCGTAACAAAACTGTATCAGAGTAGACTGAACGATAAGATAAAAACACAAGAGTTTAATGACATAAACCAGCACTACGAATACATAAAACAATGTATCCATGAAGCGGCTTTTGAAGCCCTAGGGGTATACCAAAGAAAGAAAAAACAAAATCCGTATTGGTGGGACGAAGAAATTGAAGTAGACATAGAACAAAAAAGCAAAAAGTACCACAAATATCTAAGCTCAAAAAAAATCGAAGATAAACTAGAATACAAAAAAGTCCAAGCAGCAGTAAGGCGAAAGATAAGTAAGAAGAAAAATGAGGCGTGGGAAAGAAATTGTCAAAGAGTAAATACCTACTTGGGAAGAAGTAGAAGTTCAGAGAGCTGGAGAATAATAAAAAATTTAAGAAACAACAAGGGTAAAGATATAATATCAATAATAAAACCACAAGACTGGGAAGAATATTTTAAAGAATTACTAGAAGAGAGAAGAGAAGAATTCCAACAACATCAAAATTCGAACAGACAAAATATAACTGTAATAGGATCACCAATCAGACTGAGTCTGGAAGAAGTTACAAAATTATGCAAAACATTAAAGAACGGAAAGGCCACAGGACCAGGAGATATCCCAGGAGAACTGTTAAAATACGGAACAAACAAATTATACGAACACCTCAAAAAGTTATTCCAAAAATGTATTAATATAAAAGAAATTCCCGAAGAATGGAAAGTATCATATATGACAACTATACACAAAAAGGGTGACAAAAATAAATGCGAAAACTATCGCGGAATAGCAGTTACAAGCTCCATGAGTAGACTATACGGTAAAATTATAAAAAACAGAATAGAAAAAGAATATCAACACATGGAAGCTGAAGAACAGGCAGGCTTCCGAGCAGGAAGGTCAACAATTGATCATGTGTTTTCCCTAACTCAAGTTATTGAAAAAAAGACTTCGCGAAATCAGGAAATCCACCTACTGTTCGTGGATTTAAAAAAAGCATATGACAATGTTCCTCTAAGTAAGATCTGGCAAACTTTGGAAGGAACCAACATTAATGTCGAATTGATAAACGCTGTGAAAACGCTTTATGACCAACCTACAATAAAAATTAAAGTCGGAAAACAAATAACATCAGGTTTCATATCGTCAAAGGGATTAAAGCAAGGTTGTTGTACATCACCAACCCTCTTCAAAATATACCTCGAAGAGGTTTTAAAACACTGGAAGAAGAAGTGTGGGGCAATGGGTGTACCCCTCACCGATACAATACTTTATACACTATGCTTTGCAGATGATCAAGTGGTGGTGGCTCAGGAGTATGACGATTTGAACTATATGACGAGAAAACTTATCGAAGAATACAGAAAATGGGGTTTAGAAGTGAATTTTGAAAAGACCAAATATATGTGTATAGGTGGACAACAACAAGACCTAATACTAGAAGAGGGAGAACATATAAAAAATTGTAAAGAATACAAGTATCTGGGACTGAAGATTTCACGAGAGGGCACGCTGGACGATGCAGTTAAAGAGAGAAATAGGCTGGGAAGAACAGCAATCTCGATGCTGAACAGTGTTATATGGGATAAAAAAATTACAAAGGAAAATAAAAAACTAATTTATAATACAGTAATAAAAAGCATTATAACCTACAGCTCAGAAGTATGGCCGCTAAAAAACAGAACAGAGAATATATTGAAAGCAACAGAAATGGATTTTTGGAGAAGAGCGGCAGGAAGATCAAGGAGAGAAAAAATAACAAACCAGCGTATAAGGGAAATAATGCATATTACACATACGATTACGGATGACATCAAAAATAAACAACTAATATGGTACGGACACGTACAGCGAATGGAGGAATATAGAATCCCTAAACAAATTCTAAACTGGCAGCCCAAAGGCAGAAGAAAACCAGGCAGACCAAGAAGAAGTTGGAGAGAAGGCATAGATAAGGACATCAGGGAGAGAGAACTAGAAGACGATACATGGAATGACCGAGAAAAATGGAAGCTGGAAGTCGGAAAACGTCGGAGAACGTTCTAAACCGATATATATATATATAGATGCCTAATACGGTATAGCCAAATTCTATTGTGGTAGCAAACAGGGGCGTTCACAGAAAATCGGGATCCCGGGGAAGCAATAGGCAACGGGGCTTAAGTTTACTTTAACGGACTTTGTCAGAAATTGATAAAATTAAGTGGACTAATAAAACTGGACGTCCTGAGCTCAAATCTGTTAAAATTATTTGGCGCTCTCAATTACTTAGCGTAAAAATTCATTGTAAAAGTTCCGTTTGACAGTTAGGTTAGGTTTTTTAATTCGAATTTTCTCATGTTAGGATGGCTGAACTGTCTGTGTAAAGTGTACAAATATGATTATAAGGCATACATGAAACTATATTAACGTAAATAACGTAAATCTTATAACATACCCAAACTCACACTGTCATTTTTTGCCGTCTTGTTCCGACAACGGACCCCCCTTTCCTCTAAAAAAGACGATATTTTTTTAAAACATAAAAAATTGGCACAAAACAGTGGGGGGAGGAGACAAAATGCGCCGCGGGCGATTTTTTTTGAATTTTAATAGATCAAACGTGTTTTAAAACCTAATTAAATAATGTAGAGTACAGGGTGGTCTATTTTCGATGCCCATACAGGGTATCTCGGTTATTATCAGAGATAGAAAAAAACTAAATACATAAACTCGATTTATTTTTTCGAGAGAAATTTATTGCCGTGAACAGATTTTTAATATCTTTTTTAATTTTCGAAATATAGCCAAAAACCGATTTTTGGCACTTTTCAAAAATGTTAAATATCTCGTTTAAACGAGAAGATAGAAAAAAACTTTAAAGACATTTTTCGCATGATTTTTTGTGCTTAATAAGATAGCGATGTTCAATTGTTTTTTACTTATATCAATGCCGATATATTGCACCTAACTTTCTTATTTTAAATGGCAACCATAGGGAAATTATATATTTTTGAAAAACGCAAAAAATAAGCTTTCGATTCATGTCAAAGCCAACTATGGTTGTCATTTAAAATAAGAAAGTTAGGTGTAATATATCAATATTTGTATGAGTAAAAAAAAATTGAACATCGCCATCTTATTAAGGACAAAAACCATGCAAAAAATGTCTTTAAAGTTTTTCTCTATCTTTTCGTTTAAGCGAGATATTTAACATTTTTGATGTCTTTTTTGATACTCGAAATTAAGCCAACACCATTTTTGGCTCTTTTCAAAAATGTTAAATATCTCGTTTAAACGAGAAGATAGAAAAAAACTTTAAAGACATTTTTTGCATGGTTTTTTATCCTTAATAAGATGGCGATGTTCAATTTTTTTTTACTCATACAAATATTGATATATTACACCTAACTTTCTTATTTTAAATTACAACCATAGTTGGCTTTGACATGAATCGAAAGCTTATTTTTTGCGCTTTTCAAAAATATATAATTTGCCTATGGTTGCCATTTAAAATAAGAAAGTTAGGTGTAATATATCGGCATTAATATGAGTAAAAAACAATTGAACATCGCTATCTTATTAAGCACAAAAAATCATGCGAAAAATGTCTTTAAAGTTTTTTTCTATCTTCTCGTTTAAACGAGATATTTAACATTTTTGAAAAGTGCCAAAAATCGGTTTTTGGCTATATTTCGAAAATTAAAAAAGATATTAAAAATCTGTTCACGGCAATAAATTTCTCTCGAAAAAATAAATCGAGTTTATGTATTTAGTTTTTTTCTATCTCTGATAATAACCGAGATACCCTGTATGGGCATCGAAAATAGACCACACTGTACATACTTTATCATTCAAAATTGCAGTTTTATGACAAACTCTTCTGATTTTTTTTATCAGATCGTCCTACACTCTTCACAAACTTATTTTTAATAAAGGTAAAAACTTTTACTAATAATATCCATTTAGGTAAAGGAAATATAAACATATCATTACCATAAATTTTTATAAAGTAAAACTATTTCGGTCAAAAGTTTAAAAAAAAACGGAAAAACATCAGCTTGTGTTTTAAATTTATTTTATTTTATTCGTCGCTGTTCTCATAAATTTTAAGAGTATTTGTAAACAAAAGATTGTGTATTAGCTCGAATCCGGGCCCCCTTTGCAACACCGGGCCCCGGAAATTAGTCCCCCCTCCCCCCCTCCTGTGATAGGCCCTGGTAGCAAAAGAAAAAAGTTGAAAAATCAGTAAAATATATACCTACTTTATTTCATTTGAACATTATAAAAGTTAAAATTTATATTTTAATTCTGCTGGATATTTTATTTACAAGCTAATATGGGGTACCCAAAATAAAGCATTTTGTCTATACCCCACGTTAGGACACTATGATAGGGCTTTAAGAAATTATTTGAGTATTTGTAAATACAAAAATTACACTAGAAATTAATAAATGTTTTGCTTTAAATGGACCATTGGGCCGTGTTTGATGCAAAAATAAACTTGATAACACCGTTAGAACATTCAATAACAATTTTTGTGGAATCGCTAGAAATATTCAACTCCTCGGGAATAATTAATAGTTATGTTTCTTGATAGTGAAGTTACCTATCCAATTCAAACTAAGTCAGAAAACTTCATAACGCATGTATATTGTTTAATAATATTGACCATAGATAAAGAGTTAAAGTAAGCGCAGGAATAGAGGTATCCCATACTAGGAGCTATCCTCATATTAGGCGACTTTCCTTCAAGAATAACAAAAAAAAACTTTTTATTTGAACCATTTTAGCGAGAGAGGTAATAATTATTGATTAAAAACGCAAACTGAAACTCAAATATTTGAAAGAACAATAAGTCTAATCTGAATTTCACAAACTAAATCAAAAATATATTAAAATAGTTAAATTTTTTAAACAAAAGCTATAAACTTTTTTCCAAGAAATATTTAAGGAGATTTTTTAAATTTATTATGTGTGTAACATTTTACCAATGTTTTTGAGCTATACAGGGTTCTCGTTTTTCGAGGGCCACTTTGGGGATCTCGTAAACGGTAAGAGTTACGACGAAAAAAGTAAAAAAGTGGGTTTTTGTTTTTTGCCCGTAACTTTTTCATTTACTTACGTGTTTCCAAGGTCAAAGGGACAAAGACAATTATTTACCATGCCGATTAGGATTTGTTATAAATAAAATATTTGTTTTTGCCATTTTTAACAACAATTGTTTCAAAAAAGTCCCAAGTGTTATACATTGTCGAATTCAGAATAAAATGCTCTACAAATTGACGTTAAAATCAGATATAGCGTCCATAAGAAAAAATTGACCTGATGATGGTTTAAAAAAAAACGAAACGTCGCACGGTAAATATAATTGGGGAATTTGATTCCTTGCAAAAAGTGGCCATGAAAAAGTCTTTACAGAAATAAAATTTGACATCAAATGAAAAGTTACGGGCAAAAAACAAAAATACTTTTTTCCCTATATCTCAAAAACTAAAAGAGCTAGATAAGTTCTGTTTGCGTCAAATTATTAAGCATCTGAATATACAACTTTGTTCTAATTTAACTGAAGTCGTAACTCTTACCGTTTACGAGATCCCCATAGTGGCCCTCGAAAAACGAGAACCCTGTATATAGTATAGCAGTGTTTTTCAACCTGTCTGCATCCACGCGGTGTGTATCGGAAAATAAAATAAATACATAAATTTTAAAAAAACGTATTTTGCAAGGATGCTGTGTTTGAGATTTGAGTTTAAACATGGGGATCTCGCTTTTTATAATAGCTAGAGTATACCTAGGTTTAAATTTGGCAAAACTCTATATTTGGTGTTCATAAATAATCCGAAAAGAAATAGAAAATATCTCAAACGGTATCTAAGAATTAGGAAAAACCGAAAATTAAGATATTTGAAAATAGTCTTCAACACCTTTGGAGTATGAAATATATCAAATGTGTAAAAACATGGCTTATGCAAGTTTTTAAGCTGAATCGGTTGCCAATCACTCATTTAATACTTGTCATTGCAATAAATTCGTATAAATGAACATTACGAAAATTCCTAGAAGAAGAATAGTGCGGATTCGGGGTAAAAATATTTGCGGTTATGTATTGCAGAAGAAGAAAATTTATTTGAAAATCCTCTTTAGTTTTATTTTAACTTTTATACATTTTTATATTATTGTAAATTGAATTGAATACTGTTTGAGATATTTCCAATGTCTCTTTGGATTATTAATGAGCACCAAATTTAGCAACTTTAACAAATAATTTAAATCCATGCTCTAGCTCAGGGGTGGGGAATTTGTTGACTTTGGAAGGCTGCATGACACTTCATAGATTTTTCATAAAGCCGCTGAAGGAATTTTTCCCGCATAAAATCCACAAGTAAAAGCCAAAGTGCTGATTTATAGCACAATCGTATGCGGAAAAATATTCGAAAAGGTCGCATCGAACTTCTAAAAAGGCTGCGTGCGGCTATAAGTCCGCAGGTTCTTCATCCCTGCAGCTATTATAATAAGCGAGATCCCATGCTTAAACTCGAATTTCAAACACTCTGTAGGTATATAGTGTGCCGTGAAATTTTAGCGTTGTTAAAAGTGTGTCGCAACATTAAAAAAGTTAAAAAACAATGATTCATCCCCCATATTCACCTGATCTTGCACCCTCGGACAACAATTTGTTTCGATCTCTGCATAACTTGCTTAATGGTAATAATTTTCATTCTCCGGAGGCCTTTAAAATGCACCTGTAAATTTTTTTCTCAAAAACCAAAGGAAGTTCTGGGAGAATGAAGCTGCCAGTGAGATGGCAAAAGGTTGTGGATCGAAACAGTTAAAACCTTGTTTAATAAAGTAACTTGTATTTAAAAAAAAATACCACTGCTTTTTGTTGAACATTTCGACATTACTTTTTGGCCAACGCAATATACATTTCTAAACTATACTTAGTGTATACGTATAAAGTATTAAAAGTTACAAAAAAATAATTTAAAAAGCTAATTGAAAAACCTAAAAACACTTTTTACCAAACTATTTAATTTTGACGCAATTTTTATTATAAAAAAATCTTTGTTACTGTAGAAATTTGTTGAGTTATTATATTATTCTTAAATTACAAATATTCTTAAAATTTTACCTGCTAATTGTAATAAGAAAATAAATATATTTTGCTTTGTAATTTTACTTGTAAAATACACATTTTAAAGATACATAGTTTCAAATGCAGTATTTCTTCTCGCACCACCTACACCAATAGTGCGAGAATCTACATGATAAAGATAAGCATACAGATGCACCAGCATAATTCTTCCAGAACAAAATCCCAAAAACGTTAAAAGGTATGGTCTATGCGAAAAATTTCCTACCAGCCAATTAAAAACCATCATACTAGAATAATTAAACATCATTGATCCAAAAACACTGAAAACAATTGTCTTCGATTAATAACAGAAATTAAAAGTAAAACTTTAAAAACTTGTTGTTTGAAATATGTAAAAAGCTGCTTAAATTTGATGTTAATATAATTTGGTTATGGTTTTAAAAGGATCTGGATGCATTTATTTTTATAGACTAATTGGAAATATTTAAGAGCTTTATTAGGGAAAAAAAAGTTTTGGAACTTCCTTGAACAATTACAGTTACTTTCCAGTAGTTACGTTGTTTTAAGCTCGTAATTATTACTTCTAAAATCAACTTAAGCGTGATTGCCCAACTTCGGTGTCTTCTTCCTTCTTATTTGGTTCATTGTGGGGTATTCTTTACATACGGATGATGATCGTGAAGGCTGTGCTGTGATGCGCGTTTTGCTACTATTCTACAAACACATAGAAGAGTGACTAGAGACTGGAAAAAAATGCTGTACGCTTTAAACTGGCGTAAACGACAATGGGCAACAAATAACTGAAAGAGAACTGCATCCTCAAAAAATCATGTTATACGGAGGGATGTAAAGACATAATCTATTTTGAGCTGCTCCCACGTGATATAAACATAAACGCAGACTACTACTGTTATCAGCTATTAAAGAATTCATTTCCTACAAAACAACGCAAGGCTTCAAGTTGCACAGTGGGATCTGAATTGGATGGCTAGACTTTAACGTCGGCATAGCCATGATCACGCACCAATCAATCTCTCTTTCGCGGTTTGGAACTATTTTCGGCAAAAAATAATCCATGATAACGCTGATGCAACTGGTTGAGTGCCTTTTTCAACTCCTTGCCAGCGTAGTTCCATCGGAATGGAATCAGAAGTCTGTTTGATCGTTGAAGCAGGATTGTGAGTAGCGTGGCAATTATGCAATTTTATAACATGTTCTTGAAAATTTTAAGGCAAAAGGCGATGGTTCTCTACTAGGTCCATGGGATGGCAAAGATTAGAAGAGGGAACTCTGAGAAAAATGAGAATTTCACGATAGTGAAAAAGGGTATGGCGATAGTTTTCTGGGACTCACAAAAAATCCTAAGGTTGACTTCAAGGAACAAAACACCACTGCAAATGTCCAATATTACTCCACACTTTTTCGAAATTAATGAGCAACATTTGAACAAAAAAAACGATGGAGAAAAATGACAAAATTGTCTTGTTCTTCATGACACTGCATCACTTGCATAAACTGTTGTTAAAAGTGTGGCTTTCAGAAACTGAATCATTCTCTTTGTAGTTGACATGGCCATGTGTGAATATTGTCTGTTACCCAACCTCGTTTTATTACCAACGACGAACGAAAAGCAGCTGTATTTTTGACCCCATATCGTCGAACTATTTTATTAAGATTTAGAAATGCTTATTAAGTCTGTTTTATACTATACTCTATACTATTATTTCGTTTAAGAAAATCGTATACGATTTTCTAGTACGGTGTCAATCAGAAATTAAAAATCTTGAACGAAAAATTCGTACGAAATTACTACGTCCCTAAATGCGTCCAATTTTAGTATGGGCGCATGCGTATTCTACTGTAACTGTATCTGACCGCATGTCATTTATGGGTTAGGTTAACTGAAACAATCAAACGATGTTAAATACTACTTATTACCTTTAATCCCTCACAATTTATTTTGTAGGAATAAATATGTAGAATGGAACAAGCGTTAAATATACGTTAAATTTAAAAATGATTCGCTTTCTGTTCTGTGATCAAATTTAACATTATTGATATGGTTACTCAAGATGCCAATAAAATATGATAAAAGTTACTTAAAAGTAACCAAAATATATTTGAGTTTTCGTACCAAAAAATAGTACAATGTAAATGGTTCATATTTTCCATGCTAAATTCTTGAACGAAATTTTTGTATTAAAAATCGTATACGATTTTCTTAAACGAAAAAATAGTATAGTATAAAACAGACTTTAAACTTTTAATAAGTGTGTTGTTGAGATCAGAGATGTTACACTCGAATTCGTTCAAAAATTTTTGGTGCTACCTTAGGTACATACTTATTATTTGATTAAATTATTATGAGTTTTAAAATAAATCATAGTATTTGATGTCATTAATAATAATAGCTTTGTAGTGCATGAACAGCAAATAATTTCAGTTTATAAAATTAGAGGGTAAACTCAGTGGTTGTATTGTAAATGTAAATGATCCATTTTCATTCCACTTTAAATTTATATTTTATTAAAAACTTAGATATATCTATTTAATTATCTACCTAAATGCAAATCTATGCAAAGGATTGATAATTGTCATGGATGGTCTTGAAAATATATTAACTGCTATTCCATACAGCATGTTGCTGAATAAAATGGCGTGGGGATCATAGCTAGTAAAACTGAAACGAAATCATAAAGTTAACAAAATCCTAAACTGTGTTAAACGAATACCTTGCAAATATATTCGGATTGACAGCATGAAATGACATTAACAGGTATGCCAAACGTCCCTGAATACTTGCTGTTAGATAAAAATTTTCAATACATTGATTAACTAATTCTTCTTCTGTAACAGGACGGGATTGTGACGGAGCTGGCATTTTACAGTAAAAATTAACATTACATATAATTTTTTGTACTTTTTCAATCCATTTTAAGTTAAAATGTAAAATATCAATGTCATATTGACAATACAGATATCAATAGTTTATTGTGATGTCGATTATTGTTAAGTATAAATTGGTTTTAAGCATTGTCTGGCCAGAGAAGTATTGGAGTTGATCAAGACAACACTAATTTTCGTAAGTGTTTTATAACATAGCAATAAAGATTTACTCACAAATTAATTAACTTGCAAATCTTTTTTGTTTTTCTAAAGCAGAGGTTCTCAACCCGTGGTACGCGTACCACCAGTGGTACTTTAGAAAGAAGTAGGTGGCACGTGAAGTATAATGTATTTGATGCTAGATTGCTCAATCATTACAACATAATATGTCACGAGAGAATAATTTTTTGTTATGATGTTGGTGCCACAATTTTTTTGAAGTTTTCGTTTAGTGGTACGTCGTAATTAATGGTTGAGAATCGCTGTTCTAAAGTAATCACCAAGATGATTTCATTAACATTAAAGGTGTTCAAATCTTTCTTCTTAAAACAAGTAAAACTAAATTTAAATTAGCTACTTAACTCATTTTATTAAACAAATATACACTGCTGAATTTTAAATAGACATAATTCAATCATAACAGAAAGCTTATGGTTTGACTAGAGAGTCTACGTGTTTGGTGTAGCTGCAACCAATTTTTATCAATGCAACTCCTGTTCCTATTCCACAGGCAGTGCATAGTGGGACGTTTTGTGGCACAATACTCCTTAATATTGCCCAAATTAAAACAGATCCCAAAGAAAATGTCACGGCACCAAAAGCACTAAAACGAAGAAAAAATTAGATGTTGCAAAACACATTGTGTAACGATCAAAGCTCACCTATATAACATACGTTGCGTTTTTGGTAAAGACTGAAGGTGTTTCCTGCTGTATAAATACAATCCGGATCCCACAAATGTATTAAAAAGTAAAATATTTGTAATATCTCGACGTGGGAACATTCTAAAAATTAGAAATATAAATGTTAGGAACTATCTTATGTTGGTTGCTAATGTTATCGTCATAAAACATTAAAACGTACCTTAAAATTAAAGAAGGGTTCATCACATTAATGGATAAAGCGGTGTAGCTCAGTACCCCTTGCATTGGAGCGTAATAAAATAGTAAATTGCAGCCATTTAAAGGTTTAAGGCCCAATTTACCACAAAGTGAAACCCTAGCTTCAGAAGCCGAAGCCATTATTTCTTGTAGTTTCACTAAATTCCAAAATAAATCACGTGAAAAATTTTACAAATGTCATATACGGCAGGAAAACTTGTGCTGTGAAATTGACCGAAGTGTCAATCGTTGCAGCCAATACTCCGAAACAAACTTTCACTTTACATGTTAAAATAACAGAAAATGTTCTTTAATTAAATGTATGTATGTACGTTTCCAGCTTCATTAAATTCTTACTAAAAATTTTGATGTACGATTTTTAAAACAAGATACTCGCTTTTGTTATTACATTTATTGCAACTTTGTCTTTATTCTTAAAATTTTATTATTTTATGTTAGAGTAATGGTTTTCATCGTTGCTAGCTTTAGTCGTTATAGAAGATTTAGGTTATGTGTACAAATTTGTATAAATAAAAATGTTGATTAGAAATTTATGCACTAAACTTCGTACAAATAGTTACAAGTCAAGTATTTATAATTGGAGAAAGCAAGTTTTTTCTCAAAGGTCGTTATCAAGCGAAAATAATGAAGATTTAAGTGCCAGTACCAAACAAGGAGGTTATGCTAAAGCATTTAACAAATTTGAAACTTTACATGAAGAGCCAAAACAACAAAAACAAACTTTCGCTTCATTACTAAGGCATTCAAAGTTTATAGATGTAAGTCGAATGGTAACTATAACAGCTCGTTTTTAACTTATAGTTTCAGTTGGGCGATCCCGAAGGCCAAGTAGTTGTAGGCAAAGTATTTCATGTAGTAGACGATGACTTATATATTGACTTTGGTTGGAAGTTCCATTGTGTTTGTCCTAGGCCCAAAAGACAGTCCAGGTAAATATGAAAAGTTTGTTATTAGTCAACTTTACATAATTTTCATTTACAGTGAATATGTCCGGGGTGCCAAAGTTAGATTATTAGTTAGAGATTTAGAATTATCTTCAAAGTTCCTTGGGTTTGAAAAAGATCTGACATTGTTAGAAGCTGATTGTGTGTTGTTAGGACTTATGCAAGACAAAAGTAAAAATACATAATATATGTAATTTAGTGTATATAGTTTAATAAATGAATCAATAATTGTTTTAAAAGTGTCTGTTAATAAAATTAACCAATTATGTAATGTGTTTTTCAATGGCCATTGGTTAAACTTGATATATATAATAATACTGTAATAACATACTTATTTTTAAATATAAACCTAACCACCTGTGCATCAAAGAAATTAGAAACAAATTCTTTTTTTAATGGTGTCACAGCCAACTTCAATCCCTAGGTATTTAAATTAAGAAAATTAATGTTAAAATAACCAAAACAAATAAACATAGGTGAAATTTATTAACAAATTTCAAATAACGCAAAAAAGTGTCACAATAATGTCTAAAAACATTTTGAATATGATTTTAAATAAGCAAATTATGAATAAAAAATTATAGATCATTTGGACCCATTTAACCAACTCTTTATCTCTTACTGTTTACGATATCCTAATGCTGTATACGATAACTGGGACACCCTGTATACTTACTGTTATTAAGCTTTGTTCCTGGGTGAGCTCTTACACCCGAATGGGTTTTGCCAATCTATTTGGAATGGATAATGGTAATTTAGTTAATGTTCTAGAACAGTGTTTCCCAAAGTGTGGTACGCGTATCACTGGGGGTACGGGAAGAGTTTGGTATTTTATTAGTATTTTATTATAAATAAATTTGATTTTTCAATTATCATTTTAATTTTTTTTAACAAGAGGTACTCAGTGTTACGAAAATTGTAGAAGGGGTACACAGATGTCAAAAGTTTGGGAAACACTGTTCTAGAATATTATTTTATTGGGTATCTTAAACAGTTAAATAAAATACTAACTAAAATACGTCGATTTATTTGTTACTTTTATAATAAAATACACTTCCACATGTATTACGCAATTCGGTTAAAAAGGCCACTATTGTTAGTAAATTTGTATATAAATATTGATTATTTCATTAACATTTAGCATGTTACAAAAATATTGATATTTAATGTTAAAACTGTAAAATACAGTGTCTCATAAACATGAAAAAAAATTAACATCTTAAAGCTTCATGAACCACAAAATATATTTGTTACTGATTTTATATACACTTTCCTTAACAGTTAATATATTACAAACTTACACACAAAAATTGTTTTATTCGTTTTAGGTTTTACGTATAAGCTATTTATTTAGTCGAGTATTACTACACAGTAACACAGTTATAAAAATAAAAGAACATTGGTTGGTTAAGTTTGAGGTATTTTTATAATAATATTAAACATCGTAAACCACATCGCTCGCAACATACAGTGATCTTTAGTGTTAAATGTAGTATTATTAAGCTTATTTTTTTGTGAATAAATATTACAGTGTATAGATAATAAAAAATATTTCATAATAAATGAGAGCAGCTTGGTTGTTAATAAATGTACAATGAATTTGTATGAAAAAAAAAAACGATGAAAATGGATTTTTAAATGTTGTTTTACAGAAGAGTACACGGTAGACCACAACACAGAGGCAAGCACACAGGTACGACTGCTGCTCCAGATCTAGTTTTCATTTTGCTACCACTCTCAGCTTCATATTTATACTTTCCAGATTCTTTAGCCATTGCTCCCTAGAAAAGAGATTATACAGGGTATGTTATTTTCAGTAGGAATGCAGGATAACTTGGTTATTATGAACAATGAAAAAAACTAGTTGCAAGTTCTCGTGTTATTAATTTTAAGACTAATTAATGTTGTTAAAATTTTTTAAATTTTTTTAATTCTTTGATTACACAGATCAGTTATAGCTAGGCCTACCATATTTTCGAATAGTCAAACCGGGACTCGAGAACCTTTTTTTTTTAATTATAAGAAATGGGCAAAAAAGAGATGGAGGCAAAATGCGCCGCAGGAGATTTGTTTGAAATTTAAAAGTTCAAACGTGCAAAGTTAGAGTACTTTACCATCATCCAAAATTGCAGATTTATGGCAAAATCTTTTCTGATTTATTTTTATCAGATTGCCCCCACTCTCTACAAAATTATTCGTAATAAAGGTAAAAACTTTCACTAATAATTTCTATTTAGGTAGGTACAGGAACTACAAACATAATATTAAGATGAATTTAAAAAAGTAACAGTTTTCAGTCAGACATTTTAAAAACATGTAAAAATATACATAAGCTTGTGCTTTAAATTTATTTTATTGTTGCTTGTTCAAATAGCTCAAAAGTTTATAAACAAAAAGCGTACATTACTATGAATATCTTTAATGGCACGCGTACAGCACACACAATTATATTTACCTCCGAAAACGCGTATGTCCGTCCCAAAAGCGTGTAATTTGCAACCCTATAACACCCGCGCAAAAGACGTTTCACAACAAAATGACTGAAACACGTTTTTCTTAGCTCCTCGCGCTTTTTGTTATCCGCGCGGACAGACTTCACAAAAAAATCGGCACGGAATATTTTTTTTTCAGAAACCGGGACAAACGCGAAACCGACCGGGACATAACCTCTAAGCCGGGACTGCCCCGGCCAAACCGGGACGTGTGGTAGGCCTAGTTATAGCCAACAGGTCGATCGAGATCAGTCGTTCGCAAAGCAACTTTCACCCAATCACTGCTATTTGTTAAGTAGATAAAAATTTGTCTCGACAAAGATGATAACAACAATATCCTTTGTTATTGTTTTCCTTTACGACCGCCCGAATATGGCACTTAAAAATGGTTAGTTTTGCGCTCGGGTCGGCGATGAACTGTCCGAGGAAAAATCGAAACTCTCTTATTTACTGATGCGCGTATCTTTTGCGAGTAAAAAGGTGCTAAGTTTTTGAAAAAACGTCTAATGGTTCCGGATAAAAACGCGTTAAAGCGAGACCCCCGTAAAAGTGATTTTTTTCCTCTGAGATAGTTTGAAACCGAAAAACAATTCGGATTACAAAAAAATGTTGTAGTCGTGTTGATCGTAGAATCTTGTGGTAAAAAAAAACGAAACGCCTTCAATTTTCGATGCGCGCATCCTTTGCGAATAAAACGGTGCAAAGTTTTTGAAAATGGGCCCAACGGTTCCGGAGAAAAACGCGAAAAACGAGGCCCCTGTAAAAACGATTTTTCTTCGTTTGAAACTGGAGAATTTGGTAGGTGGCTCGCGACTAATAGGTACTCTAAATAAAAAGTTGATCGCGACTACAAACTAGTTTACCGTACCTGATATAGATGAGGTGACCTTTTTTTTTTTTTAAATTAATGAATAATGGTCATTTAAATTGAAAGTAGGTAAAGATTTCAAATTAACCAAAATTTCTGCAAAGCAAGTGAAAATACTGACAAGGTGACAAGGAAGCGTCACGATATATTGTCGCTATAATCTGATCAAGACTGTGTTTATTGCATTAAGAACATCAAAAATTAACGTTTTGCAGAGTTTTACGTGATTTACCGAGGAAAAACAGCGAAAAAAGTAAAAAATATATAAAAGGTCATTTTTGCTATCGCGCTGGCCATAAAACCGTCAGAGATAATATCGAAATTCTTCTATTTACCAATGCGATCATCCTGTGCAAGTATGATGATGCAAAGTTTTTGAAAATATCTTAAACGGTTCCGAAGAAAAAAGCCACAAACTAAACCCCTGCAAAAGCGCTATGATTGAGAAATGGTGGTATATCTGTTATAACTAAATCTTTGCGATTTACACAGGCGTACAAGGGTCTCATTCTCGCGTTTTTCTCCGGAACCATTTAAGATATTTTCAAAAACTTTGCACCATTTTACTTCAAAGCATGCGCGCATTGGTAAATAGAGGAATTTTGATTTTATCCCAACGGTAACATGGCCAACGTAATCGCAAAAATGACTTATTTTTCAGTGTTTTACTAATTACGGCACGTACAACTCTGCAAAACATTTATTTTCGATGTTCTTGAAGCAATAAACACAGCCTTGACCAGATTCTAGCGACAACATATCGCCACCCTCCCACCCTTTTGAGATGTCAACATATTTATAATTAATGTTATTTACCTCGGCTCTCCAACCACCAGATTCTTCTTTCTTCGCAAACATCTCATGTCCAGGAGGATAATAGACTGCAGGGCCACTAATATTTTTCGTTGCAGGTACATTTTTGGGTTCTTTCTTTTGTAAATCAGCTGCTACGTGTTGTTGTTTTAAATTCTCCACTTTCCTTTGCTGTATCAGTTCTGCTTCATGAGCTGTATATCCTGAATTAAATGGGCTGTCTGGGGGCTATAACAATAAGTTATTTAGTACACATGCTGAGCACGTATTTTTTAATTTGACATATTCAAATGTAATGCAGTTAAAAATGTTTTTAAACTTTGGATAACGCAAGTTGTGCCAAAAAATAAAGAATTAAAATGGAGCATTAATATTTTAGTTGTCTATACGATCTTTAAAAAAAAAAAATAACAAAAAAGGTAGACATTTATGTTATAGAATATACGCGCGTTTGTTTTTTAATTTCTTTACTTATTTTATAAGGTTTTATTAGAATCAAAAACCAATACCATTAATTTAAAATTATTAGTAACTAATGTACTGGTGTGATATATTGTCGTATAAGCAATTTTTTTTAAAAATTTATTGTTGTGGAAATCCAATAGAGCGTTCATAAAAAATAAAAAAGTTGACTGTCACTTGGACAACATTTGAATTCATTTGTAAAAACAAATACCGTTAGTTCAACATTTCTGGTGGTAATTCCATCATTGTTTTTCGCATTATTAAGCAGTAAAATAATAAATTAAAAAAAAAGCAAATTATAACATACCTCTCTTCCAATGTTGGCCATTAGATCATCAACTGCTTTAGGAGGTCCAGTACGGTCGCTAGGGAATGGCTGTGGACGTAAAAGAGGTAGAGAATCATCTTTTGGGGGATAACCCTGATAGTTATTTCTGCTAGTACTGTGAGTAGTATACTTATATGTAATATTAACATTATTGGGATCATAATGTGGATCGTAAGGCGTACCTCTCCCACCGTGAGGATATGGAGATCGGTTTGGATCATAGTTCTCAGTATTTTCTGTTGTTTTATTAACAATTACAGTAGTATTAGGAGGATTTTGTTTATATGGTGGCACATAGTTATTTGAAGTATGGGTGTCATGCTTATTATATATTACCGATGTTTGATTTGGTTCTTGACGGGGATAACCGTTAGCATATGGGCCACCACTTCTATTTGTTGTTGAGTTATGGGTTTCTTTAATAATGTATTTTTCGTTTCTTGAAGGATAACCACGATCGTTCGGATAGCCTCGATCATCGATTGGATAACCATTGTCGTTAAGATTTTTTGTTGTCGTTGTTTCATTATAAACGTACGTTTGTTTTCCAGGACTACCTCCATCAAGATAATGGGGATAACCAGGTTGATAGTTTCGTGTAGTTACAGTTTCTTTGATTACCGTTTTACCAGAACCAGGTGGAGGGGTAGGTTTTTGATACGGTTCTATATTTTGTCTGTTTGTGGTAATGGTCTCGTTGTACAGGTTTGATTTCCAAGCTGGTCTTGGTGAGTATTTCGAACTATCGGTCACAGTGTTGTTTTCCACTTTATTGTACACGAAACTTCTACTGGGCGTAGTCTGCGATTGGTTCGGAGAATAAATAAATCTTTCTGTTTCTGTTGAAGGAGGAGGAGATGTTCCAACTTTTTGATAACCAGAACCCGGTATTTCGTACGTGTATGTTTTAATTGTTGTGGTTACTTTTGTATTTCCGGCTGGCATTAGGTCGGGATCTAGGCTCGCCAAAATTTCGGGATTTATATCGGGGGTACTTGTTTCGATGACTTCTAATGGATATGATTGGACGTTTGTAACTTTCTTTTGTCTTGTTAAAGTTGATGAGGCGCTGTTTGACGGCGATATTGGTTTGATCCGTCTAGTTTCTCCATATGTACCTGTGTTGGATCAAATATCGTACAAAATTATCAACTCTAAAAATATTTTCATTCGCCTACAAGTTCACATGACGTGGAAGAAAAAATTTGGAGAACAATATCGAAATTCTAAACAAAAATATGTAATATTCGCCGAATGCCATTTACAAACGCGGTATTTTCGCAGCGGATTCGCGGCGTATTCGCGGCGTATTCGCGGCGTATTCGCGGCGTATTCGCTGCGTATTTTTTATATTTCTTTAGTGCAAGTGTTCTTTACTAAATTTTAGAATATATTATAGTAAATAGGTACTTAATACTTATATCAACAACATAATAAATAAATTCGCGTTTACAGTTGTGTTACAGTTCCCAATCGCCTGCATAGTGACTTTAAAAGTGATAGCTGTGACTTAAAGGAGTATTTTTTAACTAACCTTCATCGATGTACTGGATTTCTCTAGTCAAAGAACTTTCCCTGTCACCTCTTTCCAAAGATCTTGTACGAGAACTAGTTCGTACAGGACTATCACCATACTGCAGCTCTCTTTGGACAGTTTTTTTAGTTGTCACAACTTTACTACTTCCTGTATCACTATAAAACAAACAAAATTTATAATTTAATAGGCATTTTTAACAATAAAACAGCCTTTAAAGTGTCTAAACTTATATAACTTAAAGGGTTTGCAATTTTTGATACCCCCTCATTTTACACAATAGATAACATGATTGTTATTTAAATTGTTAAGTCAACTTATCTACATATTTTAACGTCACATGATAATTATATGTTCTGTGTAATAAATTAGAAGTGCATTTTTTAAACGTATTATTTATGTTTGCAAAATATGACGTTTTAAAGTTTGTACAGCGGAATAAGCGTGGAAAATACGCAGGCACAGCATGCTTGATCTTCCAGAGGTCAAGGTTGGAGGGTACAAAAGAACACAACGTTATTGCTTTTTTACATAACTGCCTTAATACAAACGTTTTGGTACGGTCTTAAGTTCTTCAACGATTATAAATTATTAATTATGTGAAACTGAATGTATAAAACAACAACGGATTTCAATAGACTTAAATTTTAACCAAACTCTTGTTTAAATATCGACATTATTACTTTATGATTTTCAATTTTTAAAAAAATTCAAGAAATATAAAATATGATATAGGTGCAATAAAGATTTTATAATTATTAAAAAGCAAAAATTTTTGTGATAAATATAAGGTCAATGTTTAAGCCTTAGGGTGGAAAATACAAATACAAAATTGGTAATTTGGATCAAGCTTCTTTTTTAAAAATATATTTTTTCTACCCATGTGCATGAAAGTTGTCATTTTCTCACTGCCTACCCTATATGAAAGTTTTACTTTCGTCTCTAGTGGCGAATATAATGTCAATATGTCAATGTCAAAATGAAATTGTAAAATATACGATTTTTTTAAGCTTTAACTCATAATAAACCAAAATTGCGTTAATTTATATATATAAAAGAGCTTGTTTGTGTTTGTTTGTTTGTTCGCTATAGAATCCTAGGTCCGTTGACCGATCGGGACCAAATTTTGCACAGTTACTATTTAGGACCTTGCAGATCTAACGCCAAACTTTAAGTACAAGCACATATTACCAATTAAAAAAAAAAAAAAATTACTTGGACGGGATTCGATCTTACGTCGGCAAATACCTGGTCAAAACACGATACGGCGCGGTGTATTTCTCAAGTAAAGATTGATTTGTATACAATTAGTAATAAATGTACATGAAGTATTATTTTTATTAGTACATTTTTAATTGAAACAAGACGAAAGAAAATAAATTTGAGTTATTATTCAATTTTTAAGCAATAAATAGTTATTTTTTAATGAATGATAAGAAAATGAAAAGATGAATGATCAGAGTATGTCATTTGTGTATGATTTGGAATTATTGGGCTTATTCAAGTTAAAAAAGTAATTAAAATTGTAATCGCCCGTGCAACGCCGGGTAAATTATCTTGTATTCTTATAAAATAATTTAATTTTAATGTAGCATTTTATATAAAAGCCGAAGAATGGTATAAAAATTAATATTAAATATATTTCGTTTGCAGGTTATAATTTTATTTATGTCAATGTCAGTGTGGTGGTGTCACTATGGAAATGAAATGTTTAATTAAAACTTTATACATGATAATTGTCATTTGGTTCGTTTACATTAACGTTCGTTCTATAATACAATTTTAATTTCGTAGCAAAAACAGCATTTACGACTCGAGCTGATATCAGTTTTTTTCGTTCGTGAGATTTGTTCACTCGCCGCTTTGTGACTCGTGAATAAATCTCACCTCTCGAAAAAAAACTGGACTTTCATCACTTGTAAAATATGCTATTTTGAGTACAAGAATAAATCGCTTATTTTTGGGGTACAATATCTGCGGTAAAAGAAAAAATTATTTTAAACTGAATTTAATTCCAATTGTTTTTAAGAGTGACGTAATCAAACTGTTTTCAGAAAATGTAGAATGTATCATAAGTCAATAAAAGAAATACTGTTTAAATGCTTACATCAAGCCTGGATCGATGCCAGCGTTATAATTGGATCCTGCAAAATAAACCTTGGTATAAATACAACCATGATTCAGCTTTGTTTCTTTTAAACTGCATTAAAAGCATTATAATAGCAACAACGGACGTATTTCGCTTTCAATTTTGACTGAAAACGCTCATTAAATGTAGCATTTTGGAAATAACGGCGACTATTGGTAATTACAAGGTCACATATAGAGATCTTGCTTTAAAAAAAATATAGATATTCAGTTAAATGATCAAAAACCAACATATAATTGAGTTCAGTATGTAGCAATATTCAGATGTTTAAAAAATATATAAATAGAAGCAAAAAAATGCAATGTTTAGATTTTTATTGTCTTTAATACATTTTTTGGATTTGAAAACAAAAATCTGAATTTTTGTGTAATGTGGTAATTGCAGAAGTCAAATAAACTGGTGGAATACATTTTTTTTACAGCACACTTGGTTACAAATAACTGTTACATTTTTTGCTTTTGTTTTGGACGTCATATCAACTATAAATAGATAGCATTTGTTTTTCTCTCTTCAAAAATATATAGTTTTGTGAATCAAAAATGTAATAAACATACTCGACCGCAAAAATAATGGGTTGGTCATGAAAGGTATTATTGTTTTAAAACTGAAACAAATGCTTCGTAACTGTTAACATTTTAATTACAGGGTGTCCCAGCCAAGACGAATCATTCGATAGCTCTGTTATTAGTACTAATATTAAAAAAAGTTAAATATAAAAGTTTTTTGTAATCATTTACTACATAACCTAAAATTATTTTCAACTATACAGTGTTTTGTTTTTGCGCTCTGATACCAAACATTGTTTTTTTATACGGAACACCCTGTATATTTTGTAATTTTTGGATGTAAAATTAAATTCTCATTCAAAAATAATATAGGTTGTTTATGTCTAAAATAAACCGTTTTTGAGTTATTAACGTTTTTTTGAAAATCTGGACATATGCAGACCTTTATAAAAATATTTATATTTATTAACATAACAACACCAGAGCAATTTACTCTGGTAATTTATTAGACAATAGTGTCGTAGTGATTGTTGACTAGTTACATTTTTAAAATAATATACAGGGCGTTCGTTATACTCGGTCCATTTTACTAAACTTTAAAAGCATGTAAGTAATTGTTTTTAAGTGGAACACCCTATATATTTTTTCATTTTCTTGTAGAAAATTTAATTATCTTTAAAAGTTGTTAAGCATGTTTTATGCCTAAATATAATATTTTTGAAGTTATCTCGTTTTTTATGATTTTTTGCGAGTATTTTACCTAAGTACCTACGCACGAGTGGAAAAGTTGCGCACGGAGCCACGTAGCGGCGAGTGCGTATTTCCACGAGTGCGTAATTGCTTTATAACTCGTGTTATGTAGCTTACTTTTTCTACGATCACATAATACCTACAATTTTAATGGCTTTTTGGCTAATATACACATGTAATTACGTTGTCTTGTCAATTTTGACGTAAGCCTACTTTGACATTTCTAGACAAGTGTGCGTTTTGCTTACTGTGCGTTATAACTTATAACTCACTAGGCATGCAGGAAGGGTTTGACGTGAGTCTACTTTGATCATTTCTTCAAAAAACTGTGCTTTTTGCTTACCGTGCGTAAGGTAAGGACCCACTTACTATGCATGCAGGCTGTAGGGTAAGAGTCATTTACATCAGTGGTCGTAGAAAAAGTAAAATATTGTAGTGTTATTTTTTGCTTCTATTAAACTAACTATTAAATTTTCAAAATATCTAAATATTGCTATAAATTTAGCTCTAAACTGTGTAGTTTTTTGGCAATTTAATCGAATCTTTATCTCTACTTTAAGACAGATTCTCACAGTGGCCCAAATCAAGTAAATATACACTGAAATGAATTTTAAATTAAGCGTTTAGAGGACTAAGTTTTTCAAAAAAGTTTTCAGTTGTTTTGCTTTAAAAATTAAATACATGAAAAACAAAGTTTGTTGCTTCGGTTTCAATTGTAAATTGCAAGTTTTACAATGTCCATTTTGTATAGTCCCTTATGAATAAACTCACCTTGTTTAACTTGTTGCAAATCATCCAATAGGGAATCAAGTTGGTTTATATTATTTTGCATGCGGATTTTTTCTGGAGGTGCTTTATCCGAACTTGTCTGATACGAGTAACTTTCCTTTTTGAAGGTTTTGACGCTCTTCGTTCCATCTGGAGACTAAAATAATGTTCCAAAATTATTACACGATTAATTTAGGCGCCGAACAACTGTATTTATGTTGAAAATTGGTTAAAGCCAAGGTACATTTGATGAAATGAATCACTTTAAAGGTGTGCCAAAATACACGGGAGTGTTTAAATTTAAAAATCAAGTACGACATGATATTATTCAAAAGTCCTTACGACGTCTATTATGTAAAGTGTGAAGTATATAATTTAAAAAATGCTTCAGGAGTTCTAGTCAAAAATAACCTATAGATATTTATTTGCTTGTGGAAATGATTAAAATCTTAAAGCAATAATTAATGTTGAGTTAATTTAAAAATGATTCATATTTATTGCCTCTAAATTATAGAGCTTTTCCATTGGTTAATGTTTTTAGCTAATGTTTCGTCAGAGCATAAAACACCTTTCAGGCCAATTTGTATCATCTTTGAGTTTATTGTCCACTCGTCAATAAGGAGAGTTTATTTTGTTTCCGTTGTTTTTGACACGTCCGGCGGATTACAAGGCTTGATTTATGATAGGTAAACGTGAGCCGAGCGGAAACGGAACAGAAATAGAGTGGACGGACGTTGTTACGAGTTTTGTCAGGTGAAAAGGGCGCAAATTTGATGAAATATGAGTTTTTACAACGTGTGTTTTATGGCAAAATATTTAGTTCAGATTATTTGATCGGGTTGTAGAAAAATGATTGTGTGTAAATTACAAAAAAATTCAGACATTTTCTTTTTGTAAATGAAGAAAGATGAGGAGTTTCGAAAATCGTTAAAATCAAGCGTCATATGTGTACAGGGTGGTCCAAATTCGATGGGATTGCATGGGTATCTCGGTTAATATTTAAGATAGAGAAACGGTTAAATTACCAAAAATGTGCAGTTTTTTGAGACAAACTTAGAACCGTTTTCAAAAATATTCTATCATTCCCGGTTTTCGAGTTATTGAATAAAAAGTGTTTTTTTACCAAATTAATAATGTGTCATATCTCCGTTATTGTTGTAAATATCGAAATTATTTATGAAGATTATTTTTAGATATTTTTATGCATAATTTGATTTTATCAAAAAAAAAAAAATTACGCTCGCCGTTAAAAAGTTATGACACAAAATTACCTTTTTTTAAATGGAAGTTATAGTTGGCTATGACCTATGTAAATTCCTTATTTTTTTCCCACTCCAAATATATAAGGGTTGATGTATTTATTGCATAATACGCAAGTCGAATCGAATTTGGACCACCCTGTATACATTTTTATTGAACTTTTTATCTTGAAATTAGTTTTAGGCCACGGACTAACTGCTTTCGACAAATTTCCTGGGAAATCGATAATAAAAAGCTTTTTTATTTGTGGTAGACTGTGTACAGGGTGGTCCAAATTCGATGGGATTACATGGGTATCTCGCTTAATAGTCGAGATAGGGAAACGGTTAAATTACCAAAAATTTATTTCCGGTTTTTCTTGTTTTTTTTTTTGTTTTCACAGCCTACTTTTTGTTTCTCATCTTTAAAAAAATTTTGTAACTTGCGTATTATACAATAAATATATCAACCCTTATATATTTGGAGTGGGAAAAAAATAAGGAATTTACATAGGTCATAGCCAACTATAACTTCCATTTAAAAAAGGTAAGTTTGTGTCATAACTTTTTAACGGAGGGCGTAATTTTCTTTCCTTGGTACTATCAAAATCTACATAAAAATATCTAAAAATAATCTCCATAAGCTTTTTAAATATTTAAAACAATAAGAGAGATATGACACATAATAAATATAACAAAAAACAACAATTTTTCTTTAATAACTCAAAAACAGTAAATTATAGAATATTTTTAAACGGTTCTGAGTTTGTCCCAAAAAACTGCAAATTTTTGGTAATTTAACCGTTTCTCTATCTTGACTATTAAGCGAGATACCCATGTAATCCCATCGAATTTGAACCAACCTGTACACTGTACAGGATGTTTCTTAGATTAGACGTCTTCTTTCGGAGCTCCTAAAGAGCAGCGGTAAAATTAGGTTTTTATTTTATTTCTCAAATTTTGATAAATGTAGGAGAATGATATTTGGTAGATGTTTTGAACTTTTTAAAAGTTTTCCCATAGTTATATTTTCAATCATCTAACCTTCACAGGGGGCTGAAAAGTGCGGCCCCTGTTGTTTTTTTTTATCAGAACTTTTTGGAAGCTTGAAATTTTGAACTTTAATGGTTTATGTTCACTTATTTAATTTTTTACTCAGAACCTGTAGGTTTTGCAAGCAAAATAAAAGAATAAAAAATGTTTCTAAATAAATCAAGCTTTTAAATAAAACTGCAAAATTCCAAGCCTCCAAAAAGTTCTGATAAAAAAACCAACAGGGGTCGCACTTTTCAGCCCCCTGTGAAGGTGGGAGATAATTAAAAATATTACTATTAAAAACTTTATAATAAGTACAAAAAATCAGCCAAATATCATTCTCCTATGTATTTTATGTACCTATACCCAAATTTGAGAAATAAAATAAAAACCTAATTTTACCACTGTTCTCTAGGAGGATGTAACTCCGAAAGAAGAGGTTTAAGGGAAAAAAATAAAAGCCCCTCCTTAATTTTCGATAAGGAATATCTACTTAATTTTTTCGCAATATTTAAAAAACACCCTGTATATTCCATTTTATGCACCAAGTTTATTATGGAGTTGGAGACGAGGTTATGGAATTTTAAGACAATTAAATCCTTGCAGAACGAAAAAATAATTAGAGTTCCTTAATTAATTAGGTAATTAATTAATAGTTCCTTTAGCAGCTTTAATGCTTTTGTCCCTGAAGAGGTTAAGGTCAGATTAGTGGTGCTTTAAAAAAATTCATTGATGATGTATGACAGTGCAAGTTAAACCAGGCCTAGGCCAAAAATAAATTTAGTTTTTTGGGTAAATTGAATATTGCGTGCGGATGAAAAGTGTTTTATAACGTGGGACAGTGCTCTGCAACCCGTCGTCAGTGGTCGATCTCGAGAATTTTATATTTTTAATAATTATTTTCCCCATATTTACTTCTGTTATGCTATGCAATACTTTAATAAACAATACAATTTTGCGGCAATAATTTCATCTTTTTTCAAAAGTAGATCTCGGGTATGAATTTGACATAAAAAGTGATCCTAGATCAGAAAAGGTTGGAGACCACTGACCACGACAGATAAGTTTTTTTGACTATGCATAACATTTCATGGGGACTATTATTTAAAAATGAATATTTAGGGCATACACTTTTTGCAAAACTATCTTTTTTTTATAGATTGCTAAACTTTTACCGTGGATGTTCAACGCTCACCGAAGTGAAATGGTAATGAGGTGACATACGTATGACGTTATTTTAAAGCGACTTAACTGAAGTATAAGGGTCAAAGGGAAAGTAAATGATAAAAACAGTGCTTTGTGGTTAGTAGCAACCCTTAATACTTAAATTGTTTGGGTTTAAAATCTGATCACTGTCAGATCATGCGTCATATAATTACAGTGAGCGCTCGGCATTAGACACTAATTAAATTTTAAACAAGTGGATAACTAGAAGAATGTTTTTGAACATGATTTACTAATCGATCCCTTAAAAAATTACAAACTCCATATCTAAAAAGAGTTTACAGCATTTGAGGGACCTTTCATTTGGAATGTGTACGTTTCTAATGCCCGGTTTCTCCGACACATCTTAAGATCTAACTGAATCTTAAGTTCGCCTTAACGGTATAAAGTGTTGCACCAAGCAATTTTAAGACATATTCGACTTGAGCTGAGCTCACATCTTGAGTCGCTGTTTACTAGAACTTGAGCTGGAGTACATAACCTAAAATTATCTTGTATTTGCTTTTTTTGTAGTTAAATGTTTGTTTAAATTGTGGTTTAAGTTTAAATATGGATATTGACTTTATAAATATGATAGATGATGCAGATGATAACTTGTACGACCCTGTAATTCCTCGAAGGCGATTTGTTCGCGCAAATCCATTTACGGATTTCGAATACGATCGTTTTTTTATGCGTTTTCGCCTCACAGAAGAGACAGTTATTGTGATCTTAGATCAAATTGAGCCTCAATTGGAGTATACAGGGTGTTTGAAATTCGAGTTTAAGCATGGGGATCTCGCGTATTATAATAGCTAGAGTATAGGTTTAAAATTGGCAAAGTTGCTAAATTTGGTGCTCATTAATAATCCAAAGAGAAATTGGAAATATCTCAAACAGTATCCGAAAAAATTAGGAAAAACTGGAAAATACGATTTTTAAAAATCGTTTATAACTCCTTTGGAGTTTGAAATATTTTAACTGTGTAAAAACATTGCCCAAGCAACTTTTTAAGCCGAATCGGATGGTGGTCACAAATTTTTCCTAGGTCGATTCGTTTTTGTTTTAGACAACCAACTTTGTTTTTTGTGATGGGCAGCATATCGCGTTTTTCTTCGTTATTAAAGTTCATTTTTAGGACTAACAGGCCTTTAAAACTTTTAGATTGTTGATCGGTTGTCATGGAAACAACATAAACTACAATGACCGGCCAACCTGATTTATAATGGTTATTGTTTAAAACGTATTTTTTGAAATTTGACAATAAAAGAAAAAGTAAAATACCATGTGTGATACATCAATGGATTTAGAAAAATAAATCCTATTTGATAATGTAAATAGCAACACTTGCGCCCATAAGCAAAAACAAAGTTGGTTGTCATAAAACAAAAACGAATCGATCTAAGAAAAATTTGTGACTACCATCCGATTCGGCTTAAAAAGTTGCTTCGGGAATGTTTCTACACATTTGAAATATTTCATACTCCAAAGGAGTTATAAACGATTTTCAAAAATCGTATTTTCCAGTTTTTCCTAATTTTCTCGGACACCGTTTGAGATATTTCCAATTTCTCTTTGGATTATTAATGAGCACCAAATTTAGCAACTTTGCCAAAGTAAAACCTATACCCTAGCTATTATAATAAGCGAGAACCCCATGCTTAAACTCGAATTTCAAACACCCTGTATACATAATCTATTTATTTATTTTCTTCCACCAAGCTAACTAATAATTGTTTTTCCTCCATGGTATAATTTATTCTTTTTTTTTCGCCATTTCAACACAAAATAAAATAATAAACACCGAACTGTAACTTTATATGTGACTAACAGCTGATAGCAACAACAAGATGTCACAGGGAGCCGTTTTAATGATGTAAATGGCCAATGAAAATTAGCCATTTCAATCTGCCGCTAAAATGTGTCGACTTCTTGCAACGTTGCCAAACCGAGTTCTAACCTAGCTGAGATGTCTAACAGATTCCGGAATATGTTTTCTGTGCAACGCATTGGTAACTTGAGACGGTCTTAAATATAAGGCGGGCTTATATAAGTTCGATCTTGAGATGTGTCGGAGAAACCGGGCATAATTATCATTTTTTAAACATTCGTTCATTCTTTCCTCTTATGAGTCGGTATTATACATTATACACTGTAGGTGTTTGTTATGTGAATCTGTTGGGCGTTTAAAGTAAATTATTCGTTTATTTTTTTGGTACTAAATATTGAAATTATAATGTGTAATTGTCATTTTTACTCAAGATACGGACACTTTTGTACTTTGGCTTACAAAAAAGTTTTGCTTTTGAATTAAACGTATTTATTCAACCAAAATTTAGTAGCGATGCATCAATTTAACCGTTACCAAATTCATAGCAAGTTTTAAACGTCAAGCTGTAAGTAGTAACTAAAGTTTACCGTGTAACTGTAGGCGTCATCTGATGAATATTCTGTGACTGGATTTGATGCTTTTAGGTGTGTAACACGATTTAAGGAGTTACTTCTGCCATGATCCGCATTACTGACTGTTCTTATTTCTTTATAAGTGTTACCTCCGGTACGTACTGGCCCGGTAACTGAACTCTGTAGGTCTTCCAAAAGGTGATCTGAAATTGTAAGTGTGATAAGCGAAAGTTTTCCATGAATTTTTTGGATGTAGGTTTGACTGTCTTCTGTTTTATAGTGCTGTTTCTCTGTAAGTCGATATTTTCATTTGTCTCATCTAGAATATGTGCTGAATCGATATCTCATGCTAAAAGGCGACGCTAAAAATATCACAGTAATGGGTTTTGCCTATTCTGAGAGTCAAAGTGATGTTGGTCAGGGTGTCTGTTGATATTTAAAATTTAAATGTAGTTTGCAGTCATTGTGCTGGTTAAAACTGGATAATAATTATTTTGTTTCAAGCATTTTAAAGTGACGCAGTCATCTTTCGAGAAAAAGATGGCAACCCTAAAACGACTTCTATTATGTTTAAAGAGTTTTTATTTGTAGGGATTTACGTTAGCATCTTTGGTTTTTGGAAAAAGCATTCTATATTACAAAACAACCTGTTAAGGGTATCCAGTTGATGCAACATAACTTGTAAAGGGTAGACCAAATTGAAATGTTTTACGGGGTATCTCGGTTACAGTAATAATTTGCGGAAATCTGATATCGGTCTTTTTGGCTATTTTTTTTGTAGAAAAGACGCCTGTGTAATCAGATTTTTTATATCGCTTTCCATTTTGGCACTATAGACAAAAAGTGTAATCTAATCAGTTTTAAAAACATGCTTTAACTTCTTTATTTAGTAAAATAGAACAAAATGTGATGTAAGTTTATTATTAACATTTTGTTGTTTAACTTAAATACAAAATTAATTTTTTTTAGCGAATTTTACTTTCGAGATAGGAAGCAAGCTTTTATTTTTTTAAATGGAACTAGTTAGCCATGACTTTTTATGAAAGTGCATTTTTTTAGCTTTCCAAAAATACATGGTTTTATATTGTGTTGCAAAAAATAAACGAGATATTCCTAGTTTTGTAAAAATCTTGACATAAAAGTTTGCCATGTTTTCGTAAACAGGTGATGTCCGCAATTAAAAAACAACTAAATGTTACTTCCAAGCAAATTCTGAAGCAGCCACTACGTTTTTAGCACTAACAAATAGTAAATTACTAACATATTAAACTTTTCAAAGTGTTTAAATTTAGCCATGTTCACAGTAACACAATAAAAAGTTATAAAATGCAAAAGAACACACGATCTGCTTAAAAATTTATTTGGATATGACGTTTACTGGTTTTATAATTGCAAACAACACTTGTTTACGAAATCATGGTAAACTTTGATAGTACAATTTTTACAAAATTAGCCATATTTCGGTTATTTTTGCAACACATATACAGGGTGATTGAAATTCGAGTTTAAGCATGGGTATCTCGCTTATTATAATAGCTAGAGTATGGGTTTAAATTTGGCAAAGTTGCTAAATTTTGTGCTCATTAATAATTCGAAGAAAAATTGGAAAAGTCTCAAACGGTATCCGAGAAAATTGGGAAAAACAGGAAAATACGATTTTTGAAAATAGTCTATAACTCATTTGAAGTATGAAATATTTTAAATGTGTAAAAACATTGCCCAAGCAACTTTTTAAGCCGAATCGGATGGTGATCACAAATTTTTCCTAGATCGATTCGTTTTTGTTTATGATAGACAACCAACTTTGTTTTTTCTTATGGACGCAATTTTTGCTATTTACATAATCAAATAGCATTTATTTTTCTGAATTCATTGATGTATCACACAAGGTATTTTACTTCTTATTTATTGTCAAATTTAAAAAAAATGTTTTAAACAGTAACCATTATAAATCAGGTAGGCCGGTCGTTGTAGTTTATGTTGTTTCTATGAATAATGTTTTACACAATTGAAATATTTCATACTCCAAAGCAGTTAGCGACGATTTTCAAAAATCGTATTTTCCGGTTTTTCCCAATTTTCTCGGACACCGTTTGAGATATTTCCAATTTCTCTTCGGATTATTAATGAGTACCAAATTTAGCAACTTTGCCAAATTTAAACATATACTCTAGCTATTATAATAATCGAGATACCCATGCTTAAACTCGAATTTCAATCACCCTGTATAAAACAATACATTTTTGTAAAGTTAAAAAAACGCTCTTTCATATAAGCCAATGGCCAACTAGGGTTTTCCTTTAAAAAAATATAAGTTTACTTCATATCTCGAAAGTCAAGGTCACTAAAAAAAAATTAATTTTGTTTTTAAATTAACCATAAAAATCTGCAAAAGAATCTTCATAACATTTTGTTGTATTTTAATAAATAACGAAGTTACAGCAAATGATAAAATTTAATTTTTCGCCTTTAGTTCCAAAATGGAAAGCGATATAAAAAATCTGATTACAAAAGCGTTCTTTTCTCAAAAAAATAGCCCAAGGGGCCGATATCAGATTTTCGCCAACTATTACGGTAACCGAGATACCTCGTAAAACATTCGAATTTGGTCCACTCTCTTTAGTGAAATTGTTTAACGATTTGAAGAATTCTAAAATAATCTGACCTATATACGTTCATTTTGAATCAAAACATCGTTAAATTCATTCTGCAAGTTGTCTGGAAAATATTCTGCATGGATTACATCCATTTTACTGTACGAATTCTTCAAAATTCGTGTTGCAGTTGAACAACAACAAGTATTTACCTAGATTATTGTCGAATTGAGCCAAATTTTGGTTGGAACCGCGAGTGCCTCGGACGGGTGAAACAGTCCGAAGTATTTTTGTTTCTTGATATTCCTTCCTTTCAACTTTGGACATTCTTCAATCAGTGCCTGCAAAAAACAGTCCGTTATAAACATCTGTAACGCTAATTATATCCTCAAAACTATTGTTTTAAGGTCTAAATTAAGCTTTAGAAATGAGCCTGGCGCCTCCTTACAGAATAAATAAAAGCATAAGCGATCTGGGTCAGATTCTGAAATAACTTGAGCGTCTATGACCGTGTGCTCCGCGCCAGTTCCTGCGATATGTCTGTCACGTCCAACAAGCCGTTGCCGACGGATCAAATGGCAAAACAGGATCTGCGTCTAATTGCTTCCCAAACGCATAGCGCTCACCGAGGATGTTATTACAAACATGTGCACCGACAATAAAGCCTTTTGTTTTCGTTGTACGTTATTCTATGAATTTACCGGAAGTTCGACAAACGAAATAAAGAATCGAACGTATCATGCGGTAACAGAGTGTATTTAGAAAATATATCCGATGTTAACACCTGATTGTCGTTTTAAACGTGTACGATTGGAAACTACTAAATAAAAAATTAACTTGACATTTTATTGTTGCGTCCACATTTTTTTCCTACAGAACTAGGGTAATAAAGTAATATATTATTAACACCCTACTACGGATCCTTAACTTACGACAACGTACACAATTGGAAGTCAAAATGGCACTGAAGGAATACTCCAAGTCTTTTTTCTACGACCACTAATGTAAATGACTATTACCGTACAACCTCTGTTGCGAGCGTCTATTGATCTTCTATACAGGGTGTCCCCGTTATCACCGCGAATATTTTAAGTGGTGATAGAGGACCTTTTTCTAAGAAAAAATTTCAAGTAAAATTTTTTCCTAAAATCAAATGCTAAGCTGATATCAACACTTACTTGATTTTTTTACACTTCTGCATTTATAAGACTCTGTAGCCGAAAATATCAATTTTATCGTAAAATACCCTAAGCTTTTTAATAGAGCATGAAATTCTCTACAAAATTAGTTTTATTTATTTTTTGTCTACAGGCAATGGTTTGAGAGTTATAAAACAGTTTGTACAAAAAAATGCCCATTCCGGATAGCAAATTTTATGGGCTACAACTTTGGTCTAGTGAAATTTTTTGAAAATCAAACCGATCTTCCGGAAAAGCTGAAAATAAGGAATAGAGTGCAAAAACAAAATTTCCGACAAATATTGTTTTGTATTTAAAAATGCTTTTAAAGAGAGTGCGATTACGTGATTGAAAATGATGGAGGTCATTTTGAACACTTATTGAAGTAATTTTGCGGTTACATGTTCATTTTATTGCGTCCAGATGGATTTGTATTGTTTTGCATTTTATCGTTTTTTTTTTTCACCTTTTTCACTATTATAAAAATTTCTATGATACATTTAGTTTTATTGAACAACATATTTACCGAAGTTGTAGTCCGTTAAATGCCTTATCAGCAATAGGCATCCGTTTTGCTCTACGACGTTTCGTTAAAAAGATGCGGCGTTTTTAAAAATTTACATAACTTATTTATATGCAATTTTACAATTTTTTGTTAAATTTGTTCGTTAGCTCCTTAAAAAAAATGATAAGGGGTGGTTTTCTGAAGAATTTCAAACTTCATAAAAAGCTTTGAAACTGATGAGATACCTAATTTTATGAATGTTGCCGATGCTATGGCATTTTTAAATACAAAATATCATAATTACCGGGAGTTTTTGTTTTTCGAAAACGATAAAATGCATAACAATGCAAATCCATCTGGACGCAATAAAATGAACATGTAACCACAAAATTACTTCAATAAGTGTTCAAAATGACCTCCATCATTTTCAATCACGTAATCGCACTCTCTTTAAAAACATTTTTAAATACAAAACAATATTTGTAGGAAATTTTGTTTTTGCACTCTATTCCTTGATTTCAGCTTTTCCGGAAAATCGGTTTGATTTTCAAAAAATTTCACTTGAGCAAAGTTGTAGCCCATAAAATTTGCTATCCGGAATGGGCCGTCGGTTTTTTTGTACAACCTTTCGTTTTAAAGATACAGCGGTTGCAAAGTCTAAGAAACAATTAAATTTTGTAAGTTTTTTACATTTTTTTATACAAACTGCTTTATAACTCTCAAACCATTGCCTGTAGACAAAAAATAAATAAAACTAATTTTGTAGAGAATTTCATGCTCTATTAAAAAGCTGCAAGGTATTTTACGATAAAATTGATATTTTCGGCGACAGAGTCTTATAAATGCAGAAGTGTAAAAAAATCAAGTAAGTGTTGATATCAGCTTAGCATTGATTTTAGGAAAAAATTTTACTTGAAATTTTTTCTTAGAAAAAGGTCCTCTATCACCACTTAAAATATTCGCGGTGATAACGGGGACACCCTGTATATTATATTTTTGTTTTTGAAATGGACTGTATTTTTATTTACAAGACAATTTGACTATAAATTTGATGTTGTTGTTTACTCAAAAATTATTAAAAGTATTACAAATCAATAGCAACCAACCTTGGTTAGATTAAAATACAAAATTGCCTACTAAAATAATATTATGGCACATTGCCTACTAATTTTATCTATAATACTCGACATTCTCCCCCCTTTGAAGGCCCTAACCTTCAAAAAGAGATTCACAATAAATTCAAAATAATTAAAAACCTTAACCTAAGGGCAATGAACACATCTTTTTAAGAGCGCGTTTTACAACACCATTATTTGTTCGCACTGAAACAATTCTGCATCTTCCATCTTGTCCGGGATGAAGCTCGACTATTCTTCCGATACGCCAGCATAATGGTGGCAAATTGTCATCTTTGAGTAGCACTATAGTATCACATGCTGGTGATTTATTGTCCAAACTATTTTTAGATTACCCAAATATTCTTTTGACCAATTGGACCAAAAACTACATTGGATTTGTTGTAAAACTTGATATTTAGACATTCTGTTTTCCGGAATATAACAAATTGGATCAGCTATTATAGTAGTTTTCCAATTAAGAAGTGTGCAGGAGTTATTGGATTGAGGTCGTTTGGATCGGTAGAACTCGGTTATAGGGGTCTCGAATTGAGTATCTCCTCAATTTGGACCAGTGTCGTGTAAAACTAATCAAAAGTAAATTTTGATCTACCTAACTACCCTTTTAATATGAATTTCATACCTTTAATACCTGCTTCCCACAAACCACCTAAATGTGGAGAGTGGGGAACAGTAAACTTCCAGTTAATTCCTTCGTTTAATAATTCCTCTGAAAACCTTTCGTTTTGAGAATTCAAAATTCTATAAAATTGTTTCAAATCATTATTAGCACCTACAAAATTGGTATCGCTATCTGAATGGATCTCGAGTGGTTTTCCTCTACGAGCAATAAAGCGCCTTAAGGCTGCCATGAAAGAAATTTACATTTAGGCAAATCTAACAATAAGTAATGTGGTCTATTCCACCAAAATTCAAGATCTATCGAACCTAATACACGATCGTTACAACTATATCCAACCAAATTAATCAAAATATCGGAATTATTCCATTTGCATTTTTTAAGTTCAAATCTACCTGATATTACAATAATGTCAATTTGACGACAGGTTTCTATAGCTACATCAAAATATTCAAAACCTGTCAACAAATCATTGACGTAAAAATCCGATGCAATAATTTTAGCTGGTACAGAGAACAGATTTTCTACTTTTATAGATAATTGTTTTAAACATCTAATAGCTATTACTATTTGCTTATTCAAATGAAGACTAACGATTGACATGTGGCCAAGATCAATGTGTTCTTTTATGAAGTCATGATGTTGCAATTTAAGCAAATCATTTGAAATTAGTTTTCTGGGGTAATTACACTAGAGCTTTTTTTATAGCCGGACAAAGTTGCGTTGCTACGAAAGTTTGGTTGCTAGGAAAATCGACGAGACAAAACTGTCTTTGACAGTTGTCGAGTCAAGATTTGCCTAATAGCAACTAAACTTGAGTTTAGTAAAAGCAAGTTTGTCCAGGATAAAAACAAAGCTCGAGTGTAATTCGGTACGATAACTGCACGAATAAATTATAACCTTCAAATAATAACTGACAAAACGTCAAATCTTTTACTTAGTTACAACCAAATAAGTCGGTTGCATGGTAACAAAGTTACATGCAAAAATGCAAGTGGATATTTAGTTAGGTACCTTTTTATCCGCTGTCATAACGACAAAACGTGACGTCATTATGGAGAATTTAACATATGAGTGTAGTTATCGTTCTAAGAAATGAAATGTTTTTTGGGCAATTTGCTTAGCATAGTCCAAAACTGATACGTCCTCTGACAAAGGAATAGAAACGGCAAATCTACCATGGTAAACTCTATTAAAGTTATTAATAAAAGGTTTTTCGCAAGCAATTTCTTGCGGGGAGAAAATTTTAGTTTCGGCGCATTCATCCAATTCCCCGAAACGTGACAATTGTTCCCTTACGTCATTAGAAGAAACTTTAGAAATCGTAGACGTCAGCAACGGTTTTTGATTTGACGATACGCAATTTGAAAGATCTCTATTTTCCTTACATTTAGAATGATTTTCTAACGCTTCTTGTTCATCCTCCAAAATTTCAATTTCAATTTGAATATTCTCAAAGTCTCCTAAAGTATTTTTAAAACTAGACAAGTGAAGTTCTAATTTATAGATAATTGAATTGTGGCATTTTATCGCGTCTCTTTTATAATATAGATCCCTTGAATTAAACGACATCTCTAATAATCTAAGCAAATCTAATAATATAAAATACGAAAGGCGATACTCAAATACGATATCCTATGAAGGGCGAAGTCCTTGATTGCTATGACGAACCAATATGTAAATGGTGCTTCTTTTATTTCCTTCACTGGCTAACGAAAACGAACTTCGTTTTATATACAATCAATGTTCAAACTATTTCCTTCTATGGCACGACGAAACGAACTTTTAATAGATCTGTTCGTTTTATATATAATCAATGTTCAAACTATTTCCTTCTATGGCACGACGAAACGAACTTTCAATAGATCTGTTCGTTTTATATACAATCAATCTATCACAACCGAATGTTGTGAGCGTCAATTGACTTCTATGGCACGACGAAACGCACTTTAAATAGACATCACAACCGAATGTTGTGAGCGTCAATTGACTTCTATGGAACAACGAAACGCACTTTCAATCTATCGACTTCTATGGCACTTCGAAACAAACTTCCAATAGTATTGCCTTCTTTGGCACGACGAAATGGTACTTTAACACGAACTATGAATAGACCTATCACAAAACCAAAACGATTATCCGGTTCGATTGGACCAAATGTTGCGAGCGTCTATTGATCTTCTATATATTATATTTTTGTTTTTGAAATGGACTGTATTTTTATTTACCAGACAATTTGACTATAAATTTGATGTTGTTGTTTACTCAGAAATTATTAAAAGTATTACAAATCAATAGCAACCAACCTTGGTTACATTAAAATACAAAATTGCCTACTAAAATAATATTATGGCACATTGCCTACTAATTTTATCTATAATACTCGACAACCTCCATGCTGGGTAAGTGGGTATTTACGCCCAGTAAGCAAAAAGAACAGTTTTTCTAAGGAAATGATTAAAGTAGACTCACGTCAAACACTTCCTGCATGCCTAGTAAGTGAATAATAACGCACGGTAAGCAAAACGCACCCTTATTTAGAAATGTCGAAGTAGGCTTACGTCAAAATTGACAAGACAACGTAATTACATGTGTATATTAGCCAAAAAGCCGTTAAAATCGTAGGTATTATGTGATCGTAGAAAAAGTAAGCTACATAACACGAGCTGTAAAGCAATTACGCACTCGCCGCTACGTGGTTCCGTGCGCAACTTTTCCACTCGTGCGTAATATGCTTCTTACAACTCTTGTTATGTAATATATTATTATGACCACATTGAATTTCATAACATTGGCGTACTTTATAGTCCAGCGCTCCTGCTGGAGGAGGGTAAAAAAGTTAATGAGAACATGTTCCGACTCTTAGTTGTCATGGAAACAGTTAAAGAAAACTAAAATCGTTTTGGATAGTATGAACCATTAAATTGAAACATGCTTTAGCTTTTATAATAAGCGATATTCCTATCTATCTTTCGAAATATTGAATGTAAAAGTTGTACTTATAAAGGTAACCATTAAATGGCGAATGCCAATTGTTTAAATATTATTCTGTGTTTCTCTATTTAGTTTATTTCAAAATGTATATTTTAATCTTCATAACAGATCTATATTACGGTTGGCACATGTCTTTTTTGTCACCAAAACACCTATAACTTCTGAAATATGTTTTACTTAAACTTTTACAGAGCAAAAATCTGTAATCTTAGATTTAGGCAAATATTAAGTTATGACAAAATAATTGATAAAAATTAAGTCATTAATAGGTTCTTCTTAAAAAAAAAACTTGGTTCCATTTAATCGATCTTCTATCTCTTACGGTTTAGAGGTTCTCTGTAAAATCTTCAAATGAAGAGCACAGTTTATATCTTTGCTTAAAGTAGTTTTTTTCTCCGTTAATTTAACGAATGACAACAATATATATGCTATTAGATAAGCACATTTAAAAATACTGTGGTCCAGAAAGTTTTTGTTACAAGGAGTTTTTAAAATGTAAATAAAAACTTGAAATACAGTTTATATAAAGTAAGATATCAAATTTTGGGGAAACATTCTGGCATGAGATCTTTTTTGGGCATTTAAAGTTGACTGAATTATGTGAGTTAACAGATTTCGGAACTGTTAAGTTTTTCTCTCACCACTGTTAATTTTTGTGGGATTTAACAATAATCAAGTTATAGATTTTATATTATCGGCATACAAGAGTAATTGACTATCGGAAAATTATGTACACTGTAGGCCAAGATTCAACCAAATGATTTTAAAAATCTTTAGAAAACTAGCAAATATTACTAATAGATTAAAGAAAAACTATAAAATAATATTATTAGTTCAATTTATCAAAATTAAAAGGTGGTTTACTTATTAACTACAATAAATCTAACCAGGGAAGGTCACGATACGTTGTTGCTAGAATTTGATTTAGGCTGTGTTTATTGCATCAAGAACATCAAAACAAATGTTTTGCAGAGTTATACGTGTTACTGACCATTTCCTTCGGAAAAATAGGGAAAAAACTAAAAAATTGGTATAAAAGGGTCATTTTTGCGATCGCGTTGGCCATAAAACCGTCAGAGACAAAATCAAAATTTTACTATTTAATAATGCGCGCATCATTTGCAAGTAAAATGGTGCAAAGTTTTTGAAAAAAATCTTCAACGGTTCTGGAGAAAAACGCGAAAAACAAGACCTTTGTAAAAACGGTTTACCTGTATGTTAAACGCCAATGCAAGTCGCATAGATATAGTTATACAGATATACCACAACTTCTCAAATCATAGCGCTTATGCAGGGGGTTCGTTTTTGACGTTTTTCTCCGGAACCGTTCAAGATTTTTTCAAACATTTTGCACCATTTTACTAACAAAGAATGCGCGCATGGGTGAATAGAAAAATTTCGATTTTATCTTAGACGGTATCATGGCTAACGCGATCGCAAAATGACCTTTTATACCAATTTTTCAGTTTGCCCCCATTTTTCCGAAGGTAATCGCCAGTGGCACGTATAACTCTGGGAAACATTTAGTTTTGATGTCCTTGATGCAATAAACAGCCTTAATCAAATTCTAGCGACAACGTAACGTGACCCTCCCTTGTAAGAAATTTTAAAGTTAAGGTTAAGTAAAATTTGCTTTTTGTAATCAACCCAAATTGACCACATTTTTTGGATAATTTTAATTTGATTACTTAAAAATAAATTATTTTCCTTCTTTCCAACATTATAGGAAAGTGGTTTTGCCAAAATATGGGTCGATATATATTTTTGTAACCTTTAATGCAGCTGAACAAACTTTACGATACTTCTGAGAAACCAAATCGGTGAAATTTCCAAGAAAAAATGCTCACACTAGCCGCACATTTATTTAATTGCTAATGAACATGTTGGTTATGAATGAATCTAGCTGACGACGTGTTTTTATACCACCAACGCCTTCTAGATACCGATCATCCTACGACTTGTATGAGAACACCTCAGTTTGCGTTCTCCGTTATGACACGCAATATTTCTTAAAAACATTTCATGACGTCACCGAATTCTTGCATTAACTTTCTCAGCTTCTCTGAATACCAACACTGCAGATGGTTTGTGTCGTATCTTTTAGCCATTTCTGGACAATGACAATACACCGTTCGGTTGAAGGTTTGAATGTATTGCTTAATTTTGCATTCAGATTGTGCATCTCGCGTATGCAAAAGAACGATTCGCTGAGTAAAGGCAATAAAATAAAATGTCAAGGCAGGGTTTTTAGAAATTGCTGGTTGTTTGTCAATTAGCGGACTGTTTGAACTGACGTTAAACTATTGATTACTTTGCTCGAATTATAGTGTAGGTCATGATTATTAGGTTATTGATGTTTGTCGCTGAAATGCTGAGAGATATAGAACTGCAGCTAACCGAACAAAATTTACTGTAGGAAGCAGGGACTAAAAACGAAAAAAATTCCGTTCGTTTCTGTTCGGAACGAAAACGAAATATATCGTTTTCGTTCTTTTCGTTCTAACCGAAAAAAATCTTTTTTCGTTTTTGTGAACCGAAATAATAACGGTTAAAACCGGTTTTACAATATTTTTTTGTCGTCAAAATTCATTTTTTTTCTAGTCACCACAACCCTCTATAAATACGATAACAATATTTGCGTCTCAACTAAAATATAAATGATGACGATGGGGTTTGATGCTCACGGACAGCATATTTTAGACTGGCGAACCATCGTCATATTAAATTTACCAAATCGTTAAACACTTTAACATTTAACCATTTTATTAAGTTTAACACCCGTAAGGTGCAAAAACACAACGTGATTAGGTTAAATTAGACACACGATCTTTATCTAAAAATTTGAAAATATAGCAAGTGCTGTTTTAAATTTGTTTAAGTACTAAAAATCTATGCATTTGAATTAAATAAGATCCTGCTGTAATTATTTAAAAAGACAAAAGAATGAATTCAAGTGGATAATTAACTAAATGTTATAAATAAAAAAGATATTAAAAAAAAACTTATATTAACTTGAAATATACTTTAACTTTATAGTTTGTACATACCATACAATATATATTTTCACATTCCGTTAAATCTTACTAGCAACACATCATCCAATAAATCTTCTTTTACATTAGTCCTTTTCGAAGTAAGAATAAATTTTACTATTATTATGTCTAAACGCAAATAAAACATACACATTGATAATATATATCCAATCAATTGTATATTCTATATTGATGATCTAAAAAACAAATTAGAAATAGAGAATATCTGTACCGTTAATCGTGTTACACGAAATTGCAAGTATAAACAATAAAGTTGTTGATACATATTCACGTAAATATATGGAGAAAAGTGAAGCTCACTTATTTCAAGTGAGATTTTTTACTGCCTCGTAGAGTCTCCCCAGCACAGAAGGTAAATTCGCGTTTGTGTTTAACAAATAAAATTGAAATAGCGACAAAACCGGTTAAAACCGGTTAAAACCGGTTTTGGAAAATATTTATTTCGTTTCCGTTCTTGAACGAAAAATAATAATTTCGTTTTCGGTTTCGTTTTCGTTCTTAAAAAAATTTCGGTTAATTTCGTTTAACGTTTTCGTTTTCGTTCCGTTCTCAGTCCCTGGTAGGAAGCGGATTTGGTTTAATTTTGATATGTGTGAGAAAAATAGAGAGCTGCGAAACATCGAAAATACCAAACGCAAAAAGAACATAATGGTGGACGAGAGAATTACAAAAGACTACTAAGAAGAAAGAAGAGAAATTGAAGAAATATCTAAGCACAAATAAAGCAGATGACTTCGAAAAAATAGGCAAAGAGATAAGAAGTAAAGTTGGCAGTAAGAAAAACAAATGAAACATGAATACAATTTGGGCAGAACATGAAGTACAATTAATTTCAATGAAAACCAAATTGTTCATGGCAAGAAAAAAAAGAAAACACATCAAAAAAACATAATAAGTTAAAGTAAAATTCATTGTGGAAATGCAAGTAATTAACGGACATAGAAGACATATCAAAACGGAGTAAAAAGAGTAAAAGACTAACAGGACACCTCAAAAAGAGAGAAAAGAGAAAGAAGATAAAACGGATACGCTTATGAACATGATCAAGGAAGTATGAGAGATATAAAAGAAATAAAACATGACCAGAGGTCACATATCAGGAGGAACTGAAGGAACTGAAACAGAAAAATGAATTGCTGAAAAATTAAAACAAGATAATAAAAGAGAAGATGAAATCCGTAGAAAATAAGAGTTAGAAGACTGGAAAAAGATAGAACCAAAAATAATATCGTTGTAACAGACTTGGAGATAAAAACTGATAACAAAGCAGACCTTATACATGAATTTGAACACCTTATTGAAAGAGGAACAGGTATAAAAGTTCAGATTAAAAACGCCATACAGGTAGGCACAAAAGCATGTAAGTTAGAAGTAGACAAACCACTAGAAAAAGAAAAGGTAATAAAAAATAAGTATAGGGGAAGATGGTATATACTGGGACATGGTATATATACTGCGTTCGGAATTTAACTCGCAGATGCGATCTATGAGAGTAAGATTTAAGGTCACGTGGTATCGTGATGAAACCGATTACTTTAAAATAAACGAACGGGTGTTAGTGACAATGTAGATTTTAACCTCAAAGTTTTGACATAAGTTTCGTAAAAAAAATGTATTAAAAAATGAACCGTAATAGTGTTATGTTTGCAATTAACTGTGGAAAAATGTTTTTTGATGACGACGAAGATGATCAAGAATTTGATGTTGTGGAAAAAGTCAAAAATTATGCAGAAATTTTGGTTCCTCGCTTCACAGACCACCAATTCAAAAGAAATTTTAGAATGTTTCCCGAAACATTTGAAGACCTTTTAGGTAAACTTCATAGTGTGGAAGAGAATAAGATAGCTGCCGGGCATCCACAAATGGCGTTAGAAAAACAGGCAATGGTTGCTGTTTGGTGTTAAGCAAACATGGAAAGTTTTCGTTCTGTTTCAGAACGATTCGGAATTAGTAAATCAACCTGCTGGGATGTTCTCCAAAGAATATGCAAAAAGTTTCTAGTGATAAACGTAAAGTATAAAATTGTATGGTGGCCCTCATGTACAAGATGTCTCCAAATTATGCAAGATTTTGAAGAAATAAATGGTTTTCCAGGAGTAATTGGATGCATTGATGGAAGTCATATTCGTATCATGAAACCTCTGAAATATCCAAACTCTTATGTTAATCGAAAAAATTATCATTCAAGTGCTGTTGCAAGGTGTTTGTGACAATAGAAAACTTTTTATTGATGTATATGCTGGAGAACCAGGCTCTATCCATGATTGTAGGCTGTTGCAAAAGTCAGATCTCTATACAAGATTATGTAGCAATGAATTGGAATTTCCTAACAACGGTCATCTCCTTGGGGATCTTGCTTATAAACTTACTGATAAGATAATGGTCGGGTTTAAAGATAATGGTTTTATGACAACACATCAAAAATTATTTAACTTTAAAGTGTCACAAATCAGAGTATGTATTGAAAATGCTTTTGGTCTACTAAAAGGTCGCTTTCGACTAGATTTAATTTCATTAATAATAGTTGCATCATGTGTTCTTCACAATATTTGTATATTGGCAGGTGATACAGCAGAAGATATAGTTAACATAAATGCAGAAGTTGATGAAGAAAGATTAAACGATGCAAATTTACCTTATGAACAATTGCAAGAAAATGACCAAAATTCAGCTGCAAAAAGAAATAATATTTTAAATAACTTTAGGAATGTCTTATAGCTGTATTTATATATTTGGTAACTTAATATATTACATGTAAAGAACACTTGTAACAATAAATGTAGCTAGTACACTAACAATAAGTAACATAACATACGTAAAAAACCTTTTATGAAAATAAAATTATACCTACTCAAAAGAAAGAATTACATTTGCTTTTCTTCATCACATTTTTTGTTACAGTTTGAACAATGATTTTCAATATTGTTTGCTATTATTTCTAAAATATTTAGATATCAATCATGCCTCTCCATTTTTTCTCTATGTCTTCGCTCAATAGGGTTAATTCTTCTTTTTTTTAATAATCCTGAGTTATTTTTTCTCGAGCTGTGTTTGTCCATCTCTTCACTTTCAACATCTTCACTTTGAGCAAGTAATACATTTGTGGAAGAACTGGAAGTATTAACTACCAGTCCTCTAGCACTACTGCATGTAGCAACCGCATTTATCTCCGGTTTTTTATGTAAAATTTTATTGATTACGTCAAAAAATTCCCAATATTTAGGGTTTCTGCCTGAGGTGTTGTTGTTTTTTAAAACCTCTATAAGTTTTTTGTAGGCCTTTCCATTTGGTATCGCACTGCTGCCATGTTATGCAGCATTTCATTTTCTCGCTTATATTACGTGCAATTTTTAGCCATATTTGTTTTTTAATATTTTTTTCAAATTCATCAATATATTTTTTATACAGTGAAATCAATAACCAAGTGCTTTCACGCGTCCACAGTTTTGTTGCAACTTCTTCTACAGCCTTTTCTGCAGTACACGGCTCTTCTTGAAGCACACATACATTTTGCTCTGTTGTATTATTTTCTATGCAAAATTAATTTATTTTATAACATACAAACATTAAATAGTAACTTACCTTCAAAAACGTGAAACGTTTGAAAGTGCCTATTTATGTTACTTTCCCCTTTAAAATACACATTACAAACATCGCACATGAAAACATTATCATCGTTGTCGGCCATTTTCGCGGTCTATGCTTTATAAGGTTATAGTAAATTTGAATGTGGCGCCGTTTGTATAAAAATATTTGCGAGCTCGATCTTCGGACTCCGATGTAATCGAGCAACCTCGAAGTGCTCGAGAATGTAATTACCGAACGTTTCAGATGAACCTCGAAGTGCTCGAAATGATATTACCGAACGCGTACTAATGTAAAACAGTTAAATGTTAACCGAACGCACTAATAGTGGGACAACAGAGATTTTGGCCATCTGTTACCCCGTACTTGAAGTTTGTTTACATCAAAATAGCGGTTAAGCAGTCCCATTATATCCTGTCTACAGTATGTGTCGTAAACAATGTCATAGTGACTTGCACATGTGAGGCATGTTTGGTAACTGCGCATTGTTTTTTTGTGGTTATTCAGTTTATGTGCTAAAACTTTTTTATTTATTTAACAACAATTAGAAAATTTGGCGTAGGTGTACCTTACAGTATATTAAATGTATGTACAATGTTAAAACTTAAAATAATCATACAAGTTTTTCATTAAATCGTTGCTTTTAAAAATTGATCACATGGTGCATTGTGGGACAATGATGATAATCAGGTAAATTTTCTGAAAAAGACTTCCGACTTTAGATTTTATTTCTCTAAAAACAGAGATAAAGACTGTGTTGAAAAAGAAAATATTCTGTGTAGGTTAAGCGCACCGACTACGTTTGGGGGCACTGAAAAAACAAAGAAACATTTTCAATTTTAGTTTGATTTTTCAAAGTACAATGTCTAAATGCCCATGAAAAGTGAAAGTTTTTAAAATAAAAAATTAAAATTAAGTTTTTTTTTTATTACTTATGCTTTATTTCATGTATATTTTTTGCTGTCCCACAATGTACCACGGGGTGGTTTATGTAGGGACAAGTGGTGTATAGTGGGACAGTCCCTCTATTTGTGTACCTTTATTTTTAAAAAATATTTTTTTTGTATAAGCAATGATAAACTAAAGCAATATGAATATCTCATATCAATTTGAGGTATGCAAATTAAGCCGTTCAAAAGTTACGCAAAATTTAAAAAAAGTGTCCCAGTATATACCACCTTCCCCTAAGCTAAAACAACTCCAAGAAATAATATATATAAACAACGAAATGACAAAGGAGGAACTGGAAATTCAAAAAAAGCTAAAACAAATAGCGGAAGAAGAGAAACAGAAAGGAAGAACAACGACAATAGGACATCAAAAGATCACAATTAATGGAAAAGAATTCAAATGGGACAGGGAGCAAGAAAAGTTGGAAGAAAATAAAACAACAACAAACCATCAACCTTCAACAAACAGATGGCAAAGAATAACAGAAATATTAGGACAACGATACAGGCCAAGAAAAAAGACGCGAAAAAGGAAAAAAATAAAAAAAAAAATAAGAAAAGATAACAAGAGGACATCGGAAATGCCACAAGCAATGAAAAAGGACATGCGAAAGGAAATAAAAAGAAAAGAGGAAAACACAAAAAGAACTCAACTCCAGAAAAAAACCGAGAAAAAACTAAAAAAAAAGAATGTGGCCTTACACTCGAAAGGGTAAACAAAGGCTTTAGGATTAAGTAAGTAAGTGATGATAAATCATGAAGCACTGGGAATCTTGAAAATCGGTAGAGATAGAAAGAGGGTTTCTCAAAATTAACAACCAGCATTTTTATGATAGTTAATGCTCATATTAGACGTTGCGATTTTTCTTACAAATCATTTTTCCACAACGCAAATCCAAAAAATCGCAACGTCTAAATGTGCATAGGAAAAAAAATCGCAACGTATTTTAAATGTCATAGGATTTTATTCTATTGAACATGCTCTAATTTTTCAAGGTCAAACAAGCGTATTTTTTTACATTTTTAGTAACTTTTGGTAATTTTTGTGCCACTGTGTTTTCAAAAACGATCACATAACCTATAAAGTACTGACGCCAACAATTTTGAATTTGAAAAATGGATGACAAAAACTTTAAGAAGAGAAATGTTGTTAGTATGCTAATAACTTTATATAAGGGCCAGCCATGTTTATGGAAGATAAATAGCCCAAATTACTGTAACAAAACTTTAAGAACTAAGGCGTGGAGCAAAATTACAACTTCATTAAAGAAAATGTTTAACTTGACTGTAAACGTAAAAGATGTATCAACAAAGATTGCTGGGTTAAGGAGTACTTTCAGCAAAGAAAGCAAACTTCTGAAAGCAAACAAAAGAATCGGTACAGGGAAGGAAGATGGTGTTATACCATATGTATCGACTTGGTGGGTAAATTTAATAAGTTTTGTTTCAATCCAAATGCCAGATCGGAATTTTCAAAAACTCCACCATCATATACTCTCCCATTTACTCCTACATCAATGTACAAAAAACCATATGAAGCATCAACAAGGGCCAACAACACGATGCTGTTGAATTCTTTGTAGTTGTAAAAAGTGGCACCTGCACTTTTAGGAGCATGAAATGCTATGTGCTTTCTATTCAAAGCACCAAATATATTTGGAATATTGCATGACGAATAGAACTCTTCTGAAACTTGCTTCCATTCTTCTGATGTTGACGGCATCTTCAGATATTCCTCTCTCAACGAAGAATAAATTACATCGCAACTTCAGGAATTATATTACTTAACGAAGACTGTAAAATTCTGGTGGATTGGCTTAGACTTTTATAGCTTTCACCAGTCGCGAGAAACCTAAGAGTCACAACCAAACGGTCCTTTGCTGAAATGCTGTTCCTCATTACGGTGTCACGTTTAGCTATTACTTCTTTAACGTTACTTAAAAGGAAGTTAAAAATTGCGTCGTCCATTCTTAAAAAGTTCCTGTACTCCTCTGGGTCTTCGTATCGGAGCTCCTTCTGAAGAAGATGCAGTGTGCCTCTTTCAGCTCTTCTTGTTCTCCAGGGTTTTACCACCACCTCCTTTTTCTCCGTGTGTGCGTCGTCGTGGTCAACAAATAGTAATCACACATAATAATGTTGACCAAATACAGGACGTTTCTCACTTTTCCCTTATTTTTTAAAACGGTACGCATTTTGCGCATGTTATGATGCGGCTAATTGACAGCCGGCTGTCATTTAAATGTCAGATAAATTGTGCAGCGCAGTGGCGATTTCGAATCGTACGCAAAAAAAATCGCAACGTGTAATAGGGGTCTTGTATTTATTTTACAAGGTGTAAAATATTTTTCTTACAGATGGAAAAAAAAATCGCAACGTCTAATATTAGCTTTAGTCCCTTTTTTTTTCATTACAGCTGAATCAGTTCTAATAATAATAATATTAATTTTATTATTAGTAATAACACACTTCTTCTAGATTAACAATCTTGAACATGCTTATTATCTGAAGCCAAAGTCCGGTTCATGGTTATATATTTATAATAAAAAGGTGTAACGAACTGTTCTTAACGATATTTCAATTAGCACCTATGTTCGAACAGGATGTAAAAGAGTATTACAAGATTAATTTTGATTGATCTTGGTTAAACTGTTACTGCTCCGGGAGTGCCTTATAAATTCTAGTTCCCTAAAATCGTTTTAATCAACCTTAATGGCAAGGCTTTAAAAGTACTTAAATAAAATTTGTCTTGTATTTTGTATTAAACGAACTATATTTTGGTAAATTTTTAGAGCTATTTCAACTAATAAAAAAAAAAGATTTACGTAACCTAACAAATGGTATAGCTTGCTTGATACGTCAATAATATACAAAAACAATCGATGTTTGTAATCAATGTACATATTCGGTGGTGTTAAGCTGACGTACTTAGCTGGTGGGTGACGGGTGGGTGTTTTAATTCAGTATCAGGTTGGGCGCCCACTCTGCGCCGCCACTGAATCAACAAACTATAAAACTTTAGCCTTGTCTCTGAATGTTTAAGTAGGCACACGTAACGTTTTTAATTTTATTGAATTTATTTGGAATAAATATTAAACGACGTACAAGTGCCTTGCTTAAATTGGTTATGCAATAATTTTACATGTTAAAAGAATGCTGGATTGAATTTTTAAATGATCTTAATAGGTTTGATATCACTTCTGTTAAAAGCTTTAAAAATTATGTAATTGTGGCTATTTTTAAAGTTCAGTGTTCAAAATCAATGTTAATATTAATGCAAATATAAAACGAATTAAGCATATACGTATAAATCACTTATATTGCTCATTAAAATTATATTAATTTTACTATAACTGAGTTTAATACAAAATCACCTACATTTTGTTTTTGAAGAATCTCTTCTAGAAATAATAGACCAGTTTTAAGACTCTTGTTTCTTTGAAGACCTACGAAATCTACTGACAAAGAGACGGGAGTCTTAAAACTTGTTTAGCGTTCCTACACGAGATCCTCCAAAAAAGGTTAAGTTATTTTTAATTAAATCTGCACAAGAAAAATGCAAAACTATAACTAATAAACAAGAGAAGAAAAGAAGCAGAGAAGGAGAGAAGAAAAGAAAAAGGGGGAAGAGAGGAAAAAGAGGAAAGGATGAGAAGAGGGGAAGGGAAAAGGATGAAAACAGGGGGAGGAAAATATGAGAAGATGGGAAGAGGAAAGAAGAGAAGAGGAGAAGAGAAGTAGAGGGGAAGAGAAGAAGAGGAGAAGAAAATTAGAAAATAAGCGAATAAGAGAATAAGAGAACAAGAGTAGAAGAGAACAAGAGAACAAGAGTAGAAGAGAACAAGAGAACAAGAGTATAAGAGAATAAGAGAATAGGATAATAAGAGAATAATAGAGGAAGATAATAAGAGAAGAGGAGAATAAGAAAATAAGAGAAGAAGAGAATAAGAGACGAAGAGAAGAGGAGAACAAGAGAAGAAGAGAAAGAGAGTACAAGAGAAAAAGAAAAAGACCTATTTGTATTAATAAACGAATTACTAAAACAAATTATTAGTGATTAATTTTAATTGTAATATCTAATTTTTGCTTAAAATCACATCTATTAAGTTTTTTTTTTTACAAACACAAAACCGGCAAGACTACCGTTTCTTTTTCAGCAGCTTTCCTAGGTATTTATTTGTTAATTTAAAAAACCTTATGACGAAGAGGCGGAAGTCTCAAAACTGACCTAGTTGTTTTAAACAAGAGATTTTTTAAATAGATAATAAGTTAAGTGATTTAAAGCTGATTACTTTTAACATCATTATCAACCCTATACGATTTTTTTTTTGAATTGACTTATTATTTGCTTTCGAAGGACCATAAAAAATTTCTTGGTGTCCACTACAACGCTATTTCAAAATTAAATTTAAAGGTAACTATATTACTACAAATATAATATTTACTGTTTTTCTTAAATTGTCATCTTCAATAGTTACACGTATTTTCTCATTTAATTTTAATAATTTTTAACTACCTACGAAACAGCGCGAACCTATTTAATTTAGGAATCAAAATTGAAGAAAAACACAGTAAATGTAAGAAATAGTTTTTTAATTAAACTCAAAATCACATTTACTGTGAGAAACTTTTATCCACCCAACTTGTTTGTTTCCATTAAGGCATTAATTTTGAATATTTTCAGGAGTTAAACTGAATTAGCGTATAGTGGAGTTCGCTCGTTAATTTTGTTTTTGGTCGATTTTTAAAATAAGCTTATGAACCAGTTGGTAAAAGACCATGTGCTACTTACATTTCACAAACAATTCTTAAATGTTTCTACATGCTCCATTAGATAAGCTTCCAAAAATCTGGCCGTTGTTCTGAAATTCCTCATTAAAAGTTGCGAAAAATGTATCCATTATATTCACGGGGCAACTGTTTTTAACCGTTTCCAGCAACTTTAAATCACAGTCAAATAAACAGCATCGATTAAGAAGATCAGCAAAAAATTGTTACTTAATAGATCCATTAAATGTTGAAACACGAATTAAAACGCCTTCAAACAGCGTCCAATTAAATTATCATACCTGTTTAATAAGACTGTCGAGCAGTTTAGTCGACGGTATTAAAATTATAGTGATATTAAACCATAAAGAAACAAGTTTGTGGAAGTTAAATATTTATCAAGACCCCATTATTAATTTTGAATGGACTTTTTATTGTAATAAGTTCATGCAAATGGTTAATGACGCTGTATGGGAATTAATTGTTTGAAATTCACGCGAACAGTGTCATCCACGATTATGTCCATATAGGGTTTGGTGTATTAAGGTCATTAACTGACCGTGGAGTGCAGAAATATTACAAAATCTGCCCTTGATTGACTGACACATGGTAAGTTGTAGACCTTGACTTAGTTTGTAGCATCACAATGGGACAGTTTTTACAACGCGAATGGAACTTGTCACGTTTTGCTTTCCTTTCCTGATATTTATATCCACCAACTGGTCGTTTTTAGGCGCGTTATAGACATGTTCCGGCCGTTTTTGGACTAATTAGAGTTTCAAAATATTTTGGTTTTGTAGATGATGTTAATTGTTTCAAATTTATGTGCTCGGGAAGGAATTTTAATGGCATGGTGAAAGTTTACTGGAAAGATTTGAAGAAATTAAGTTTTAGTGGTTTTGTCATTTTAAGGACAAAATTGGCTGAAAGTAGTTCATTAATTAAACAGTATAATTAATAAATATCTCGTCAAGGAAATACTACAAAAATAAGTAGCCGGATTTACGATGAGATGAAATCAAACACATTAATAAATTTATTAAAGAAACATTTTTAAAATATCACTTTTAGTTCTCTTAGGCCGAGCGCGCACTGAAGTGATATGAATATAATGCGTGGTCTAATACGGCCTTTATTTTTTTAATGTAACGCTTTATTTGCAATGATCTGATTTTGCCACTAGTCACATTATAATATAATTCTTAATCTGTAATTTTACATGATCAAATTTGGAACAGATTTAGTGTAAAAAAAGAGAAAAGCTAGAAGTTTACGATCTGGTAGAGAAACTAAAAGAAAACTGAGAAAAATATAAAGAACACATTTACAGAATGGAAAAATAAAGATTACCAAAGATAATGAGACAATATAAGTCAAAAGAAAGAAGAGAAGTAGAAACACCCATGAAGAAGTGGGAACCACTAACTATGATGTAGGTATCAAGAAGGCGAAACAGGCACTTTGTCCAATCATTGAAGTGAAGAAGATGAAGAAGAAGAAATATTGCAGAATTTAAGGTTTTGTGGATTGCATGTCACAAAAAATGGTGAGAATTGAATTTTTGTGTCCATGACTACAGTGGGCTGTTCAGTAACTATTGTTTATGATTGCTTTATTTTTAGAAAGACGTTTGATTCCAAAATTCTAAGAATGGTGATAAAAATGCGTAGTTTTTAACCATGAAGCCAACAAGAAAGTTTGTGGATAATTTTGTCAGGCAATGATTCAGAGATTTTCTCAGAATTCATCATGTCTTGGTAGATTTTAAAGAAAATGTAGTTCCTTTTTAACAAAATTTAACTTAATAAGTTAGCGTGACACTATTGTCGGTCTGTTTTCTAAACTCCATAAACCGACTCATATGAATCACGTTTAATTAGAACAAAACGTTAAATGGGGCTATAAAAAGTTACAAACAACACAGCTATAACAAGTGCAGCTGTTTTCGGGTACTCGTTTAGAACAAACAACAAAACTGATATTATTTTACATGGACGTAGTAACGACAAGAGTTTACTATTTTATCTACAGATTATCATTAATTTTACGTTAAAACTTTTTAAGTATTTTGATCAACTTTCTGCTTGGTTAATTGATATTTTAATAACAGTTTCATATTTTTACAACTCAATAATTTTTAATTAAAGTTTCGAAGTTTTTAAAGCCGTTCAAGTGATAGGTCCTCGAGTTTTCGCAAACTAGAAAAAACTTCGTTGAAGAGATATTTTTACAACGGTTACTAACAAGTCCTTTAATTGCAGCAAAATTGTTCATTTAGAATTATCGAAACAGTCTCTCCTTATAAAGACTTTTGAATTTATGCAAATTATTTTGTGAGAGTTAATACTAAGTTTATAAAAGGCTTGGGTCAGCTTAATTATTGTAATAAATTTAGACCTTAACATTAACAATTACGTATAAGCTTTATGTAGGTTATGTATTATCGTAATTATTTTTATTATAATGTGTTATGTTAAAAAAATAAAAATTGTGTCATTTTGCGAATTAATTTTTTGATTAAATAAACGTCGTTGTGTGGAGGTAAATATAGAATAAATTGCACAAAGTCTGTATTTCTGAAAGTTGTCCCTGAATACAGAGTGTTCCAGATTTTATATCTTAAGAGCCAAAAAGTGTTTTCTTTTAAGGGGAAATTAATTTAATTTTAATTAGCCAATAGTTTATGGCTTAATCAAAGAAAACTTAAGACTGAGGTTTATTTTATTTGTAATTTTTTACAGCAAGTTTTAAATCTTGATTTCACATCAGACGTTTCGTCTGTCTTGAAACATCATATGCGGTATTATTCTCTTACAGGTACCATTTGGATATTGTTTAAAATTTTAAAACCAGAAAGGAAATTTGTGCATGTATAGCAAATACCAAGTTTTCACAAGTCTATTTATCTCTTTCCATGTGATGAAGTTGAAATCAAGAACATAATATGTAATTTAAAATCGTCTAATGCATGTGGTATTGACAATCTATCGAACCTGATAATAAAAAAAATAAATAACTTCATCTCCAAGCCTTTAGCTATTTTAATTAATCAAAGTTTTGAAGAAGGTATTTTTCCAAATAACCTAAAGATTACTGTAGTTCAACCTATTCTTAAAAAAGGTGATGCATCTAACATTAATAATTACAGGCCTATAAGTTTAACCTCTATATTTTCTAAAATTTATGAAAAAGTCTATTATAATAGACTTTATAGCTTTTTAACACTAAATAATATTCTGTCACCTAAACAATATGGTTTTATGAAAGGCAAATCTACCAAGGATGCTTTATGCAAATTAATTAATTACGTTTATCAATATATTGATATAAAAAAGTCAACAGTGGCTGCTTTTCTTGATCTAAGCAAAGCTTTCGACATGATATCCCATACCTTACTACTAGATAAGTTATATAAAATTGGCATTAGGGGTAATGCACTGCTCTGGATTAAAACTTATCTACGTGATAGAATACAATATGTACGTATTAATGAGAGGTTGTCTGATCCTTGTTTCATAAAAAAAGGTGTACCTCAGGGCTCTATCCTGGGTCCTTTATTATTTATTATTTTTGTTAATGATATTTTTTTATTAAACCTGAAATCTGATATTATCATGTATGCGGATGATGTATCTATTATATTCAATTGTGAAAATGAAAAAATTTTACAAAAACAAATTGAAAGAGATCTTTTTTTAATAAATAATTGGTTTAGAAAAAATTGTTTGAGTATAAATGTAAACAAGTTGAATTTTATTTACTTTAATTTGTTCAGAGAGAGAAACTATAGTTTAGCTATCAAATAAATAATTCTTTAGTAAGACAGTCTACCAACGCTATACTATTAGGGATCATCATTGATGAATGTCTTAATTGGAAGGTACAAATTGATGATTTGTATAACAAAATTCAACCCTTATTATATCAAATATTTAAAATTAGAGATATGGTTTGCATTGATACCTTGATGATGCTATACTATGGGCACTTTTACTCTAGAGTATCATATTCAATTATCTTTTGGGGAGGTCACAGTAATCATTTGCGCAGAATATTTCTATTACAAAAAAAAGTAATTAGAGCTGTTTTTCGTTTAGATTACATTTCCTCATGTAAGCCGATATTTGTTAAACATAAAATCTTAACATTACCATCACTTCTTATTTTAGAATCGTTAATGTTCATATTTAAAAATTATGACATAATATGTCAGAATAAATCGTACCATAGTTATAATACTAGACATGGTAGTGATCTCTCATTTCCTTTGCATAGGCTAACCAATTTTGAAAAATCACCTCTATATACTGCAATAAAATTGTATAACCATTTACCTCCTACATATAAAGGTGCAATCAGGAAAAAGGGATTTGCTAAATTAATGAAAGGGTTTTTGGTTGAAAACGCTTTCTACTCACTAGATGAATATCTCGATCGTGATGTATGATTTTCATTGGATTTTGGGATGTGGTTTTGTCCCTATATTTTATTTTATCTGTAATCTTGTTATAAATAATTTGTTTTTTTTGTGTTGATGTTTTGTTAACGGCTTGTTTTGTTATTTGTTCTTTTTTTTGTTGTCTATAATGTATTATTCAATGTTCTGCTGCTTTGATCAGCAGCTTTTTGTCTCATGGCATTTTTTGTTTGTGGACAATAAAGATTTTTATTATTATTATTATTATAAATAAAAAGGTAGGTACTTAATAAATTGCTTTTATGAAATAAATTTGTTTAAATAGAAAAAAATAATAACAAAACATTTTTTTAAACATTATTTTTGAATAACCTCAGTTATTTTTAATTTTTTTGGTTATAACCCTAAACACATATTATTAATAAAAGTATCTGTATTGGATCAACATCCGGATTAGTGGAAAAATTAATTTGATCCATAATTACTCTAAGGAAAACACACTTTGAGGATTATTAACATAGAAATAGGGTCAAAGAAAAAAATATCATTTGATAGAGGAAAGGAAAATTAAGTTGCTTTTCACGTTAATATTTAATGCTTTCCCTAGTGAATATGCAAAGTTGTAGATATCCTATAAATCACCGAAATAATTCATAGGATGTATTCCGGTCCAGCCACTGTGGATATTACTTACTCGTGGTCCATACTAATTATACCTTTAGTTTTCTAGCACATACAATGAGATTAATATGTAGATAACTTCGCAAAGAACGTGTGGGAACTCAGCTGCTAGCAAAATATTAAAAGCATTATTTAATAATCGTGAAATAAATTTGTAGGCAATCTTTTTGTTCGATAAGCGACTAGGTATAATTATTTTTTAATCGTAAGTAATCAGTGTGAATGCAATGAAGAAGCAGATTTTTAATTTAAATTTGGGAGTATCATTATAAAATAAGATTTTTTACAGTTAATTATTGAATTAAACATTACCTTGAAGATTTTTCAATTTAATTAATAAACACACCCTAATTTGGTCACCGTAATTAGATTTCTTAATTTTGTTATCCCAAAACTAATTTTCTTCCGTACTTAGCTAGTACCACTGTAACTTAAATAATTGTGTTGATTAAGAAAATAAAAAATAAAATAATTTTCTTTGGACTATATATTATTGAATTAAGTTATTATTACTTCTTATTAACATAAATCTTATCAGCTACATCATGTTTTACCTGGATTATAATATTGCATTTTGTTTATTGCGCGAAATTCTATTCAACGTTACTTAAATATGGGAGGACGCTTTGCAAAATAATTATGTTTTAAATTTGCAACAATTAAGGTGGCTTGGACATCTACTACGCATGCCAGAAAGTAGATACGCGAAAATAGAAATAGAGGAAGACCAAGAATAAAATGGGAAAAAGAAGTGAGGCAGAGACTAGAAGAAAAAGGAGTCAGCTGGAGAGATGTGCCACAAATAACTAACGATAGGCAGGAGTGGAGAAACAGTACAGAAATACAAAAGCATACCTCGACACCGAAAGGTACAAGAGGAACCGATTAAGAAGAAGAGGATATTAACAAAATATCAAAATTAGTTATCGATATTAAATTATCATTTATGAAATATTTTATATATACAAACAGGTCCTGAAACCGGTGTGGCTTTATGGTATTCAACTTTGGGGTTGCACCAAAGACAGCTATAAATCATCTATCCAGACTTTCCAAAACAAAGTGCTGCGTACTATGGTAAACGCTCCATGGTACGTCCGAAACAGTGATCTTCATCGAGATCTTGGTATATCAATGGTTAAGGAAGAAATTAAAAGGTTTGCTGGTAAACACGAAGCCACACTCCACCATCATGAGAATGCAGGAGGTCTTCAACTGCTGGACAACCAACATCTTGTCCGAAGATTGAAGAGGACCAAGCCCTTTGAACTCGTGTAGTGTGTTTTGTGTAAAAAGCAGAGCATAGTGCGCGAGTGAGAGTGCATAGAATATAGTCAGAACAATCTAGAAGACAGCAATGGATAGACGCTAGTTCTTAAGTATTTAGTTTTAAGATTTATTAGCAAAAAATTGATAGTTGGCCTATTAGACCAGTATTAATAAATAAAAAAATAATAATTATGAAATACCCTCCTGGTAGCAACAAAGGCTAAATAATTTTTGTTTTTTGTCAAGTTTTACTCGTTGTGTAATCGGAAAATTTAAGCAATTTAACTAATGGTTTAAGCAAGTTTGCAATATTTGTTTGTTTTAAGCTATTTACATTATGCAACTTTATGAGTTTACTTAAACAATTACTTGTCTTATCCATTGTGTTTTCTTCAGTTTCAAGTTCATCATTAGGTTTTACATCTTTGCTTTGCTTTTTCAATAGAACCTCTAAGCTAAATTAAGACAAACATTTCTGTTGACAAATTGCTTGTATTGACGAAGCAGCGCTAAGCTGTGAAAACGTACAGGTATCAACAATTTTACAAGAAAATTTTATATATTTACAGCTATTGTCTAAATCCAAATCTAGTGATGAAGCAACGCAAAGCTGTAAAACTGATAAAAGTTAAAGAATTTATAAAGTAGAAAAACACAGCAAATGAGTAAACTTTCAATGAACAGAAAACAATCAATTCGCAATATATTGTATCGTTATTAATCTAAGGGTTAAAAAACACAAAATAGGAAGAAAAATAGTCTGTTGATAGTATAGCAGCGAAATATAATTGGGAGACTTTATAATTGACGTTTTGTCAATGGTAGAATAATATTAAAAAATACCGATTACTCCAATTTTACTCGTTTAGGCGGTGTATTCAATTTTGCAAAACTAAAATAATAATACCTAATTCACTTTTACCTAGGCCAGGGGTGCGCAAACTTTTTATGCCACGCCCCCATTTTTTTCAGCATGTAAACTTGCGCCCCCTTCAATTTTTTTTTCGCTTTGAAGTTAGCAGGCATCAATAATTTTTGATCAACCGATACGAAATATTACAGAAATACAACATTGCAAACAGAAAACATATTTGAAATGTAAAAAAACTAGTGAATTTTTTCTTTTAAATTTATATTACGGTTGTCATTGCACCCCCCGCATCGTTCTTCGCGCCCCCATTTGGGGGCGCGCCCCCTAGTTTGCGCACCCCTGACCTAGGCGCGCAATCTCTAACTTAAATTTATAGAGGAAATAACTCTATCAATGTATGGTTCTGCTTGTGATAATATTTCTATACACGTTGAAGGGCAGTAAATACATCTGCCAAGACAGACAACAAAATATACTTTTGAACTGCAAGGCATGCGATGTTTAATCAAGAGATAACGCTGTGCAGAGAAATTACACACGGTGGAAGCGTACGTAATGTACAGTCCAACGATGTTAAGTTAAACATCATGTTTAATGAAAATAAATAAACCAAACCTCATTTTTTAAATTTTTAATAAGACAGAGTATTTTTCACTTGCTCATCTTAAAAGCTAAGAGGTCGATTAAATTGGGAAAAAGTTGCGAAATATCTGAATTAAATCTGAAAAGACCAAAACCATGGCCCTCTTAGTTTAGAAGTTATCGGAAGAACCAAATAAAAATTGATTTAAACTGTTTTTGCTGAATTCTCTTCAATTTTAAACATTATAAAATAATAGCAACAATTTACTGAAGCAACTTTTTTTTTCTTTACGCTGCTCCAATTGGATTTTGGGCTAAACGTTTTGTCTTTTTAACACCATCGTCAACTTTGTTATGCCGTGAGCGCTGCATAAGATTCTAACTTAAAAACGTAGTTTTTAAAATTATGTTAACAAATAAACAAAATCTGTTTTTTTTATAAATCGCTTAATAAGCAATTGAAACTAATGTTACTTGTCGATTTTGTGTAAGGCTGGCAAAAAAATACATTAAGCATTGCCCTAGATAACTTGAATATTTTCATTAAAAAGCAATTCAAAGAATCAATAAATATTGCACATGTGCTTGTACTAATTTTAAAATTAAATGACCCAAATTGCTATTATAAAATTAATAAAAGCTATAGATATCTTTAAGTTGTTTACAAAACCAGCTGTGATACTTCTTATTCGGTTCGTTTACAGAAGTCAAATAATTATAAGGAAATATGCGAAATATTTATTGTGATTTATTGATATAGCGGCAAGCGCGCGTTCATAACGTTTTCAGTATAATTATGAAAGATTTATAGTTGTTAATTGATAACCTTTGAGTAATAGTTATGATAAGAAAAAAGTTTATAGTGAAATAAAACACTTTACCAAAGACATTTGTAGTTCATAATAGACTCTTCATTTATTTTTAAGAATTTTAACATAGTTTTTGATAGTTAGGAAAATATTTAATAACTTAACAACAATATTAGGTCTACGAAGATTATTAAATTGTCTCTTTTATATACAGGAAACAGATTGTGGTTCCGTTTAAAGTTTTCTGAAGAAGGTAACTACACAAAAGTTGTACATTAGGTACTTGTAAAATTTTTATCTGTGTTATACAAAACGATTTTTTTTTATGTGCAGTTATAGTAAGTCTTTCCATATAAGATTAATTAACAATTTTCTGAAATCAAAACTATCGGTTACACCCGGTATAATCAAAATTCTGTGTTGTATTGGTATTAAAATTTTTACTGCAGCTAGTAGATTAAATGTAAAATAATTCTAAAATAAAATATATCTTCGTTTCCAGCATATTTTTATGAACTAATGCATCTTCGCGATCAACGAAACCTATGAAGTAGTTAAAACCATAAATTATGTTTTAATTTATCTGATCAAAGTTTAAGCCTGTTAATGAGAAAGTTAATAAAATTGATTTATAGTAGACGGTCCTTTAGTTAAATTTAAATTAATTTATTATTTTGATTACATGGTTTTTAATTACTAGCTTATCGATAAATATTTTAATTTTATAAATTAATCGATGAATATTTTAGTGACAGATAAATACCTCGACATAGCATGTAGTAAGAAATATAACGAAGTTTTTTTAATTTTTTTTTCCCTTAATAAGAAAAAATTTTATGTGTTCCCTTTGTGCTAAGAAAATCTCTTAATTATATTTGATTTACCATATGATCCTTCGTTATGCCTTAATTAATTCGTCTCCTAACTAAATCGCAAGTAGGTTTTGATCTATTTCAGTTGCGTTACACTTTTTTATTTAACTGCTGAATGAACACAAGTTTATATATAACTTGGTTCTTAATTGAGAATGTGTGACGAAATTCTGTGAGCAGACGTTTAAACCGGCTGTGATTCACTCATCTCACAAAAGTACAAACACATAGGTGACAACAATTAGGCAACACATTTTGAGAAACTGCCAAGTATTACAAACTCACAATTAAGTTTCTATGGACAATTAACTGTCTCCTCCTAATCTAAAAATGTTTAGTGTTTTGTCCTGTTTCTAGTTCTGTTGCGTTAAAATATTTAGGTTTTTAATTTCAAGTGATGTGTCTAACAGGAAAGGAATTCTAATATCAAGTTTAAGAGGAATTTAGGACTTGAAAAACATCAAGTCGGACTCATTTTAATGCTACACCGTGATCCAAATACAAAACGGATTTTATTGTCTTCTCATCGACTTTCACAATTTTTGGCTCAAATTGTAGTTAAAACATAAGCTACTTTTTAAGTCATCAAAATTTTTGATTATTGTATTTATAAAACTTAAATATTTTCTCAACACTTGGTGTTTTTTAGCAGTGGGCTTTAAATTTATACAGTTTTATTGCTAAAACTGTTATATATGACGGCAGGATTATTATTTTTTAATCTTAAAAACCAATGTTTGTTAATTTTGAAGATAAAAACAAAAGTAACCCCCTCACTTTTTGTAACAACCTAGTTTCATAAATATTGTCCTGATATAGTAATTACAAAACATTCTACCATATTCTGTATAAATAAAGTTCTTTTTGTTTGTTTTCAAAAGTGATATTTTGGTAACAGTTGCGCGCTCTCCTTGCAATAGTCTCTCGCCTCCCTAGGGGTGCGCGCCCCACATGTTGGAAACCACTGTCTTGAACGATGTCTTAATTTACATGGTCATTATTGGCTCAATTATTTTCATTTTACTTCACTATTATTTCATTTACTTTTTAAATGAATAACATGGAACAAATACTGACGCATCATTTACTAAAACACTTTAAATTTACCTATTTATATGAGAAGTTCAACTTTAGTAAAGCAATTTAACGTTAAAATATTACGGTTGTAACTTGGAATGTATACGTCAGTGTTTGTAGGTTTTGTTAATCAACAAACGACTGTACTGTACTTTTGGCATCGTATTTTAAAATTCAGTTTACCCTCACAAAGCCTACTATGATTTTTTTCTATGTCAAAATTGGCAAAATATGTTTCGCGATTTTTTGTCTAAAATCTGACTACACCACTGAATTCAGGATGCCCTCAAATGGGTTTGTACCAAATTTCATGAAAAGGTATCCGTTATGAAGAGATTAACTATCAATTCAATATTTGTGATTGGCAGCGTAGTGTTCTATGCTATGTAAAAAAATAAAAGTTAGAGTTGGCATAAAAAAAATTGGGGTAAGATCTTTTAAATAAGCAACAATGTATTCGGTTCAGTATTAAAATCGCAACTTTGATTAAATTTTCGATGGGTTACAAGAAAAAATTTAAAAAATACAAAGAAAAAATAACAAATATTTTTTGATGAAATTTGGTACAAACCCATTTAAGGGCATCCTGAATCTAGTGGTGTAGTCAGATTTTAGACAAAAAAAATCGCTAAACATATTTTGCCAATTTTGATATCGAAAAAAATATCATAGTAGGCTTTGTGAGTGTAAGCTGAATTTTAAAATAGGGTGTCAAAGTAGTTTTTCATGCTTTATCGTTCAAAAAAAAATCATGAAAATCGGAACATAAATAAACGTTTTATAGGTGTGATCCGCTTTAAAATGGGTCACAATGTAGAAAAAAATGACAAGGATACAACTGCAATTAAAAGGGCTTACAACAGAGACCAAAATCTGGGGAAAGTTGCGCTTAGATAGTTAAAAACTAAACCACCAAGAAATTTTCAGCCGGTCGATAAATGAAGGCGTTTGTTGTTAAAATGGTTCTGTTTTATTTGTTTCTTACTCTGTAATAAATAGACTTGTGTGGAGAACATTTTAACGATTTCAAACATTAAGTAGTTATGGATAAAGCTAATTTCTATTAGTTACTGTCTTTTATTAAAGCAGAAAAGTACTAAAATATGTTAAAGAATTTACTAATAAAAATAATTTTTTCGGTCAATAAATTTGCTAATGTGTAGTCAGTTAAGGTTTTTTATGTCATGCAAACATTTAGCCAATTGCAGTTTACAGTTACTTAAACAAATATTAACAGTAATTTCTTAATACAACAATTATTTGTCAATAGATATTGCTACGTTGTGTCTCCTACGACAAACAAAAACTAACTGTAAATTGAACGGTAATCATGCTGACCATGTTTATTTTTATCATGTAAACTTGCTGTCCGTGCATTTTTATCTGTACCATAAACGCTATTATGGTTCTTGAGTATTTTCTAACAGTGTGACCGTCCGAAGACCAGCAGGAGGACAACACTGATCCTCGAGTGGGCGGCCTTCACACTGCTGACTGCCTGATACACACGAACTACATCGCGTTGCTATATTTGGTTAGGTCATTCGGTATTACTGCATTTGCAATCTCTATGTAGGTTTCTTAAACCATATGGCCGCCTTTTTTAACATTCCTTGTAAAAATCCGCTTATTAAGAGCACCTGCACGTTTTATTTTTGATAACCGCTACTGATTTACTTTTGTTTGAAATTCTGCCAAGACTCGATCTCATTTTCGTTTCGTACGAAAACTACAGCGTGGTCAAAATTAAGGATTTTTTATTATACTTAGAACTTTTCCTTAATTACGTAAATTTTGCCACTTATGGTTTACAATTCAAACAAAATTTTGTTATTTTAATCATAAAGGTGGTTGCTTGTTATTTATAAATTGTCACTTACACTTTCTTTCTGAATAAATCATGTTTTTCAAAACAAGAGGACGGTGAAATGATGTTAAATTTGTGCAATTTTGAGATTGTCCCCAATTATTCATGAGTCTAACATATCATTCCATTTTTTAATTGTTTACATTAGTTTCACAGATAGACACAGAATAAGTAACGACTTATACCGGGTATACGTTTTAACATGAACAACATGGGGATCTTGTAAATCGTTAAATTTGGAAGGTTTAGCAAAACAGTTTGTTATTATGTGGTTAGAAAGAATTTAAAATGGAAATGCGCATATTTTCTTACTTCCTGAAATATTCTGTAATATGAAAAACTTTAATTGTTAATGTCAACTATAACTTTCTTATTATCAACATTAGAATTTATTAGGATAGTATTTATTAGTTAAGAAAAGGGTATAATTGCATGGCGTTGTCAATATTGACCCTGCCTGCCTAGTTTAAGAGATGCTATTGTCAGCTTTTTTATATCTTATGAGCGTCATATTGGATTTTTACGCCTCCGGTTGACGAATTTTATGACAAATACAAGGTTTATTAAATTTTTGATGTATGTACTAATATACAGTATGTTTAGATTTGGATAACGTTGTTGGGGTGTTTCTGAATGATGTAGCATAATTTCTACTGGTGAATCTACATTGAAAAATAGCCCATCATGCCTCATAGAAAGTTGCATCGTTGCTAAGTTACAGCCCCATGAAGAGGGGATGAAAAATTGTTGTTTTATTGATAAATCAAGAACGCTTTGACCTACAACATTTATATTTGGCACGTATTCTACAATAGGCAAGCGTGTTCTTATGCATAAGTTTGAGCGAAATCCCACCATAGGGGGCGCTACAATCGATAATAGCAGATAAATAACCTGCTGTTTTTTTTTGTCGATCGTAATTTCAATTTTTTATTGTAACAGTCGGATACGTAGGTCTAAAATGTACATTTTTAGTAACTTAAAGTTTTTTGATAGGAGCCATCGTTATGGAGAAAAACTCGATTTTAAGCTTTCTATAAGGCATGATGGGCTAAATCGTCCTATATTTCAATGTAGATTCACCAGTAGAAATTATGCTACATCGTTCAGAAACACCCTGTATAGTCACAAAAAGAATCGGATATTATAGACTCAGATTTAAACAATCTAACTGTGAGAACGACTATTAAATATCTAAATCCATTTCTGAGACTAAATCTTAATATTTTTAAACATGCTGTCGTAGCAAATTTGTTTTTAAATAGAGTATATCAAAACAGGAAAGTATACACTACATACTTTTGCAGATGTACAATGACATTTTAATATTACGCAGATATTTTCAAGTTATGTAGCTTACTTTTAAGTTTTTTTAATAAAAACTACAGTTGTGATTTGTGAATAACATTCTTAGTTAGTTATATTTTCTAGAGAAGACACATTAAATCTGATGTACACCATTGTCTTTTTAATTTAAAAATGCGAAAAAATGTACGGTGAAAAATTTCCAATATATTGAAAGGCAAATGCGTTACAAGAAAGAGTATGTTTAACAACATCAATGTCTGTCCTTTAAACTATGGTTTGGAAATGGATTTAGATATATGATTTAAGTTTTCACTGTTAGATTACTGTCATAAATGTGAGTAGATAATATCCGAAACTTGTTTTTGTAGCTTTGTTAACACCGGAATAAAGCAATTAAAGTGGAAAACCCTGTATAGTTGTACATTTTTTCCAAAATCCATCGTAAAATTCGTCAAATTTAGCATGAAAATCCAATACGGCAACCGTAAAAAAAGTTGACCATCGCATTTCAAAAACTATGCAATTTGAACAACTCCTTGCGTTAAAGGTCTTTGATAACTTACAGTAGATACGTTAAAATAGGATGGAAAATGAAGATGGAGGGAAAAAGAAATAAAGGAAGACCTAGAATAAAGTGGGAAAAAGAAGTGAGGCAGAAGAAGATAACTTACAATTACAAACACCAAATTTTAAATTTTTGATGTTGATAAAAAGACAGCTACGGCTAAAACTGAAAATTAAAATTTTTAAGGTTTTTTCAGGATGTTTCAGGACCTATATTTTTAGTTTGTAATCTTACTGAACACGTAACAGCAAACTTCTTTGTTACTTTAACCATCATTTTATCTCGAACTGTTTCTAAATGGTTAGTTTGTGGATTGGTTGTCATGGTAACGACATAAACTACAACGACCGGGCTGCCTGATTTGTAGTGGTTGTTGTCCAAAACGCAATTTTATAAATTTGACAATTAACGTAGAAGTAAAATACCATGTGTGCTATATCAATGAATTTAGGAAAAAAATTCTATTTGATTATGTAAATAAGAAAAATTTGCGCTTATAAAAAAAAAATCTGTTGGAGGTCATAAAACAAAAACAAATCGACTTAGAAAAATTAGTGATTATCATCCTGTTCGTCTTAAAACGTTGCTTGAGCAATGTTATAACGCTTTTGAACTATTTTATACTACAAAGGAGTTATATACGATTTTTAAAAATCGTATTATCCAATTTTTCCTAATTTTCTCTGTTACCGTTTGAGATATTTCCAATGTCTCTTCGAATTATTAATGAGCACCGAATTTAGCTAAATGTAAATCTATATTCTAGCTATTATAATAAACGATATCCTCATGTTTAAACTCAAATTGCAAACACCCTGTATAAATAAATGCCTTAAATTGCACCTTTTTATGATTATTTTAAGTTTTTTGGTATAAAATCACAGCTGACTACTTATGTAATGCTGTTTTTGTTTTACATTGCATTTGTGCCTTTTTTAACTCAACCAATTTATAAACACATTGCAAGCTAGTACGTAAGTCATTACAGTTTACTGGAAATATCAAAGAGGTTCTTAAAAAACTTCGATTTTTAAAATACTCGTGGATAATCAGACTAATAAACGATTTTTAAAAGTTTGTTTGGAAAGCAAATATTTTTTTTTTGAATCACGGAGAATAATTATAAGTATTATAAACAACAGTCTTAATATTTGTACCGAAGGTTAACCTAGCTTAAGCTAATAATCATAAAAATCTGATGGAAAGTATAAAAGTTTTGGCCAAAATTTGATATTTTAGTACCACCCTGTGTATAAAAATACTCTCATTTAAAAACACAAGGAAATCATAACAGTTTCACGCATTGTTAAAAAGTAACATCCTGTACGCACTGTAAACTTGTCTTTACTTCTATCACGTGTGTACATGTGTATGTACAAGAAGATCAAGATAAATTAAGTTCGAGTAATCTGTCGGCCACATGGTTCACTGTTGCCCGCTAATCATTCTGGATGTTTGCCGTCAAGGTGTTTTGTCGAGTTATTTTTAATACTTTTATTTATTTGTCCGGACATCCTTCGCATTCTGTATATTAAACGGTTTCGAGATAGAAGACTTAAATATTATTTTAAATGATATAGCTTAACAACGGATTTTGCAATTGGGGCTAATAACATGAAACAACTGCTAGTAGCTTTACACAGACTGTTAGTAAGATTGAGCAAATCGGTTATAATGATGTAAAATTGGCTGTAAGTTTATTGGTGTTACTAAAATACAGCTATAAAATGGAAATAAACGAACGTTTACGAAAATATTTGCGTTATTGCTCGTCTAGAGTTGTTAAATCATTTCGTAAAAATGTATATTGCTGGTAATTGACTTTTTTGTATGTATCCTACGGTTTTTTGCCGACCGTCAGCATTATTTTAACGCAAAAATGGTGCAATTAGGAGCCCCAAAAGTCGATAAATAAATATTTTATGATTACAATTGTGTATAAATACGTAGCAGACCACAAAATTATGAGGCATAAATAGTTCTAATATTGAAAAATACGATGTAAACGAAATTTATAAATGTTAATCTGAATTTAAGAATTAAGATAGAGTCTTCGATAATAACCCTTTTGCAATTTTCCCTATTTTTAATCCTTTTACCGAATATTTTTTATCACAAGAAATATAAACTTTGTCCTATGAAAATAATAATTTTTTAATTCAAAATTTAAATATTCCTCGTAACCATAGTTTAGTAAGTTTTTTACAATTAATATAGAAAACAATAATTAGCAATAATATTTGAATTTTATGGATAATTCGTGCTGTATTTCAATTAAAAATCATAAGTTTAAACTTTAAAGCACGTTTTGCAGTTTTTAATTAATCAACCAGACAATTACATTAAACAATAATTTTAATCCAACAGCTTGCTAGGCGCCTATAATAATTGTAAAACCATTAATTGTTCTTGAACGACAAATGACTTAAACCTTATTGCACAATTACAATTTTACAAAAATTAATCCACAAAACTAAAATGTATAGGTACTGATAGGTTTTGTAAAATTTATTTTAAGACTTAAAGCATATCTGAAGTGCAAGTTTTTTTTTTTAAATTAAATCTGATGGTGCCTGTGTATTTGTCATATTAAATTTTGCAACATGAAACATCTAAACAACACCGAATTTTAAAAATCGGCAATACTTTCCGATATATTTTTCTTCGCAGTTGACAGAAAAAATTATTTTATACAAAAAAGTTTGCAGTCTGTATTAAAAAAATGACAGCATCAATGCTGTCTATGGTAAGATTTTGAAAGATTTTGAATATCAAAGACTTTGAAGATCACATATGAGCGTTTTTAATTTTGTTTATAATAAATTAGGTATGCAAAAAGTCGTGTCCGGAACATTTTTTGCCCACAATTCTTCGCCCACAATTCTTCGCCCACATTCTTCGCCCACAATTCTTCGCCCACAATTCTTCGCCCACAATTCTTCGCCCACAATTCTTCGCCTACACAATTCTTCGCCCACAATTCTTCGCCTACACAATTCTTCGCCAACACAATTCTTCGCCGCCACAATTCTTCGCCGTCACAATTTTTCGCCGCATACAAGCATATCACAAATTTTGTTTGTAAATGCGATTGCTTTTATTTATAACGTATTTTTTACAGATTATTTTACAATAGGTTAGGTCAGATCAGGTCAGGTCAGGTTAATTTAATTTTTGTTCATACTATAGGTAATAACATAAACAAAATTAAAAATCGCAACATTCTCTATTTATGTAGCAATTTTTAAATATAATATTAAAAGAAGAAGTATTAATATACAAGAAACAACTTTAGGCTAATGTAAAATAATCTGTAAAAATTACGTTATATAGTATAAAAACAATCACATTTACAAACGAAATTTGTGATAGGCATGTATGCGGCGAAAAATTGTGGCAGCGAAGAATTTTGGCGGCGAAGAATTGTGTAGGCAAAGAAATAAGGGCGAAGAATTTTGGAGGCGAAGAATTGTGGGCGAAAAATTGTAGGCGAAGAATGTTCCTAGACCCGCAAAAAGTATCAATAAAACGGATACCCAAAGGCCCAAAGGCTGATAAAAACAGAATGAGGGTGGCAACATTCAGCTCGATCTGCAGTTAATTTGAAGATGGTACGTCAAACTATTTGGGTCGCATTGTTGTAATGGTTGAAACTTGTATTAATAATTATTATCCAGAGCCCAAAGAAACGTCCAATGAGTGGAAACTACTTCACCCAAAAAATTCGCGTGCAAAAGTCTGCCAAAGAAGTTTTCGCTTTGAGATCGAATATTTTTTACTGGTTACTTTCACCAAACAAAATTGGTGACTGTTCTTTGTTTACAAAACTTTGGGCCAAAACTGTGACGTGGAAAACTTTTAAATGTTTGTTGTTTTGGCAGAATGACGCCCCTGCCCAGAAGTCACTTGATGCCCTGCAAAAATCAACGATATCGACTTTGAACTTGTCAACCTCGCACCATACTCTCCCGATTTGACCCCTTTAGACTATTATTTATTTCTACAGCTCAAAAAGCGTTAAAGGAACAAAGCTTTATGGCAAATGAAATGGTTTTCGATGCTGTACGGCCCTGGTTTGCAGATCAAGACATATTTTTTTCCAAAGGGTTAGGGTTACTTTATGAAGGTTATATTAAGTGTTGAATAAAACACTATTACTATATACTATATGATATGTAATCTTTCTTTTAGACTAGACCAGAAACTTATCACCATCCCCTCGTACAATGTATTTGTAGCTCAGTTTTGTCGCTATATAATTTAGAGTATGTAAATCAGTATCAGATGTTTCTTTTTCAACTGCTGTGCGTGAATTACGACTATATGGGAATACACTACCGTTACCCGATACACCATGTTCAGCTAAATAAATAACTCACTGCAGTACATCTCGAGAAATGTGGACAAGGAGTAAAAACAGACCAGATGAAACAATAAATACGCCTAAAAAACTGTAACTTTATACATTGGAGAAAAGTTCTTTTTAGACAGAGCCACAATTTGATGTTTACTAAACTCAAATCTCTACCGATCGATAAACCGTTCGGGAAATATAATCCTCAGATTATAATCGACCGTATCACAACGGTGTTAAATCTAATTATTTACCTTGGAAATTAAAGTTGACCAGTAAATCGATCGTAAATTACAGCGATGGAATTTTTTCGTAACGATATTTTTTTATGGCGATGGAAGGCTTACGACGGAGTTAAAATAAATTTGTTTTAACTTAACGCACGTGCAACCAACTAAAGAACTCATGTACGACATTATATTGGAAGATTGTGTAAAATTCATGACGTTATAATTACCGTAAAATGAAAAACACTTTAAAGTAATTAGTTTTATGTGCAAAGCTAATAGTAGACGTCGCTTAGATGTTGTAAATTTTATAACGCAGAAGTTTATTTACTTAAATAGTTGCTGATTTGTGTATACAGGGTTCTCGTTTTTCGCGGACCACTATGGGGATCTCGTAAACGGTAAGAGTTACGACTTCGGTCAAATTGGGGAAAAGTTGTATATTCGGGTGCTTAATAATTTGACGCAAACAGAACTTATCTAGTTTTTAGTTTTTGAGATATAGGGAAAAAAGTAAAAAAGTGAACTTTTGTTTTTTGCCCGTAACTTTTTCATTTGATGTCAAATTTCATTTTTGTAAAAACATTTTCATGACCACTTTTTGCAAGGAATCAAAGTCCCCAATTATATTTTCCGTGCGACGTTTCGTTTTTTTAAAACCATCATCAGGTAAATTTTTTCTTATGGACGCTACATCTGATTTTAACGCCAATTTGTAGAGCATTTTATTCTGAATTCAACAATGTATAACATTTGGGACTTTTTTGAAACAATTGTTGTTAAAAATGGCAAAAACAAAAATTTTATTTAAAACAAATCCTAATCGGCATGGTAAATAATTGTCTTTGTCCCTTTTTCCTTGGAAACAGGTAAGTAAACAGCATAAAACTAGTAATTAAAAAAATTGGTGTTAATAAATATGTTAGGAATGTATTAACATTGTTCACTTATCAATAAATATTTTTAGAATATTTTCTTCGGTAAAGTAATAAATTTCTCTAAAATGTGTATTTTATCCTTATTTGGCATACAATTATTTGTAACAAAAAATAACGAGTTATGCCTTTTATATGCGTTAATGACTTCTAATAAGCAAAAAGCGTAAACAGATTTCTAGACGTTTTTTGTAAACTATGAACACATATTATTTGATTACGAACATCCACTTTTTTACTTTTTTCCCTATATCTTAAAAAATAAAAGAGCTAGATAAGTTCTGTTTGCGTCAAATTATTAAGCACCAGAATATACAACTTTGCCCCAATTTAACCGAAGTCGTAACTCTTACGTTTACGAGATCCCCATAGTGGCCCGCGAAAAACGAGAACCCTGTATATAGAAATATAGACCATATCTTCTTGACTGCAAGACTTTCTGCACTGTTATATTGCTTGCTTTGACTTTTCTTTGCATATTCAACGCCGTACTATTTTAGTTATTTACAAACATGTCTGTGTGGGTTTGCAATTTGAATTCACTCGTTCAGAACTATTAATAGGAAAGGATAAACTTTCTATTCATTACAAAAACTTAACACTTATACTCTCTACAGTTGAGCAAAGTAATTAAGCTAATATATAAAAAATATAAATTAAATACTGGGTGGCTTAATTAAGTCAATAAAAAAGTACATGACTTAAGAATTCACTTGAAATTTATTAACTTAAAGACTTGTGGAGTAATCCACGCTATCTTAACACCGAATTAAGTTAATTTGTAGACGGTAATTGTTAGCACTTAAGTCTCACAAACTCTATACACGTTTTATTTATTTTAATGCTTGTCATTAACTTAAATTTAAAAAAATGTACGAGCAGTAGGTACTGGACACTTAATGCATGCAGTTTCATTAAGTGCCTTTAAAAGAATAAAATTGCAATTACGAAACATATCTCTTATTTTATTTTAGCGAGTCGTGCTATTGCCTTCTTTTTTTAATGTTACAAATAATAGTTCATCTTAACATGTATAACAAAGACAAAGGCTATGGTTATAGCGAAAAATCATGAACCAGTTACAATTATGCTAGACCAAAAAAAGATAGAGCAGGTAGCAAATTTTAAATATTTAGGAACAATAATTGCAGAGAATGGTAAATTGGAGGAAGATCTGAATAACAGAATAGTGGCAGCGACGAAATTTTACTACACCACTAATAAATTTTTGATAAGCAAGAAGGAGATATCAAAAGAAACGGACGTGAGTTTTTAATGCAGTGTACGTACCCATTCTCACGTACAGTTCAGAAACTTGGACGCTAATACAAAAACAAAAACAAAAAATACAGGTACAGGATATGAGATTTCTGAGAAGAAAAGAGGGATGTAGACTGATCGATAAAATTAGTTTCGAAAAAAATCGAAATAACCTAGGAGTAACAAATATTAAGAAAAAGATGGAGACGAATGAATTAATATGGCCTGGACATCTACTACGCATGCCAGAAAGTAGATACGCGGAAATGGGATGGAAAATGCAGATGGAGGGAAAAAGAAATAGAGGAAGACCAAGAATAAAATGGGAGAAAGAATAAAGGCAGAGACTAGAAGAAAAAGGAGTCAGCTGGAGAGGTGTGCCACAATTAGCTAACGATAGGTAGGAGTGGAGAAATATAACACAGAAATAGAAAAGCATACCTCGACACCGAAAGGTACTAGAGGAACCGATTAAGAAGAAAAAAAAATAATAGTTTAATCCTTAACAATCTTATTTTGTAGCATGTTGCTTTAAAATTAATATTGTAAATAGCCTACTTTGATTCCAAATAATTAAAGTGTAAGAAATATTACATATTCATGTGAATATAATGTATTACCTTTATGATGGACTTTGCTAAGTAAACCTAAATTCTAGTTATTATATGTATATTGATAACAATAGTCTTTTATCGACAGTAGTTTTTTCCAGCATAAAAATATTTTTCTTCAACAAAAAAATTATACCCTGTTTCAAAACATTATTCTGTAAACAAATTATCGTTTTGATGCAATTTCATGTTTCATTAAACATTAAAACTATCCTGTTTTTTATTGATTTTATTTAACTGTACTCCACCTGCAGTTTTGTAGCTTAGGGATCGTTAGTAGAAAAACTTATCCCTCTATCAATAGATTTTTTAAAATCTTTAATAATTAAAAAATAATAATTTTAAAGCGAGTATTTTTATAGTCACTCACTTCACTTATACCCTGTGATTTGTTAAATGTTTCTAGTTGCAGGCGGCGTTAATTCTCTCAAACTGTTGCATAATCAAGCCATGATCAGCAACATTAATAAACTTTGGTTATCAAATTTTAGTTATTTTTCAGCGATTGGAGATAGTACACATAAAATATGCTCATAATTTTCAAATTATATTGCTGTTAAAAGTTGTTATTAAGAAAAAAGTTGTTAGTGACGAGGCTGATATAAAAATAGATAGTTTATACATTTTATAAGATATTTATGCCGCCTTCTGTCTGTTCTAAACAAATTGTAGTATAAATAAGTTATAAAACTATGCTTCTGTAAATTAGCTAAAAATAAATAAGTTATTTATTCGTTTCTCTATTAGTTCCTTATATATCAATAAATTTGCTAAAAATTTCTGTATAAAACTATAGAAATGAACGGTTTCATAACTATTCTACAAGTTGCATTGCTTCCTCTGGTTATTTAATTAGTTCAGTGGGCTTTGGCAAAATTTCAGACACATAATACACTTAAAATTAACAAGGCTCTATGGTTTTGTTTATGTTGTTTATTAATTGGGAGCAAAGTCGGCCTAATTTATAACGTAAATAAAAAAATAAACGCAAAACCTTCAAAGCACTCACTCGCTGTAAAAATTTAAATTTAACTTATTTGCTTTAGTTCGTTTTATTGTTTTTTTTGCAGGATATGCTTAAACAAATATTAGCTGAACTTTATGCAAACTTTTTTTTACAAGATAATGGTGTTGATTTACTTCAATGTTTTAACAATTCGTGAATGTCAAATTTAAAACAACATAGGTACTCGTAAGTCTGTTTGTCAACAGGTTATTATAGAGGTTTAAAAGTGCAAAAAGCCGGGTTAAATTATTCGATGTTTGTGCTGTTTTAACTGGCGCCTAATTTAATATCTGCGAATTTGTTTTCTACATAGGTTCAGTCCGTATTTCTGTCGGTGCGCTCATATTTAATAACGAACGCAACGTTTGTCGTTTGTTTTTTATTATTTCGCTGAAGTTTTGTTTTTTGTTTTTGAAATACTTTGTGTTTTACAATCCATAAATAAAAAAGTAACTAGCTGGACATTCTTTTAGTTTGTAAATTAAATAGCATACTAACAGTACGTAAAATTGATATTAATTTTTGACTCGCAAAAATCAGTGGATTCAAAAAAATGGAAATGTTACAAGCAGAGACTCCAACCGCTAAGAATAACGGTTTAGTTCCGGTTACCGGTTCGATAAATTTGAACTTTTCGGTTTACGTTCCGAACCACCGGTTTTTATTTTATAATGATTCTGTAACCGGTTCGGCGGCAACGGTTCAGTTCCGGTTCCGGTTCAATGCAAAATATGATGACACTGCTTATTTATAAATTGAATTATCTGAAATTTTTCCATTTTTGGTGAAATATAATCAAAATTTGAAAATAAAAAATTTATAAGTCATTATTGGTCCGAACCGTTGTGTGAACCGGTTGAAGCGATTTGAACCGGTTCGGTTTTATTTTGCGGTTTTGTCATTTTTTAAATAGAAGTTCACTTCTGGTTCACGTTTTATAAAAAATCACCGGTTCGGTTCGGGTCCTTGATTAAAAGTGATGTTTTAAATTAGCATTCAAAAAGCTATGATAATAGGTGTTTTTTATGCAATGAATATTTTTCTATTTGCTGGATTTATAAGGGCGGTTATTTAAAAACAATTGATTGTCGAGCGGGTGGGGATTTTCTGCGATTGCTATTTATGATTTGTTTTATTTTATGTGATAATGACAATGAGACATAAAAACTGACATAAACAAAAATAAAAATAAAAACGAATGTGATTAGATTTTTTATGCTGAATAATAAATTTGTTTGTCAGCTATTACATGCAAAACTAGGTTTTAAATGACTTAAATTTTAATCTTCCACTGTAAGCATTCATTAATTGAAACCTTGGCAACATTTATGTCTAGAGTCTGCTATTATTACAACTAACGAAGTAGGCGGGTTGTACGAATATTCCCAGCCTTAAGACAGATATTAATCTTTGCAAAGTTAGGTCAGGATCAAATTAAATACGGAACGTTCCACCAATTTATAAAAAATTGTGCGTCTCTATCGCACAAATCGTTAACAAAAAAATGCAATTAGTTTTGGACAGTAGTCGGTATTCGGCCCAAATATATTTAGTAAAGTTGAAGTTACTATATTGTCGTGATATTGCTAATTTATATGCAGCAAAAAATTTAAAGGGAAAAAACTCGCTCGTTATAATGATAAATAATCGACTTCAAGGTTATTGAAACAATTATTTTGACGATAAATTTAGTTTCGTAGAGGAAATTTAATCAGTCCTATTTAAATATAAATAACCTGCGCTGGGTTTTATAATTTCTAATGAACGGCTTGAGAAGTGAAATTTTAATGCAGATTGTACTATTTATTAATCATTGAATCAGCACAATTTACGTGTCTCAGTTATTAAGTACTTGGTACATACAATTAATTAGCAATAATATGTTAATACAACTCGATTACCAGTCGTTTGTCGGTGTTGGATAAAGGTTGATTGTTTCTTAATATGGTTATGTTTGGCGGCGTCGAAAAAGGAAGTTAAATTTCATATTAACAAAGTAGGTTTGATGGTGATTTCAAAAACGGCCATTTTTACAACATAGCTTTAGATATTATTATTGAGTTTTTTAAAATCATTCATTTTTCGGTTGTAATTTTGTTAATGTGAAAAACGTGCTACATAAGGAAAAGCCTGTAGATATTTTTACACAATACTAAAATACCGACGTTCATGTTTTTTATATTCTGAGGTACATGATAGGTTTTAAATTGTTTTGGCGTCAACACAACGCTTCTTTTTTGTTTTTCTTTTCAGTAATGTGTAGTCTTGCCCATTTATTTTGATGATAGATCTTAAAACAATTTTAAGTTATAAAAAATACTACAACGAAACAAGAGAAGTTCGTGTTGTAAAAGTTAAAATAATTAAAGCGATTAATTTTGAATCTAGGGATATATTAGGTTAATGCATAAGTTCGTGGCGTTTTTATTAAACTATTTTTTTTAAATAAACAAAATTGATGAACCAATTAATAATATAATCTTCTGCATTGTTTACGATTGACTTCTGACGTTTTGTCAGTTTTTCGATTCCACGCCTAAAGAAATCCAATGATTGCAGGTGAAAAAGTCGTCAAACCAATTTTAAAGAGCAGTGTCGTTATCAAAAAAGATTCCTCAAAGATTGTTGAAGAAAAAGATGAAAATCTGAAGGAGCTAGATTAGGATAATAGGGCAGACAGATTGGGACAAAACGGTTGATGTTGACGAGATAAACGATGACGAGTAGGTAAGCAGGACCGGAGCAAGGGTATCTGGCGCCCTTAGGCAAATCAAATTTGGGCGCCCTCATATATTGTCTAAATGTGCGTATGTGTCTGTAAACCAGGGCTTGAAACCGAAAAACATTTTGGTTAACGGTTAACCGAAATCGAGAACTTTATTTTTATAACGGTTTTTGTTGAAAAACCGGTTTTATTCGAAAAAAACCGGTTTAGTGTAAAAAACCGATTTTAATTATAAACCGGTTTAAAAAACCGGTTAAATTAACCGGTTTTTAAAATTATTTAGATCAGGTATGCAAAGTATGAAAATATATTATTTATTTATAATTTTATAATAAATGTACAATCAAGAGTTCAGTAATGACTTTTGGTAAACTAATCGCATTTACTACAGATTTTGTATTTTTCATCGTAATTTTTATTAAAAAAAGATGTTAAAAAAACCGGTTTTTTATTATTTTGGTTAAAGGTTACCGTTTTTATTGCCTTTAAAATAACGGTTTCGGTTTCGGTTAAAAATCACTTTTTCTGACAAAAAATAACGGCTAACCGGTTTAAGAAACCGGTTTCATGCCCTGCTGTAAACAGGGTGATTTATAAATATTACGAAAAACTTCGTGAGGCAATTCCTAATCAAAAATTAAGGGGGGGCTTTAATATAACTAAAACCGCCTTCTTTCGGAGTTACACCCCCATAAAGGAGAAATAAATTGAAACAATTTCTTACTCATAAAGAAATGCGCAAAAGAGCAGTTTAAATCCATAAACAAGTCATAATTTTTCAATTATAACTGTGCCATAGACAAGGTTGCAAATCAACATTGTTGCGTAATCCATTAATGCGATCTCCTTGCAAAATTTAAATGCAACATTTGGAAAGTGAGCGTTCAACACAGACTACAAATAAATTAGGCGTAATGTAACTGGGCTATATTTAGCTTCTAATCCAATTAAAATTGGAGCGTGACCCACTAGGTTGGAATAAAAAAAACTGATAGCGAGTTTTTCAATTGAAATTGTTTGTTTAAAAAATATTTCAATTATCGGCTTGTTATATCTCAAACGTTTCAACTATGAAAACCTCCTTAACAGCATCTAAATACTCTACAAACAGTTCATACGTAATACTTGTTTGGCTCACTACTTGCTTGGTCCACAAGCGTAATAAAAATTTGTTAATTTCTGAATGAGGCGGATTAATATAAACAAACTATCACAGTTGTTGTAAAACTGCTGAATAACGACGTACAAAAGTGCCATTTATTAGCGAACGAGACGACATGAAACAACAGGTGTTTCAGTAAATAAAAATTTACATACATTAATGCGAAAAAAAAAGGTTACGTAAGCGGTATCATTAAATAACTTGAAGGAGAAATTCATAAAAGTACGTTTTTGTTGTCGAGAGGCTGTGGGCGCTCTAAAATCATATAAATTGATAAATTATAGCGTTATTATTGCCTTACATTAAAGTTTTCATGAATTACGTCGGCCGGTATTTTTAGATCTGCAATCCAACCGGCTAAAAAATGACCATTTTTGATGTTACTCAAGTAAAATATTTGACTTAAGTTGCAACATTTTTCTGTACTGAACGAAAATTTACATACGTTTAAACTGGTTTCAAAGTGGCAACATTTTATGATCATTAGATAATCTCTGCATCTATTATTCTCTTGGGAAGCACGGATGATCGCGCGGGTGGGTACTACAATTATATTTATTTATTAAAAAAGTAAACAAAAACGAATCGCCAGCCTTTCAAACGTATTTACTTATGCGAAACTAAAAAAAAAAGTGTGTACCGCTTTATTTATTGCTACGCTTATACGCGCGCCCATTTCCAAAAATTAACACGTGCAATAACAAATAAAATAAATTTAAGCTACTGTATCACTTACCTATTTACTTTAATATTAGTTAGATTATCCTGTATGGCACTGAAACTCACTCACGGCACACTAGATCGTAAAAGCTGTTCATGTGCTATTCTCAGATCAACTTGGCTCTGGACATCGTTCAAATGTCAGCGCGTAGGTAACAGTTACTCCTGCGCATGTGTACTATTTTGCAGGTTAAGTGTAGGCGGCTATGTTAATTAGTATTGCAAACAGATACCTGCGCAGGTATATTCAGGTGTCTTTTGTTTTTTTTTTTGAGCACCTGAATTATTTTTAATTCGCGGGAAGGGTACAGTCGGACGAAGCGATCCGGGATATGGGTCTCTTTGATATACGGGGGGTGATCCATCGGGGAAAAATAATTTTACAAATATTTACATTTATTTATAAGTACACCGTATTCTTTTACATGTCACTGTCATACACAATTACACTACGTCAATGTTTACACATGTAAATCACTTGTTTTTGCCTTACCCAATGATCTTTGCATAAGTGATTTCGTACGTGGAATACTGGTTAAACTTTGGGACTGAAAAAAAAAGAAACACAATTTATTGGTAAATTGGACTGAAAAATACATTTATTTCGATTTTAAGATTGTATAAAAACAGTCACTTACGAATTGTCACAATAATTTGCGAACACCTCTTCATATACAGTTTTTTTTTTTAAAACAACATTGGAATGAACATATGACACGTTTAATAAATATAGAAAATGTATTATTTAAACATTAGTTTAATAGGTACTTGAAGGTTATTTTATTTATAATGTACTTGATGTTAATAGTTTTGTACATGGATAGTTTTATTTAAAATAAAATGTTACAAGTGTTTCACTTATCTTTGAAACTTTAAATTAAATAAGGTGAAGGCTGTTCGTGTGTTTAATAAGATTACTTGAATTCCATTTTGTCAATTATTTGTCTATTATCAGTTAACGTATTCGAGTACGTGTGTTTGACAATATAAGCAGGTTTTACTACCTGCTCCTGTTGTACTCGATGTTAAATGAAAATATGCAAGTTGCTAGCGTATTTTGTTACAATTTTAATAAGAATGTTTTTGAATTGTTTAACTTTTTAAAAAGCGTTGGTTAAAAATGTTTGAAATCTAATAAACGGGCAAAAAGGTTTTCCAAAAAATATTTCTGACAATCTAGAAGATTTGCCGTGGTTTAAAAAAGAATTTTAACATTCGCACGTATTTTAGATTATAATTTTTTTTTATATGAAGTTTTTTTGTGTGAAACTTCTACAGTCGCTCGGTAAAATAAGTTGTTAATTTAAATGTCTTATCGCAATCGTTGGTTGAACATAAGAATATAAGAACTATTGTCTTTCTTAGTTGCGTAGCTAGATGTTCGATTATCAATCGAACTGTATAGAAAATGACAAAAATGCCTTCAGCAGTAAAGTTATTACGTAGAATTTTGTTTAAATAAACTATATTTGTCTTTACAAAAATCTTTAGTAATTCAGTTTTTTAAAACAGAAAAATCAGTTGTGTAACATCAAAATTTACAACCTAAAATCAATTTATTTTACACTAATGCTGCTTAGGTCTATATCCAGTTAAATCACGAATGACAAATTATAAATTCATTTATGCACATTCCTTAAATATACACAATAATTCATTAGCATACCATGGCGTTTAAAAGATATTTAAGAATATAAAAAAGAACTTTTGTCACATAAATCGGAATTTTAAATTTTATACTCGAAATTTCATCATTAAACACACGATCAAATCTGATCGTTTTATTTTATGCTTTTTAATTCTCTGGAATTCCAACGTTTTTAAGATTTAATCAATAAGGTTTTTAAATCAAAAGTGTCTGTTGCATTTATAAGTATTTCGCAGTAGTACTGAGTAATCGTTAGGCATCTTATGTGTCTAACGTAATAATGTGTCGTGCGCGTTTTTGTTACAGCAAATTAAGCTCAATTAATTTGTGCTTGTTTTATAAAGCAACGCAGTATTACCAAGACAAAATTTCCTACATTCATACTTTACGCACAACAAGCTAGTACTACTGGTTGCCTACAAAAGCATTGCATGGTTGTTGTATACAGGGATGCGCAAAAGTATGGAAACAGACAAATATCTATATTACTATTGCAGATATCACAATGAAATTTTATATCTGAGCGTTATGGTATTTTTCGGATTCGATGAAAATAGTAAGGTTGCAATACGACTTCCGGTTCTACCGGAAACGGACTCAAACTTTGAAATTTTAAATGGAATACCCTATATATTTTGGCATTTTCGGATTCTTCTTAAAATTTACGTTAAAAAATATACAAGGTTACATGGGCCTAAAGTCAACCGTTTTCGTAAAATTTACATTTTTATGAAAATTTTGAGCGATACAGCACTTTAAATTTTTTTTTTTTTTAAACATTTAAGTTATTTAAAAGGGCACTAGAATTTCGTTAGTAAATTTGATTGACAATAGATTAATTAATACTTTGCGCTAGCTACATTTTTAAAATATTATACAGGGTGTTTTTTAAGCTTGGTCAAAATTGTGAAACTTTAAACATCGATAACTCAATTTTCTTAAATACAACACACTATTTGTTTTTACATAGTAAAGTATTGTAGAAAATTTGATTGTCTTTCAAATATATTAACCATTTTTTATACTTAAAATTATTATTTTACGAGATATCGCGATTTCATTGTAAATTATTAGGGCAACGTAATTTTTCGAGTAGGCTATGAAGGTAATTTTAAAGTTTAAAGTTTCACAAGTTTGAACAAGCATAAAATACGCCCTGTATAATATTTAAAAAATGTAGCTAGCGCAAAGTGTTAATTAATCTATTGTCAATTTAATTTACTAACGAAATTCTACTGCCATTTTAAATAACTTAAGTGTTAAAAAACAATTAATGAAAGTGCTGTGTCGCTCAAAATTTTCACAAAAATGTAAATTTTACGAAAACGGTTGACTTTAGCCCCATAAAAGCTTATACATTTTTTAAAGTAAATATTAAGAGGAATCCAAAAGTGCAAACATATATATGGTGTTCCATTTAAAATTTCAAAGTTTGAGTCCGCTTCCGGTAGAACCGGAAGTAGTATCGCAACCTTAATACTTCATTAAATCCGAAAAATACCATAACGCTCAGATACAAAATTTCATTGTGATATCTGCAATGGTATTCTAGATATTTTTTGTCTGTTTCCATACTTTTGCGCAACCCTGTATAATGAAACAATGTTTAACACGTGACCAAGCTGAATTTATTCAGAATTTTAAAAAACTGGATTTATTTTGAACTTATTTACTACAAAATCTAAAAAAATATTAACCGTGTGTTTTATTCTCAATAAATTTCGCTTGATTTTCGTATTTAATAAACATACCTACCCCAATTATATCCTGCAGGTACGCTTTTGCTAAAATAAAAATGTTATTAAATTCCAGTTTATTTTACAATAAAAATTAATTATTTCAAACGAATTTGTTGTCGTGTAATTTTATGAATGTATTTAAAATATCACATTAACTCGTTTTCTTTGATCATAAATTCTGCACGATTTTAATGCTTTGCGTTGGGTTGTCAGGAGGAAAAAAAAATCTGCATAAAAACTGATTTTTGTTACTTATAACTCAGTGCAAAGCTATGAAATTGTGTAGAAGTTGGAATGAAAAAAAAAACAAAAAGTTAAAATTTTGGTTAAACAAAATATTAAAGCTCTAGATTTGTAAATCTTATGCAAATTTAAATACATAAGGTTCTCAGTTGTACTTTTTTCAAAACTATTAAATACAATTAAAGTATATAAAGTCCTTGTCAAGGCGTAAACAAATATTTTCTATTCGTCGCAATTTACCGACAACCAGATTTGTGGCATAGGAACGAAGCCGATTAGTATATAAATAAAAATAGATAAAATATTCAATACTGGAGCAAACAAAAAATACTTACAGCAAAGTAAGAATATAAAATAAACATCAGCGAAAATGATTTAGTATTGAAAAAAGAAATATTTGAGAAATATATAAATATTTATGACCCTCTACAAACAAACAAGAAAAGTGTGGCATAAAAGCAACAAAAACAACATCAAAAACGGTATTTTATGGGATAAAAATGTGTTAGAATCGTAAACGTAATATTTCCAATAAATGTTGATCAGGAATAATATCTAAAATATCTTGATAAAATAAAGCGATGACCGCAAAAAAACAGTAGAAGCAAGTTAAATGTTTAAATAAAATTTAAAAAGAGATAAACCTTCATATTACGAAAACTGTCAAAATTATTTCTTTTAAAACAAAACTCAAAAGTGGTAGCTACTGTATTTTTTTACTGCAATTGTAAGTACGTTAATTATGCATTTAACTGGAGGATAAAGTAAGACTTACTAGTTGTAAAATTTGAGCAAAGCTGAGATGGACCAAGCGTCACGTCGCTTCAAAAATGTATACATTTTTCCAAATTGTAACAAAAGATATTTTTTTTTATACGGGTGAGTCATTAGTGCGGAATCGGTCAATTGTGGTTAAACGGTTTGAGATAGAAAGTTGATTCAAACGATATTTCATACAGTTTTCTATTCCGAACACGATAAAAATATTTTCAAATATACAGAGCGAGAAACCTCTCTGGAACTAATAGCAACTTTTATATTTCAAATACAACACCCCATTTTTTATTTAATATTTTAGACCGCTTTTATTTTAGCTTTGCATCAATATAAAATACAACAGGTTTTTATGCGACGTTGTCACAAAAAAAAAATTGTTTTGAAAATTTTTCAAGGTTGTAGGTACCTAAGTCTTTATTTAAAAGATTCTCCTGAAGTTATTTTCCGAGGTACACAGTTGTAATTTGCTTAGGACATGCAGAAAACATTGCTCTATTCGCTCGATATGAAAAAGTTTGAATCACGCATACAGGGTGTTTATTAATAGGTGGCATCTTCTATGATTTTCAAAAGCTCGTAACTGAATTTTACAAAAGCAAACCCCTGTATTTTCTTATGTCATCGAATTCGTCTTTAAGAGAGCTTCATTTTTTGTTAAGTATGTCCTATATCCAAAACTCATGCTTTTCGAGATATTCGATATTTTTTCTTCTAATCGTTATTGAAGCAAATAGAGTGCCGTGGAAATCGAAAAAACTGACTGTTCACTTCACTAACATCAAAAACGTGTACTTTATCTCTTGAATTATTGCATTTCTACAATTAATTTTACTTTGCATAGTCATACGGGTGCCATTAATATTTAGATTGCATAGGTGTATAATTTTAATTAGTTGCTCCGTATATTACGATTAATATGTACTTATAGCGTTTGAATCAACTTTCTATCTCAAACCGTTTAGCCACAATCGACCGATCCCGCACTAATGACTCACCCTAAACAATTTTTTTTCAAAAATAATTTTTTTCATTAATGTTAAAGTTATTTTTGTTGTTTGTGGGAAAATGATATTTTTTCGATAGTCATTCATTTTTCTTTTTAAACGCTCTACCTAACTAAAATTCATTGTTTTATAAAATGCCTAGATATTCCATATCACGATTAGCTTATGTATATGTCGTAGGCTTGTTGTAAAATCCGGAATTATAAAATGCCTAGGCATTTTGTAAAAAGCCGTCAAAACAACCAAATTATGATTTTCTCTTAACTTCAATCGTTTGTTTTCATACAAAAAAAGCTTTAACCAACCTTTAACCTGACCCTCATTCATTTGGTCAGTAATAGAGGGCCAGGTTAAAGGTTGGTTTAAGTTTTTTTAAAAATAAATTATGAAAAAGAAGCTAATAGGTTTGTTTTTATTAAAAACAATTATGCCGGCATTTTATTATTTGCCTAGGTATTTTATAAAATTCCAAATTTCACATTATGCCCACGACATACATATGAGTATATGTATTATTATTTTATACTTTACCAAATTACACTCAGCATTACATAAAATGCCTAGACATTTTATAGAATACCCGAATTTTACTTTACCGCTAAAATATAAAAATTAAGATTTGTTTTGCTCCATAATTTGTATTGTTAGTAAAAAAATTGTTAAGGAAATATTAAACATTTACGTTGTTAATTGTCAAGTTCTATATAGGAAACAATAAAACTACGCTAAAATAGTTATGTTGTTAAAACAAAACTTCTACTAAAGTAGCACAACCTACTTGACGTGTAAGTTAACACACAGAAAAAAAAGAATTACCGATTAAAAGAGAAGTTTAGAAGAACGGTAAAGCCAACTTCCGCTTCTTTCATACTTTTAGGTCTACGGTGTACGTATTTACATATTTTTCCTTATTAAATAAATAGATAGTTACCTCCAAATCTCTTGGAGTGCGATTGTTTCTGGTGTAAAGAGACGTCGTGCCCCTTTTAATGCCATTTCTTTGCGAATGTATTCTTTGAGGTAAGACTGTGGACCCCAAGAGTGTGTCTTGTCTCTTAAATTCGCGATGGCAAAACAAAGTTTTGAAAGTTCTTCTGTATTTATCGGACAAGACGCAGTATAAGATAAAGTTGCAAGCGGCGTTCAGCATCAGAAGGAAGTTGAAGATGTTTCCCAAAGCTGTAAAAAAACAAACATTAGTTGCAAACTTATTGCCTATAATAAAAAAAAGTTGACTTTTTTCGTTTTAGGCCTTTTTGAGCAAACTTTAGCTGGAAAGATGTTATTTAGGGCGTCTTTAAATTTTTTAGATATGGAGACAATTGCAAAGACTGCAGCCAAAATATTGTAAACTTCAGAAAATGGCATAAAACTCCATTCATAGGTACGTTAAAAACTTTTTATTCATTATTTCAACCAATCGAGGGCAAATAATTTTTATTCAGAAAAATAGTTGAAGGTATGCGATAGTTATAGGTAGTTTTTAATTTTTGAAATTACCGCGTGTTTCGTAACGCTGAACTTTTCTCAATTTATGTCCTGAGTTTTGCATTTATTGAAAGATTATTTTAGATTATGAGGCAAATATTTCTTATTTTACACTGAATGACGTTATTAAGGCTACGATTTAACTTTTTAAAATCAATTAAGATCAGCTGCTATGGTTGAATAAATGTAAACATGCTTAAAATACGGACATTAAATGAACGCTTCAATATTGATAAGTTAGAAGGAGAGAGATTGCTTATCGGACGTTGTATACTTAGATCTAGTTCAGAAATGCTAGGCGCTGTTTGTCATCTTTAACACGTTGGTTGTAACAGTCGCATATGTCGTAGCGTTCTTGCCACCTCCTTTATGTGCTCCTGGTACAAAATATAAGTAAAAAATGTCACCAATAGAGGTCGCAGCCTCACGATTTTTGAATTTATAATGTATAGTGCCTTAGAATCTTAGATCATTCAAAAGAAATAACGCAACCAATTGAAATTGCAGAGAGCAGCTTTTATGGGCATTCGTAAAATGCTATGCAATATTAAACTTTTAACGCAGGTAAGGGTAAGAACCGAGGTAAGAACATTAAAATGTTACGTTTGGTCTTTATTACTATGTGGTTGTGAGACAGGGACCAAAAATGAAATTATATTATTATAAATCTTTGAAATGTGGCAGTACAGTACAGGTTGGAAAGAATCAGCTGGATTCAAAAAGTAAAGATTGTCCAGGTATTAAAGAGAATTGGAACACGGCAGTAGTAGTTAAGGTAATCTTCAAAAGGCGGTAACCAAATAAGTTAACAACGTCCAATCAGACTACTTGCTTAGGACATTTGTTGAGACATGAAGAATATGAAATAAACTACTAAAGAATATGTTAGAAGGCGAAATAGAAGAAAAGAGAAGAATAGGAAGAAAACAAAATCTTCACTGCGAAAAATAAAAAAGTGGATAAACACATTTGTATGGTGTACAGGGTGGACAAAATTCGAATGTTTTACGGGGTATACCGGTTGGGATGCGGAAAATTGCTCGAAAACAACTGCTCGAATACAATTGCTCTAAAAACAGTTCCTCGAAAGGAAAATTGCTCGAAATAATGAAAAAATATTAAATTTATATAAATACAAAATAATTAAATGTACTAGAAAAGTTGTTTACATCTATGGAATTGTCTACAGATTTTGAAAACAAACGAAGCTAAGCTATTAAATTAGATGATCCATCTCAGTAATCAGTTCCTTATAATGATAAATATTTATTACAGTATAAATGAAAGGATAGTAGATATTTTAACATCACAACTTAGATGGAGATATGAAAAGCTATATGGGATTTTGTCTGATTTCGAATTTTTAACAGGTGAAAAATAAGGTTTTCAAGCTAATCTCTATAACAAGTAGTTTATTCTGGCCTTTTATTTTGTAAGATCCCAAGTCTAAGAAGCATTGTCCATTTTCAGTTACATAAGATTCTCGAAAGGTATTCGGTACAATCCCCTATCAAATCTCGAGTAACTAGCTTTAAGGCCAATCCACACTAGCGGTCAAATGTGGTCAGATCACGTCAAGTCAAGGCACCGATCAACATCGCTCAAACATAATCCAATGAGAGCGTTCGGAGTACGCGGTCCGATCAAGTCAAGGCACGATCTGTTGACCGTCTGACGACATTTCTATCCAATCAATCTTCGGGGATTCTTATAGGGCATCGTAAAATATAAACCACGTCCAACGAACTCAAGGTGGGTTAAGTATGAAAAGGGTCAAACCGTAACTAAATAATTCCACGCCGCGTTATGCCTGACGGACGTTTTCATGCATCAGCATCAAATGCATCAGCCACCACAGATAAAAAACATGAAATTTTAAAGTTCAAGAAGCACATGTGGATGAAGCAGAAAGATTTAGTACTAAAGTTTAGTTGTTACTGAGAAATTGGCAGACGGTATGAAACACTTATCGTAAAATTGATTTTGTCTGAATGTTACGGCTACTTCACAGTTGCTGGAGAATGGTAACGGAAACGTTATAGAATCCAGCAGCACCGATAGTGTATTGTTCCACACTCTATCCGTTTTGTTCAGTTCCGTTCTTTCTTAATTGCGAAGCGTTCTAAAGTGTTCCGATTTTTACCTGAAGAAACAAATTTCCCGTCTGAGTATTTAAAATCCGTTGAGCAGACTGTTCAGATGGGGCCACTGAATTTGGGAAAATGACGTACGGAAAAAGGAATTATGCTTGAAGAATTATTTCTGTTATAATAAAATTTTTAAATAACATAAAGCAGAAAAATGTCTGTTTTATAACAAAAATCTTTCAGGCCATATTCTGTCTTTTCATTGTTTATTATGTTTTGGATACGTAATACCTAGCGCTGTGCTCAGTCCAATATCATTCTCAGTAGTTATGGATGGGGTAATTAATGAAATAAAACAAAAAATGAGACCGTTTCACCTAGGCAACTGGAAAATGGAAAAAATTAATATTACTGAGCTAATGTTCGCAGACGAGACATAGCTATGACTATAATCGCGGAATCAGAAAAGAATCTACAACAAACCTAGAAACTCCTAACCAGGAACTGAAAAAAATCAATATAAAAATTAATATAAACAAAACCAAAACTATGATCGTGTCAACGGAGAACAAAGGGCATAACATCACTTTAAAAGGGCTTAGGTTGGAACTAGTGATTGCAATACCGGTATACCGGTATACCGAATACCGGTATACCGTGCCATTTTTCAATACCGAAATACCGTCTCATTTGATGGTCTAATACCGGTATTCGGTATTGATTTTTTTTAAAATTTGATTTTTATAATTTTATAATTGCAGTCTGCCGTAAATAAAAAAATTGCAGTAAATGCAAAATACAAAACTGTGCCGCAAAATTATGTATTTAAGTTAATGAAAAGAGAGATGAGATTATTAGAAGACGAAGGAGGAAAAAACCTAGAAATAGTATAGGTATTATGCTAACAATTCTACCAACAAGTGTAGAATCGGAGCGAGCGTTTTCTGCGGCAGGAAAAATTTGTATCAAAGTTCGCTCAATTGATGCCTTATGCTTTTAAAAGTATTACTTTAAAAATAGTTGAAACGGCAATATATATTTAAATTCACATGTAGGTTTGTTTATTTTTTGTTGTGTTTATTAAATTATAGAACATAATTTTATTTTGTACACAATACACATATATTTATTGTTTACATATCTTCAGTTTTTTGTGTCTATATTTTTACATGTGCATTTTTTTCCTCTTTATTTTGTGTAAATTTGTGTTTTTACATTATACTCACTATATGCACATATGTGTAAAATATATTGCGTTTTCAAAATCAATACTTTTTTTTAAACAGCAATACCGGTATACCGGTATTACTTGCGAATAAATACCGAATACCGGTATCGTATTTTGGTCCGGTATTGCAATCACTAGTTGGAACAGGTAGATAGAATATTTAGGAGTGATCATAGAGAATATGGACAAGGAAATAAGCGAAAGAACAAGAAATGTGCAAAGAACATTTAATAGTTTAAGAATTAAGATAATCATTTTTTGGTAATAGAGAGGTCCCAAAACAAACAAAAGTAGAAGTTGTAAAAAAAGTAGTAACTCCATGTATGGAAGTGAAACGTGGACACTTACAAACAAAAATAGTTGCCGTGTGAATGCAGCAAAAATGGGATTTCTAAGAAAAATTCAAGGAAAAACCAAAAAAAAAAATCGAGTTAGAAATAAAACTTTTGGAGAGAAATTAAAAATAAAATCAGTTGAAAAAAACAAAAGAGAGACAGCTGGGACATATTTATAGAATGAAAGTAGAAAGGTTAACCAGAGAAGCCTATGAAGCAAGATCACAGGAAAAAAAAAACAAAAGAGGTAGGACGAGAAAAACCTGGCAAGACGAAGTTAAAAAAGCGGCAAGGGATTAAAAATTTAAATGGAAAGAGGTAAAAAAAAGCTAGCAAAAGACAGAGAGACGTGAAAAAAAGTCAGCACAACACAACTCAACATCCGTACACCTGACGGTAAAGGCACTTATGACTAAATAAACAAATACCTGGTGCTAAAGATAAGGTTCTATAAAAACAAGTAATTAATAAAAAACTGTAATACCTGTTCTTTTGCTAACCTTTGCAAAATAATTTTTTAGCAACAAGCCGTGTTTATGTACACTTTTGATAAAATTACTGCAAAATTAAGTTACAAAATACATCGTTATTGTTCCTTGTCATGTGATCTGTTAAAGGCAGGGCCCGCCCCGGATCAAAACAAAATTGAAAATGATAAATGAAAAAAATTGTAACAATTTGAATTTGTTTAAGTCAGAACATGTTTGTTAAAATTTTTTAAACCAAGATGGATATCAATAAATCTTATAAAACAGTCAGAAAAATTGTTTATTGTATCTTTCACTTTAACGCATTTATAAGTTTGCAAAATTAAACATTTTCCTTTTTTTAAGTAAACATCTAGTGTTTAAACATGTGCTGAACAAATAATTTTTTTCTCTTCGCACATAGGTACAAAACTTTGGCAATGAATAATCACTTAATGGGTGCAAGTTTTTTTTGTGCTGCTAATTGTTTTTGCAATTTGAGTTCTCGAAAACATTTGGTAACTTCTTCGACAATCACCAACACAACTTAAAAAATTTAAAACAGCAGTTAGCATTGAACTATATTCTTAAAACGTTTGTAATACTTGCGGTTAACTAACTTTATGTGTGAGAAATACGTCAGATAGAATTTTAAATAAAATACTTTTATTTTCTTTGAACAAATGAAATTTGTTGTATAATCAAAAAATTGAAGTACCTAATAAATACTAAACGAAGGAATCAAATTATACTTCTGAGAAAATAAAAAAAATATTACAAGAAGAAGTAGCACAGATAAAGAGACTGCTAAAAACAGGCAAGGCAGCAGGGAGTGATGAAATAGTGCCAGAATTAATAAAATGGGGAGGGGAAGCAATGGAAAAATGGCTAACAAGGCTGTTCCGTAAAGCATGGACAGAAAATAAGATACCCAAAGACTGGGAGAAAAATGTAATTATACCGCTATACAAAAAAGGAAACAAAAGTAAATGCGAAAACTATAGAGCGATATGCCTAGCCTCAACCTTGTATAAAATGTACACTAAAATACTTGAGAGGAAACTAAGAAATGAAGTGGAAAAGAAAATGGAAGTAGAGCAGGCAGCCTTTATGAAAGGAAAACAAACGCAAGATCACATAAGTGTAATTAGAAAACTAACTGAAAGAGCAAACGAACAACGGAAAAAACTATATTTAGCATTCGTGGACCTGAAAGCAGCATTCGACACAGTACCAAGAGGAAGATTGTGGAACTGCTTAGAAGAACTGAAGGTCACGGAAAAACTCACCAAGGCAATAAAAAGTGTATACAGAAAAGTTATAGCGGAAGTACGAATAAAAGGCAAAAGCTCCAGAAAATTTACACTACAAAGAGGAATCAAACAGGGTGACAGCCTAAGCCCCCTATTATTCAATATTTATATGGACAAAATACTGAAGACCTGTAAAAAAAATACGCCCAAAGTAACAGTCGGATTCAAAGATCTTTGGCCCATCCAGATACAGTGTCTATTATATGCAGACGATATAATAATAGTGGGGAAAAACAGAGAAGACATACAAAAATCCTTGAACCAGTGGAACGAAACGATACAACAAATGGGAATGGAAATAAACACAGGGAAAACAAAAATAATGAAAATAAACGATGATGACCAGCAAAACATCAAATGCGGAGACGACGTACTGGAGCAAGTCTCGACAATAGAGTACTTAGGAACGAAAATTAGCGAAGATGGGAAAATTGACGCAGAAATCCTAAACAGAACCAGAAAAAGCACGAGAATTTACTACCAACTAAACAAAACTATCCTTGGGAAAAAAGAAATTAGTGCACAAACAAAAACCAGAATATACAACACGGTCGTAATTCCGACTATGCTGTATGGTAGTGAAACATGGCCACTAACATCTAAACATGAGAAAAGAATAACGGCAGCAGAAATGAGATTCTTAAGAAAAATAGCGGAAAAAACAAAAAGAGATAAGTGCAAAAATAAAGACATCCAGAATAACCTACAACAAAAAAAAGTAACCCAAAATTTCGAAGAAAAACAATTAAAATGGTACGGACACGTGCAGAGGATGCCGTCAGAATCCATGACAAAAAAAATAACAGAAAGTAGGAGGTATGGGAAAAGGCGGGTAGGAAGGCCAACATCTAACATGAAAAACAGGATAGAACAAATAGCCCGTGAAAGAGGGAAAACAGTTGGGGAGTTGAGAGCGATGACGACAGACAAAAAGAACTGGAAAAGCTGGGTGGAGAACCACCAAAAGCCGACGCCGTGAGGCATAAGGCGTAGTAAAAGAAGAAGAAGAAGAAAATAAACCTCAAAAAAAAATTTCGTTCCAGGTTCCTACTCATAAAATAGAACATTGAAAGCATTTATAAATTCAAAAATTGTTTTTAAACGATATTTGCTTTACCCAATCTAAAATGAGTTTTAAAACCCATCTCGTTCAAAGCAATTTTAAGCTCCAATGCTCAGTGTATCAATATTTGATAATCAACTTTTCTCTTAGCCAATTTTAACGTTTTTGCGTACCCCACAAAATATAACGGGAATAAAAGCACAACCGACCAATTTTGCTGATCAAAGAGGTAAATTAATTACCTCAAAACTACCGATACACATTTTGGTTCACGAAAAACAGCATCAGCTTACGCTACATGTTTTTGATTGTTAATCGAAAAGGATCCAAACCATTTTAACTGATAAAACTCTTTTAACATGGATACAACAAACTGTTTGCATTTAGTCTGTAATGTTTGAATTAAAAAAATAATTTCGTTGAATTAAGTTCCCCAAAGTTAAATCAGCATTATCCAGCACATGCTAGCAATGTCAGGTTTAACAAAACGTAGCTTACCATAAATTTCTTCAATTGTTTTTGATATTAATCAGAAAAAAAGTCGCTACAGTATAATGTTCAACTTTATAGCACGCATACAGATTTATTTTCATCGTAAAAATTTATCGTTTTCAATTAGCATGATTTTAAATTTACTGTATAAAAGGCATAAACATTAATATATCGAATTTCTCCAGCAGAAGTTAGTATCTGTGTGCTGCGTTTTTAGTTATACAAAGAAAAACGGATGATTTGAAATTTAGTACGCTTGTTTCTGTACGTTTCAAAAGGCTTTTATTATTAAGGAATATCGTATATCATGTGTATGTGCAATTGTGCATGCTTTTACAGGAATATATCAGATTATTGTGAGAAAAATCCGTGTTATTTGATGTTCTAGAGATAAACTATTTCCTGGAACCAAATAAATGTAGTACATTTTCATGTTAACATCTTTTTCGTAAATAATATGTGTTTTTAGTTTATTGCAATTTAGTGTATTGTGTTTTTCTAGTTGTTCTCTGGCAAAAATATAACAAATAGTTATAGTACATACTTAAAAAGTTACAAAAAACTCTAGATATGGTTCAAAATTTGTGAAACATGGACGATTTTTACAAATCAGTATTAAATCTAATAGTTGTTTAATGGCTAAACGAACTTTAACTGTTATTTCTTGCAAAATATTTACCATTAAGTCGATATATTTTAGATTTTAGAGTAAATATAATTTCCAATTAAAACATAAAGAATTTATCTCTAATGTTGTTATTATTACTATCAATTTTATTAAAACTTTTAGAAGAATGAATCCACGTAAATCAGTGACTAACCTTAAACTTCATAATAAGTTTTTTATTATCTCTTGGTTTTTGCAGGGGTTTGGGCGAGTTCAAATTTTTAATTGCTCCACTCCAGCTCCGCTCAGGCATCAAACTGCCTGCTCCAGCTCCGCTCCGTGCTCCAAATATTGTTAACATTTTTAAAGCAAATTTTTTAATAAAAAAAAATCGTTTTTAAAAACAAAATTTAATTTTACCAGATATGTGGTAGTTGATCAAATATTACAATATTTGACCGTAACAAACTAGTGAAGTTAAATAAATGTTTGAAAAAACAAATTATGGATTTTCAAGGGTTGGAAGTAGGTTGAAGTTTTTTTTTTTTAAATTGTACAGAATAAACTGGAGCAGAGGAGAAATAAAAATTATTTGCTCCGGATTCCGCTCTTGCTCCAAGCAAAAGCCCATTGCTCCACTGCTCCGTGCTCTAGCTCCGTGCTCCGCTCCAAACCCCTGTTTTTTTTTGGATAATTTTATGATATAGTATATGATAGTATTTAACATTATATTATCTTTTTATTCTACCATCAATACCATCATCCATGAAACATTTGAATGTGTAGATTTTTTGTTTTTTCCAATTTTTTTTGGAACACTGAATAATCTCAATTTCGAAAACAGGTATTACATCAACTTATAATTCTACCCACTTTTGTTTATATAACCGACTCTCTAGCGCTTATAGTTACAGGAAATTGTGAGAATAAGTAGTAGAACACCTATATAATTTTTAGAAGTTATGCAAAGACCTCCTTGTTTATGCTATTTTATTAATTCTTGTTACAAATAAATAGTTTTGTTGACGTGTTTATTGATGTTGATATACTATTTACTTGGCAACAATTTTTTAATTTTAGAAAAACAAAATACCATATAATTTTAGTAAATAAATATTGCGTCGATTTTAATAACAACTCAGTTACGTTTTGCACGTAATAATTTGCAAGATATCTCGCTTGTGCGTCTCTCTGGAGCGTTTTTGACATTATATTCTGTTAATGTGTTCAGGACTAGCAAAGCGATAGGAGCGTGAAATGTGGATAACGTTAAATTTTGTTCAAGATAATATCTTGCAAATGCAGTGGAATGCATTGCAGATACCAATTATTTACGACATGCCACTACCACCTTGGGACTGCACTAAAATTGTCTTACTGCACTTCTTTCTGAACAGCATGCTGAGGCCATTTTAGTTTATTACTCAAGTAAAGAACCTGGAAGTAGTTAGGTGGCATAATAAGTGGAAATAATAAATGAAGATTGTGGTTTGTAAGTTATTATACTGCGGGTTTCAGTATAGAAACGGCATTGGAAAATAATAAAAGTGAAGAGTGGAGGAAATATTTGCTGTTTGAGTTAATAGTAGCCAAATGGATTATGCAACTTTTCTGAAACCATTTGGCTTGAATGATTCGTTTGTTATTGACTTCTTGTGTGCAGGTAGTCCGAATTCGATGGGATTACATCGGTATTTCGCTTAATATTCAAGATAGAGAAATTGCTGATTCTGACTATGTTGTTGTTATCTTATGTACAAATGGTTATAATGTTTATGTCAACAACAATTTAAAAAACCTTCGTCACTTGTACCAGATATTGCGAAAAAATTCGGGAGATGATTCCTTATCGAAAATTAAGGGGGTCTTTCATATAAAATTTTTTCCTTAGACGTCTCCTTTCTGAGTTTCACCCCCCCTAAAGGGGAGCTGTAAAATTAGGTTGTTATTTTATTTCTCAAATTTGGATATTTGACAGATGTTTCATACTTATTTAAAGGTTTTCCATAGTAATATTTTCAATCATCTCCCACCTTCACCGAGGGCTGAAAAGTGTGACCCCTTTTGTTGTTTTTTTATGAGAACTTTTTGGTGGGTTAAAATTTTGCAATTGAAAAATTGGATTTTGAAAGCTTATTTAAAATTTTTTTTATTCTGTAGTTTTTCTAGTAAAAACCTACAATTTTTGAGTAAAAAATAAAACTATTAAACATGATCCATCAAATATTCCAATATAAAACGATTCATTTTGGTGGTTGCCATGGTTTGTTCATATTGGGTAGAATAGACGGGCGTTTTAGCGTTCTTGCCGCGTAAACGTAAAAATGAATTACACCCGTCAACTCTACCCAATATGAACATAAACCAACCATGGTAACCACCAAAATTATCTTGATAAAAGTTGGTGGATGACCTAAAATTAATTTTAAGATGAAAAAAATTTCATAAAAATTCATACGATACTGAATTTTAGCGATTTCCAAGAGTTTAAAGACTTACAAAAAAAATTCATAGAGAAAGATTGTTAACATTTCAAAAATACGACCAACGGTGAAAGTCTTGCAAAAATGTTTTTTTTTTAAATTATTGGTTTCTCAAATAATTTTATTCTTAAGAAAAGTTGGTGCTTGATCTAAAACTAATTTTAAGTTGAAAAAGTTCTATATAAATTTATATAACACTAGATTTAACGATTTTAGAAATATTTGAATAGAGTAAGGTGCCCTTATTTTAAAAATTTTAAAAAAGTGTAAAAAAAGTTGTTTATAATTTAAAAATAATATTAAATAAATTATCGTTTTGTTTTCCCTTGTTTTTTTTTTAAACTCCTTTAAACAAGAGCACCTTAATCTTGCGAATTGTTCTAAAATCGCTAAAAGTTAGTGTCGTATGAACTTTTATCGAGCTTTTTTAAACTTAAAATGGGTTTTAGACCATGCACCAACTTTTCTCAAAAATAATTTTTTTTGAATAATCGATAATAAAAACTTATCTAATAGTTGCAAACTTTTTGAATGTTGACACTACTATAAAATTCAAAAATGAAATGATGTCAAATTTCGTATTGTCATATTTTTGTAAACAATTTCTTCCCATGAATTTTTTTGTAACTTTTAAAGCAAGTAAGCAAGGGCACTTAACTTTTGCTTATATTTTTAAAATACTTAAAATCTAGTGACATATGAATTTTTTTCCATATCAAAATTAAATTTAGGTCATGCATCAACTTTTATCAGGAATATAATTTTCTGAGAAATCGAAAAAAAATAACTTTTCCAATTGTTGCAGACTTTTTGAATGAGGCTGTAGATCTTTTGACTCCAAAATTAATTATTATTGTGACTATTCCCCTCATGGTCATATAAACTGATATAAACCAATCACTTTGTCAAATTATAGTCACGCCTTAATGTTTTGACCAATCACTTTCATTTTTAAGCGATAAAATCCCTAGGGATTTTTTCACCTCCAAAATAGCGAAAACATCCCGTTGTCATGTCAATTATATCCTTAGCAACCTGGTTGTTTGTTTACAGATGTTTGACAGTTGTAAAATATATTATTTGACATGAGCCGTTTCGGAATAACTTCCATAGAAGAAATACAAAAAACTGTTGCAAATATAACTCCCAAAAATACTGTTGCATCCAAAATGTCAATATGGAAACAATTTGAAAATTTTTGCAAGGAAAGGAGTTACGATTTAAATGCGCTACAGAGGTTGGTACGCTATCGAAAATGTTAACAAATAATAAACGAAAATTGTAATTATTTTTGGTATCTTATTTGGGAAATAGTCTAATCAAATATATTTCGGAACATTATTTTGCAGGAAAAATTTTAACTCAAGTTTGTTACTTATAGGTAACATCCCTCGACAAAATGAATGACAAAATCCCTCGCCTTCGGCTCAGGATTTTGTCATGTCTTTTGTCTCAGGATGTTACCAAAGTAACAAACTTTTGTCAATAATTTTACCGGCAAAATAATGTTCCCTTAATATATTATAACTGAAAATTTACACAGTAAATCTACCGGAATACGTCTCTAACAAGAACATTCCTGTAGATACTTTATTTCTTCCTGATCTATAAGAAGCCAATGGGCAATATTTCCGGCGGTTGTTTCAACGGGTGGAAGTAAAACTTGCATTTAATTTACATGTGACGTGTGACAGAATCGTAAAAAAAGTGTGATTTAAATCATGGCTTTAATTTAAAAAATCTGCTGATTTAAATCATGATTTAAATGAATTGATTTAAATCAGGCCAACCCCTAATCTGCAGTGTTTGCGGTAAATAGTGTAGCTACATTAAACATATTATTATCAACGAATTTATACACATAATAAATAAATGTACAGGGTGGTCCAAATTCGATGGGATTGCATGGGTATCTCGGTTAATATTTAAGATAGAGAAACGGTTAAATTACCAAAAATGTGCAGTTTTTTGAAATATTCTATCATTTCCGGTTTTCGAGTTATTGAATAAAAAGTGTTTTTTGTCATATTAATAATGTGTCATATCTCCGTTATTGTTGTAAATATCGAAAATATTTATGAAGATTATTTTTAGATATTTTTAAGTTTAATTTAATTATCCTAAAAAAAATAATTTTACGCTTGCCGTTAAAAAGTTATGACACAAACTTACCTTTTTTTAAATGGGAACGATATGACCTATGACCTATTTAAATTCCTTATTTTTTTCTCATTCCGAATATATAAGGGTCAATGTATTTATTTTTAATAATACGCAAGTTATGAAGGTTTTTTAGTTTTTTTTTCTAAGAAAATCATAGTAGGCTGTGAAAAAAAAAAACAAGGTGTAAAACCTTATAAAACTCATGTGGTATAAGTTACCAAGGTTTTTTAATTTGTTGTTGAGATAAACATTGTAAATATTTGAACATAAGATAACAACAACATAGTCGGAATCAGCAGTAATGTAGTAAATTGCTGATTATCTTAAGTTCAAAAATTTTTGATGTTTATCTCAACAACAAATTTAAAAACCTTGGTAACTTGTACCACATGAGTTTTATAAGGTTTTACACCTTGTTTTTTTTTTCACAGCCTACTATGATTTTCTTAGAAAAAAAAAACTAAAAAACCTTCATAACTTGCGTATTATTAAAAATAAATACATTGACCCTTATATATTTGGAATGAGAAAAAAATAAGGAATTTAAACAGGTCAGAGCCAACTATCGTTCCCATTTAAAAAAAGGTAAGTTTGTGTCATAACTTTTTAACGGCAAGCGTAAAATTATTTTTTTTAGGATAATTAAATTAAACATAAAAATATCTAAAAATAATCTTTATAATTATTTTTGATATTTACAACAATAACGGAGATATGACACATTATTTATATTACAAAAAAACACTTTTTATTCAATAACTCGAAAACCGGAAATGATAGAATATTTTTGTAAACGGTTCTGAGTTTGTCTCAAAACACTGCATATTTTTGGTAATTTAACCGTTTCTCTATCTTAAATATTAACCGAGATACCCATGCAATCCCATCGAATTTGGACCACCCTGTATTGACCAATATTACTCAAAAGCCTCCTAGGAAATAAATAAGTTTATTTTATGTTACTTACCTAACTTAATGTTCGTTGTGTAAGCATCTTTTCGTTCATCGAATGCGTCATAAATAAGGAAAGAGGCCGTAGGCGTCTGACACAACAAAAACAGCACAACTATGGCGATAAGTAATAGTGTGATGCGATTTTCTTGGGACTGTGACATCTTCTCCTGCAGCAAAAACATTTGTTTTAGCAAAATGAAAATCGACATATTTCGTTCATAAAGCTACAATGTTTTTCGACGTCAAGATTAATCCAGTTGTTGTAGCAAGATAATGTTGCATCGAAGAGCTTAATTAATATTTAATTGCTTACTTCGCAGATTTAAATCCTTTGTTAAAATTTAATGGTTCTTTAAGGGTTTATTGCAAGAAGGCGTGAATTTTGAAACGATCTAAAAGGCTAATTTAAAAGTTTTAAACGGATTTGTGTTAATTGAAGCAATACCCAGTAGCCAACAGCCTTATAACTTTTTATAAATTCATTGGAAGTATAATATTTTAGCTTAAAATAAAATAACATTTACTTTTTAAACAAGTATAATCATTTTGAAATTCTGTTTTATGAAATTCTATGTTATTATGAAGACAAATAACATAGCTGGAGTCGTATGCAATGCTAGTTTTAAGAATATCGTCTCTATCATTTCGGCAAACATTTCTTGAAGAAAGAGATAAGTGATTTTTGATTCAGTTTAAAAAAAAAAAATTCTTAGTTGTTGTCTCACTATTATCTTTAAAGCGTCTGGTGTCTTTTCTACCTCTAAACACTATCGGCATTTTTTAAATAAACTTATCTCTTTAACTAATTTAAAGTATTTTAAATACTCTAACATTCCACTGCCTCACAAATCAATGTTTTTCAACAGCATTCAAACATTGTACTTAAAAACCTTGTTAAAGAAACGTCCTCCAAACCTATACAGTGAAGAACATTTGAAAAGATATGTCTCAGCGTTTTATGAGTAAAGATTGTACTGTAAAAACCCGAAAATTTGTAAATCTTTAGGTTTTAACATATACCATGGTTAGGTGGAAACAGGTAAAAGTCAAAAATTTGCTTAATTTTCACTATTAATTTAAAATAAAAGCTCTGGCCAGCCTTTAACCTGGCACTCTATTACTGACCAAATGAACGAGGGTCAGGTTAAATTAGTTTTAAAGCTGTTTTTTAATGAAAATATTCGTAAAAGTCCGAAATGGTAGGGTTTATAAGCTTTTTACTTTCGCCATACGTAGTATGAAGAAAGTATTGTTTTGTACTATTACTACCTCACTTTGGTAAATGCTAAAATTTACCGGTAAAACCTAAGATTTACCAATTTTAGGGCTTTTAAAGTAATACTCCTATTAAGATACGAGGGTAGTCCCAGAAGTACCCGACCTGACGTATAGATGGCGGTTGTTATTTGAAAAAATTGCTATGGTCGAAAGTATCAAGCTTACAAAGCTTAAGTTTGAAGTTTGAAGACTCTACGTTTTTTTGTATTTGTTTGACAGCCATCAATAGTGAACGCTCTCAGTTAATTTGTAAACATGGAAAAAATTGGTCATCGTTATGTGATGCAATACTTTCATTTGAAAGGTCTCAGTCCAACCAATATCAAAGCTGAGCTAGATTCTACTCTGGGGGAGTCTGCTCCTTCGTTTACAAAAATAAAATATTAGGTGGCAGAGTTTAAACGAGGCCGTACGAGCTGCCAAGACGAACATCGCAGTGGTCGACCAAATGAGGTGACGATGCCAGAAATGGTGAAGAAAATCCACAAAATGGTATTGGGTGACCGTCGAATGAAAGTGAGCGAGCTAGCAGACATGGTAGGCATTTCAAAAAGTGCTGTACATCGCATATTGACTGAAAATTTGGACATGAGAAAGCTGTGCGCAAGATGGGTACCGCGTTTGCTCACAATGGAACAAAAACAGCGTGTTGAGGATGTTTCAATCCAGTGTTCGGCGATGTTTCACAGCAATAAAGTCGAGTTTTTGCGTCGATTCATAACCATGGGTCCATCAATTCACACCTGAGACGAAGGAACAGTCAAAACAATAGACTGAAAGGGGAGAATCGGCTCCAAAGAAGGCGAAGACAGTTCCATTAGCCGGCAGGATCATGGCGTCAGTTTTTTGGGTTTCGCGTGGGATAATTTTCATTGAATATCTTCAAAAAGGAAAAACAATCAACGGCGAGTATTATGCGAACTTATTGCAGCGTTTGAGTGACGAAATCAAGAAAAAACGGCCGCATTTGGCGAAAAAGAAAGTGTTGACAATTCACCAGTTCACACATCCGTTATCGCGATGGCCAAAATCAAGGAGTTAAAGTTCGAATTGCTTCCTCACTCACCCTATTCGCCAGATTAAGCCCCCTCGGATTATTTTCTCTTTCCAAACTTGAAAAAATGACTCGGTGGTAAAAGATTTGCCAACAATGAAGAGGTGAAGTCTGCGGTTAATGGCTATTTTGAGGAGCTCGACGGTTTTCACTACAAACAGGGTATCGAAGCTATTGAACATCGCTGGAAAAAGTGTATCGAGCTAAAAGGAGTATGTTGAGAAATAAAGATATGTTTCCCATTTTTGTGTGTGTTTTTTTTGTCAGGTCTTCTACTTGACTAGATTTTTTTAAATTTGTACTGATCTTTGTTCTAAAGTGATTTCTTAATGTCGAATGTTGTTTTAGGTCCAATGTTCTGAGTTTCAAAGAGGAATATGCAGTAGCTCACTTTAAGAGTAGCTACAAATACACATTACTAGCAAAGAGCTGTCACAGAGTTTATTACAGTGGAAGAAACAACCAAAAGCAATTTACTGTCAGCTGAGGTAGCGAACGCCGTTAGTATGTAGTCGGAAAGATGGTAGGTCGTCGCATTAAAGTGCCATCGCTTGAAAATAGGTTGTCAATTGGGATGGCTGTTACAGTTTTGAACAGTCTCAACTTTTCAGGACGCGAATGGAGTAAAGATACTCGATAACATTGGTGGATTACAACTGTAATACTCTTTGCTATTGCAATTTTGAATTAAATTTGTATATTTATGTTCTTACGTGCAAAAAGGCAATTTAAAAATATTTATAAGCACAAAAGTTAAGAGTTTATTTCTTATTAACACGTTAAGCGCCATTTGTATATGGATACAAATCGTTTTTGCCAAATGGGCCACCTGTATCCATTTGGATACAACAGCCTACATTTAGATTCGGCTGCCTGTATTCTTAAACATACATGTGTTACATATAACTATACCAGAAAAGGTTTAAGGATGGCCCGCTGGACCAGAAAACCTTGGTGGTCACGATTTTTTTACCCACATTGATATTTAAAAAAAAAAAGTTTTATGATACAAATTTATTCACACAAAAAAAAATGTAAAAACTGGTTAAATAGTTATTATTTTGTTGTGAAATTTTTTTATATTACTTAAGGGCAATGAAGAAACGTAAATTTAAAAAAAAAAGGTGGCCAAAAAAACACCTTTTTTTTTAACATGGTGGCGCTTAACGTGTTAATAAATTAGCAACCCTGTAGTATGATTGCGCAGTGCGCCCGTTAGTAACTACAACGCCAAATAAACACTTGTCAAGCAACACCCTTTTTTCCATTAGATTTTCTGTTTTATTTTATGACACATTTATCGGTTAATCCTTTATAATATAATTCTATTTATTAGCTGTAGGCTAGTTTAATTATAACATATAACTTCAGTATGTATCGAACGAGGTACTGGATAAAACCGAAAAGTATAAAAAATGATTAATGCAAATCAACATACGAAGTCTTGTTTAGATATCCTGCAACATGATTTAGCCAAATTATTATTTTTTGCTTTTTTAATTACCAAAGCTGTCAAAATTATTATCACTTCTTTTGTGTATTTTTTTGTGTCAGTCACTAAAAATTAAGGTAGCACTGAAAAAAGTAAATCTGTAAGTAACGTATTGGCAGAAAGTGAAATAGTTATTTATGTATCAAGGCCAAAAAGTGTAACTTTTTCGGCCGCGTCTGGTTTGCTGGCCGAGACGTAGTCGAGGCCAGCAAACAGGCAAGGTCGAAAAGTACGTTTTGGCCGAGGTGCATATTACATTTTTTGTGCGATCGAATTAAAAACCATTTAAATTTTTAGTAATTTTCAAAATTATAGGTTCGAAAGTACGTGACATTCTGTCACTGACAGATGACGGCGTATGTACTGCATTACCGGCCCTCTCCTTAGCAACAGCCGTAAAAGTTACTTTTTCGGCCGTTGCTAAGGGTAACGGCCTGAAAAGTAACTTTTACGGCCGTTGCTAAGGATGGGGCCGGTAATGCAGTACTTTATGGTTGCTAACGCGTCCGTCAAACAGCTGTTTCTAGTACGATCGCACAAAAAATAATTTAATGAGAACTGATTAATCTGCAAAAAACTCCAATAAGCGATTGAACAGTCGTTAATAACTTTGTTTAAACATTTAATTTTTGTTTCTAGTTTTCAAGTTAATTTTATTCGATTAATTTCCGTTTTATAATTTAAAAACGTTGAATAGTTTCACTAAATCGGATATATGTGCATTTTTTGGTACTCTAAATAAAGATGAAATAAAAAGCAATTAAGTATTGTGTTTATTTATCTTCACTGATCTAATATTGCACCACCTAGGGTAAAATCTTGACGAAAAAGATAAATAATTTTTGAAAAGACCCTGTGAAATGTTCTAGCTGGTCGTTTGCAATTGTAAACTAATTAAAAATTTGGACAGTTAAAAACCCAGATTTCAACATACTCACCGCAAATTACATTGATAAAACTGACAGAGGTGCAGAAGTTTTAGAAGCAACTTTTTGGTATTAGATTACCCCAGATTTTTTTTTTTCGATTTATTGTTAGGTCAAATGCCCATGGAAATGATGTGACAAGTGATCTCATATTTATATGGAACTTATAGTAGAATATGGATTTATTGCAACAAAAATGTTCATAGGTTTTGTGGTTGATTATAACTTTTTAAATTTATTATCTTTAATTTATTTAGTATTATTAATTACAGTATTGATTGATTATATCCCGATTATATGTTATCTGTACAAATTTTCTTAGATTATCAATACCTACTTACAGAGAAGGGTCACGATATGTTGTCGTTAGAATCTGATCAACGCTGTTTATTGCATCAAGAACATCAAAACTAAATGTTTTGCAGAGTTATACGTGCCACTGGCCATTTCCTTTGGAAAATACATTTATACCTACTTACATACAGGTATACATATATCTGTTTTTCCATAATAAGGTAATTGATTTGTTACATTTCAAACGAAAAATAATTAAAGTGTCGAGTCCCGGGAATTCCCGGGACTTTTTAACATTTGTGTCTCGAGTCATGGGAATTGAAAAAACCCAAGACTTCAGAATCTCTAGCTCACACTCATTTATTTTAGTGCGACTAAAAATTGCCCCTAAAATATCGCCTGTGCGCGACAGGCCTAATACCATGTATTGCAGAAAACAACGAAAAAATTTTAACTTTGCAAAAAATCATCTCAAATTCACCTTAAATCAGTTTTTCGCTTAGACAAAACTAATAATTAAAATCGGGAAAACTCTGTTTACTTCAAAAAGCATACTGAGTGGTATTACGTACTGTAACTTATAAGCAATAAGCTTATCATTATATAAACAAAAAAGAGCTTCAGGTATGTGTGTAGCTAAATGTGTATGAGGGAATTTTGTTGTAATTTACCTCCCGCCGCCCTTAGGCATCCTTAAACATCGCAGCATGCCTGTTGCGTCTACACAGGAATCTGCTGCAGGTACGACGCATTGAAATCGATGCCAGCAATGCTATTACCGATATATACGAGATAGAATCCTGGTTGTACAATCAGGAAGATGAAATCAAAGGATTTTCGCCAAAGAGACTAGATGCGTAAGAGGTAATACGGATCCACACTTTGACTAGCGAGGAGATAATTAGAGCCTAGGTCAAAACCAGATTCGTTTTATGCAAAGGAAATTACTTGGGAAGGGCAAGGAAAACCAGACCAAGAGGTAATTATATCTTATATCAAAGGTTGTGCGTTTATGGTTTAAATAAGGAACTTTAGTAGAATGCGAATAATTTTCAAGTTGATAATGGTTATAGTAGTCAAATTAATTATTTGTTTTTAACATCTGTAGAAAATAAATTGCAGATTGCCCTAAGAAGGTTAAAAAAGTCTTTTTTTAAATTTAAAAGAGACTATTAATTCGTAAAAATAACGCGTTCTGATAAAAATTACTTAGATATAGTTTAAATACTATTGTTATTTTTTCCTTTACAAATATACAGACTGGTTTAAAAACAATTATCGCCTCTATCATTTTGTTTATTCTTAGGATAACCACAATACTTTTTAAATGTATTATCAAATGAGCAAAGGACTGTGTAAAAAGGCATTATTTCATTTTGTTTTCTTATTAAACTTTTGAAAAAGATTACGACTGTCTCTAGGGTCGAAATGTCAAGATTGCTGTTTGAAACACTCCTAAAATTAGTATATTTAGCAAATTTTCACTTGGTTATGACATTTAACATAAAATTTCATTTAGTAATCATATTAATATTATAACATAAAAAGTAGAATTTCTATTAGTTATATTTTATATTTAATACTACTAATACCCTAAAGAATCGACCTAGAAAAATTTGAGAAAGAATCCACCGAAAACTTTTGACTGAAATTTATTTTTCTTCAAAGTTTATTACGATACTTGATAACACAGTTATTGAGTGGCAGATACTCATGGGTTTAGATTAATATTTCAGCCGAAGCATATTAAAGGCAATCTGAGCATGAATTCACAAACCGATATCTTCGCTAATCAGAATATTTTTGAACTTTATATAGGCGATATGGTAATATTGCCAAAAAGAATAATAGCAAACTAATAAGATTTAAATTAGCAGGCCAGTATAATATAAATTATTTTTTCTTTGTGATATTGGTGTTTATACAAGAGAATTATAACAGACCTTTATAAAATATTTTTGAACCCCTTGCAACGGCTGTGCGTTTTCCAAGGGTCCACAGAATACCGGTTAAAAATCGCTGGATTAGACTAAAATCCTATAAAATTGACTTCAAATTAATTTAATTAATTAAATCTCAACGTATTATTGTTATATTAACATATACTTTTAATCTTAAATAGTAATTATAAAGTTCCATAACTTCCGGGACAGTGCAGGTATCGGTTTTAATTTTTTGTTTTGTTTTGGTGTTAAATTTTTATAACAAATTGATTGTATTGAGACGACTAATAAGATTGAATGTTACTGTAAATTTTAAATGCTCAGGTACTTTAACCGTCTATACTCTATAGCAGGGGTGGCCAAGACGTCGACCGCGGTCGATTGGTCGACCGCAATGCCTCTGGAAGTCGCCCGTGAAGCTGACTTAAAATTTGACAAATTATAGTAATAAATTCAGAACGTATTTGAATTTTAAAAATAATTCAAAATTATTTTCTGCAAATAATAGATATGTCGTAGGCATAATGTGAAATCCGGCATTTTATAAAACGCCTAGGCACAAAACTATTAGCTTCATTTTTATTATTTATTTAAAAAAAAAAACTTTAACCAACCTTTAACCTGACCCTCTACTACTGACCAAATGAATGAGGGTCAGGTTAAAGGTTGGTTAAAGCTTTTTTTTGTATGAACACAAATGTATGGGTTTAAGAAAAGTCATAATTTGCTCGTTTTGCCGGCTTTTTATAAAATGCCTAGGCGTTTTATAAAATGCCGGATTTCTCATTATGCCTACGACAGATACACAAAATACACATTTAAAATCAATGGCTTCAATTGATAGCTTCTGGAAATTAACAAGCAGGAATAAATATCCAAATATTTGGAGAGTTGTTGCATATTTCAATGCCTTTTTTGGTTCGACATATTTGTAAGATTAGCATTTCCTGCATAAATGGGAGAAAAACTAAACATAGGTCACAATTATCTGATCTACATTTGGAATTATGTTTAAGAATTAGTTTAAGTTCGTACGAGCCATATTTTGACAAACTGGTCAAAACTATGCATTGCCAAGTGTGATCAAAATAAAACAATTTTACTGTTTTTTTTTTTTTGTGAAATTTGCTTTTAATTTATTTTAATACAATTGTAAAACATTAATTTTCTTTTTTTCCTACATTTTCTTGAACTTTTCAAAATTCAGATCCAGTTATAGGTAATTTTATAGTAGTCATAGCAAAATGTCTTCACAAGTTTGTGTCTTTAAAAAAAAGTCATCATTTTGTAAGTATTTAAAATTTCATAAAAAAAGACACAATTCGTAAGTATCTTCTAAAAAAAGTCATCGATTTGTAAATACTTAAAAAGGCCTTAAAAAACAGCAATTCGTAAGGACCTTACAAAAAACGTAGTCGCCCGCTGGTAAACTTTCTCTCAAAAGTCGCCCCTAACGTCTAAAAGTTTGGCCACCCCTGCTCTATAGCTACAATGACCACTATGTCATTGTGTTGCATAGACAAGCACTAGCAATAAAAAAAATCCTACATATTTTAAAACTATTTTGGTCGAAGCTGTAAAAATTATCAGCCATTTCAAATTTCGACCACTTAAATCCAGATTATTTAATATTTTGTGCGATGAAATGGATAGAGCACATAACGCACTTTTATTACATACTAATTTGAGATGGCTATCCAGAGGAAAAGCACCAGAGTACTTCAGAGTAAGTTATTGGTCTTTTTGTTGTCACATCTTTTAGGACATAATTTTATTGAATTTTTCACAAATTTTTCATGGTCAATGAGTCTTGCGTTTCTGGCAGATATTTTTACAAATGGCAAAAAAATATTTTATAATCCAAAGAAAGAAAATTACAATTTTTAATACAATAGATAAAATTGCATCTTTTGATGGGAGTTACAATTCTGGATTGAACAGAATAATTTTGATTGTTTTTCCGCCTTGTACGAATATTTGATTGAAATGAATTATAAGATAAAAAAGTAATTTTAGAACACTTGCATGACTTACAATTAACTTTTTTGCCAGATTTTCTAAAATCCTGCGAATACAATTCTTGGGTTCGGAATCTATTAACAGTGACAGCTGACAGCAGGCTCGGGTATTTTGCAGTTTATACAAATTTTTTATTTTTTGATTAAAAGACGCATATCTAGCATTTTCGAGGTCGCTGATTCCAAAAAAGTGATTTATATCGCCCGGAAAGTATTTTTTACTTGTATTTTCACGTATGGAACTTAATTTTGACGATATAGCACTATTGTGGGCAATCATGAAGATTAGTTCATCATTGTGAATTCACAAGTGCCGCAAACGTAAGCATCAAAGAAATACCGTTTGTTTTCTTGAAAATCAGAGTGTATATGTCCTTTCTCGCGGCCGTCATTCATTTTGCCGGTAAAAGAGGGTCAGGTTAGAGGTCTGTAAAAGCTTTTTTTTTAAGCAATAAACATTTAACTTTACATTATGTTGTCTGCTTACGTTTGCGGCACTTGTGAATTCACCATGATGAACTAATCTTCGTGATTGCCCTATTGTGTGCCAATAAGGAGAAACTTCACGAGCAATTAGTTATTTGGGGATTGGTTCCTGCATTGAACCTGTTGATGAAGATTTTGATGTTGAAATTGATTTTGAATAAAAGATTTTGTTAAAAGATAGAGATTTGTACGAACTTTTATGGTTAACTTCTACCTATATTTTTGTAAAAAATTGTATGATAGGTTGGTTTCCGGGCCATTAAAGTAAGTTTTTTGGAATCAGCGACCTCGAAAATGGTAGAAATATGTCATTTCATCGAAAAAGTAAAAATTTGTATAAACTGCAAAAATTCCGCAGGCTCTCTTTAGTGACTTTTTTAATAATAAAAATACAAGGCACTGCCATTAAATGATTTCTGGATAAATTGAACAGAACAGTACCCAAGCGTGTCAAAATTAGCAATTCTTGTTTTACATCCTTTTACGACAAATTTACGCGAGAAGGATTTTCCTACAAAATAACCAAGACATTCCGTTAACACTTCAGGATTTGTGAAGTGTTCTGTCGTAAAAAAATGCCCTAGAGCCGGGGTGGCGAACCTATGGCACGAAGAAATAATTGCTTTTCTAAAATTTTTGGAAAATTTATACTTTTTTCAAACTAATGAATTAATAACACCAAATTATATTTATTCAAATAAAATACATGCATTTTGTTTTGCAACTATGCGAATTTCAAACAAAATTACAAGTAGGTATTTAAACGAGATATTGCTTCTCATATCTTCAAGTATTTTCCAATTTTTTTTTTTTCATAGAAAATCCGACAGGTCAAACTGAAATAAATCAAATTTAATTGACTGAAGATTTAACCACAGCTGTGGAATCAATAATAGATGCATTTTCTTCGCGATTTTCCCAATTTAAAAATTTCGAAGAAATTTCAAAATTCACAATTTACCCAGATATAATCAAAGTTGATGAAGTTGATTTGGAATTTTCGAACGATTAAAATAAGAAAATTTTGAAATGCAATTAATTGATTTTCAAGTGCGATTTGGAGGCAAAAGTTTATTGAAGGAACATGTAGAGATTATTGAAAGGGAACGTTTGGAGGAAAAAATAAATAATAACGCCGAAAGCAAAATTATTAATGCCTGGCAAACATTCCAGAAGAGTTCAAATCTTTAAAGAAATTAGCGTCGGCTATTTTAACTATATTTTCTTCCACATATGCATGTGAGTCACTGTTTTCACAAATGAATTTGATAAAAAATAAATTCAGCAATACATTAACGTATGAATCTAGTTCAGCAACCATTTTATTAAAAGTAACGGAATACCAACCTGATATAAAAAAACTTAACAAAAAGCATTCAACAACAACAATCGCATTAAAAATTCATATTTTAATTCTTATTGTAGGTACCTATTTAATTAATGTTGTTTGAAAAGTAAACACATGTAATGTGCAATTATTGTTTTTGTCTAATTATATCTTTCTATTGGTAAAATATTTAATATTTCTTTTAAAATTTAGTTATGTATCTTTAGTTGTTGTTTAATTACAAATTTCTATTAGAAGTTAATAAAAAATATTCATTTAATACAAATATTGTAATATTTACTCTTCATCTCCTCACAATAAGTAATGTTTTGTTTTCATTCATTGTTACCTGGCTCGCCAGCATTTTAAAATGTGAAAATTTCAAAAAATTGGCACGCTACCCTTGCCCTGTAGTAATGTTTGTGTATTAATTACGACAAACGATGTATTTTTTCTATAAGATTCATGAATTAAATATGTGTGTTTCTCTATCTATACATTATACTGTGTTTCAGACCATTTCTTCCTACACGACTGACTGCCTTTCATAGAAAGTCGTCAAGTTACTACAATGTAAAAGTTCGAAATACATACCGAATTCAGTAGGGAAATGTTTTTTTTTTGTAAATATGTTTTGTAGGCATGTGATCGTTTTCTAATAGTGTGTCTTAAAAATTTTTAACCTTCAAACTTCAAACACAAAACAATGATACATTTACAGATCGCATTACCATTTTACGTATAAATTTATTATAACGCGGGGCGCCGTCTTATTGCGTTCAATAAAACGACTATCAGCAAGCGACACGTTCATAAAAGTTTTGAAGTCTAAACTGTTAAATAATATAAGCATAAATTCGATCCATTAAACTCGTGCAATTTTATTACTCTTCCACTTAAAAGTTTACTGATTGCATTAAATCGTTAAAAACAATTGTTACGCCCTACAACCAGTAAATGCTCATCTTAACTATAACTGCATTTAGTGATTGACCACTAACACGGATTTTATGTTCGTTAATATAGAATCTGGTTTAATTTGACTACATTATCCTTGGCCGTAATTCAGTTCACCCAGATATTTTATTAGTATTCGTCCAACGTTCAGCCACTGTTTAGGGAGTAACACCCGGAAACAGTCTGCACACACATGTCGGCTTATGCAATTGGTAGTTATTACTTTTAAAAATATAGATGACTGAGGATGTTCATACTTCACACTCGACAGGAATTTTAACGTTGCATGAATAACTAAAATATGTTGCAAAGATGTATTTATGCTCTATGAAATATGTATACAGGGTGGTCCACTTTTTAGGAGCAGGACTTTAACAGTCGATAGAAAAACTTATTTTAAAGCGAATATTCCCTATCAACATGGGTCCACAAACGTTTAATTTTGAAGATATAGGGTGTGGAAATTTTCGAAAAAATATCGATAATTTTTAACCGTTTCTCAACCAGTAGATGTATTTAAACCAAATTTGGTATACAGCACCACCTTACAGATTACCACAATCGGTGAAAATCTCAAGTCCCACAAGCAACCAGTGGCGGAGTTGCGGGGGTTTAGTTTCAATGAATTTTATAAAAAACTAGTACGGCCCTGTTCAAAATCAAACTCAAACCTGTTTTTAAGTAGAACATTTCATTCTAAATAAAAAGTGTGTCCTGAGTTTTCTTCGTATCGGCCACCGTTTGGCGCGGAATTTGATTTATTTGACTATTTTCGCGAAAAATTTGCTCCCAAGTTCGTTCTAAAAATATCGCGAAAAGTAGAAAATTGCAACTTGCAGAGTAAATGCTCATTAATCGTTAATTTAGCGGAACTTCCCCTCATTATTAGTATGTTCTGTTATTAAAAACTGCAAAAATCGGTAATTACTTCTTTATTACGAATATTAGCTATATTTTTAGATCGAACTTGGAAGCAAATTTTTCGCGGAACGAGTAAAATAAATCAAATTTCGCGCCAAACGGTGGCAGATATCAAGAAAAGTCAAGAGACTCTTTTTGTTTAGAATAAAATGCTCTACCCAAAAGCAAGTTTGAGTTTGATTTTGAACAGGATCGTACTAGTTTTTTATAAAATTAATTGAAACTGTACCCCCACAACTCCGCCACTAGTTGCTTGTGGGACTTGAAATTTTCATCGATTGTGGTAACCTATAAGGTGGTGCTGTACACCAAATTTGGTTTAAATATATCTACTGGTCGAGAAACGGTTAAACATTATCGATATTTTCAAAATGAAGCGTTTATGGACCCATGTTGATATGAAATATTCGCTTAAAAATAAGTTTTTCTATCGACTGCTAAAGTCCTGCTACTAAAAAGTGGACCACCCTGTAGATTAGTACCTCTTGAATAAGGAATTAAGGAATTATTAATTGCTGTAAAGCTTAAGATATGTCAATTGGTATTTTTTTTACAATTTGTAACATATTTTAAGCAAAAGTTTGTTTATGATATAGTCAACATCGCAAATATTGATGATGCTTACAAAATAATTTGTTATAGTTCAAGATGATGTGACAGTGATACAAAATAGTAAGAAGTATTTACGATTACTTCGGCTAGTTTATTTTGCTTAAAGGCTAATCACCGATTTTGAAGGGTGAGCTCCTATAGGTGAGCGAATGCCGATCATAATTTTGAATTCACCAAGAAAGCTTCCTTTTGACAACTTATAATATTGCACTTTACTTAAGAAACTCAGTGCTTTCCTTAAGAATGATGGAATGCGTGGGAATTTATTTTACCAAAAAAAAAACTCAACGCCTGCGGTTGAATGCTAAGGCGCGATGCCGAGCGTAAGCCCCACACACCCACACATAAGAGATCACCAAGAAGAGCTTGATGTAGGGTGACTTATAAATATAAAGTGCTGACAAGCTACAAATATGGTCTAAAAACAAAAGTATATAGGGTGTTACAATGGCTTAGCAAAGGGGGTGTTTGGGTGTGTACACAGTACACACACCCTCTAATTTGAAAAATATTTCAAGGAATATTTTCTGTGTGTACATTTTAAGGCTTAGCACACACAGAGCGTTTTCTGTCGCGCGACTCGAGTCGCGCGACAGAAAACGCTCTGTGTGTGTGAGGCCTATGTCGTCGTATGTGACTTGAGTCGCGCGTTTGTGAAGTACTAGCAATTGCATGTATGCGTACACACATACGACGACCAAAGTCGCGCGACTACGTGTGTACGCGTACATGCAATTGCTAGTACTCCAACAAACGCGTGACTCAAGTCGCGCGACAGAAAACGCTCTGTGTGTGTGAGAGTAATTTAAACTTAAATAAAATTGTATTTCGTGATAGATCTTAATGTTGTTTACTGAAATAACAAACTTGTGGTATCCATTAAACCTTGGAAACATGTTGACATTTATTTAATTAGAATGTTCTTCAGTGAAAACGAAATTAGTTTAACATTCAGAATTAATTAAAAATGTAATTACCTTTGTATTTGTCATGAGTTTTCTCTGCGTTTGCGACTTGTACACAGCATTCACAAGGAAACAATTAAATCCTGCTATTAGTACGAGTGGAAGTAGTCCAAAACTTATCGAAGAAAACCAATATATTATAGTTCTATACAGTTTATTTTTAGCCAGATTTGTCGTTTCGGTTGTGATAGTAAGAGATTTAACACAACACGTTGAGTTTTGATCCCCATTAGATACCAGTTCATCTTCATTTGAAGAAATGTTCATATCACGCGAACGGTTCTGATCTGAGCAATTCGAGTTGGAAATCAGATAATCTCCGCTACTGCTAACATTTGGATTCGTTTGATTGCCATCATAATCGTTTAGCAAGTAGTTTTCACATAAGTTACTTAATATTTGATCGTTTTCATAAAACACATCGTTATCAGATGTCTGTTTGATCTGATTCAGTGTTTCTTGCGTAATCTTACTGTTATCAATACTATCGTTAATACTATTAAAGTCTGGAGTGTAATTTGCAGCGGATAAATATCCTTCTAGATTTTCTCGGAAGTCGAGATGTGAGTTAGCATCACTAGCGTTTGCTAAAATTTCGCCGAGAGAATTTTGATCGATTAAATCGGTAATGTTTTGATGATTGTGTAGGTCCGTGGAATGATTAGCATTTCCAAGTGAGTTATTGACGTGGTTGTGGCTGCAGTGTGATAGGTTTTTAGCGTAGAATTTGTTCATGATTGTGGTGATGTTGTTTGCTGATTGGTTGTTTTGGGTTATGTTTAATTGTCTGAGATCATTTTCGTCACAAGTTTGTTTTATGCAGCCTTCTCGAAGATCCAGTTGGTATTCGAATGTTGTAGAGGCTGTTGCCATCAAACATAGTATGCTTACTATAGAAATTATGCTTTTAGCTCTGTTTTCAGTGCAGAGCACTTTGCCTTTCATTGGATGGCATACCACTATGTAGCGTTCTATTGTGAACGACACTGTCAGCCATACTGATGTGCTACCTGAAAACAAAACAGTTGTTGAGTAACAGAATGCAAAATAATTTTCGTGGCGTCTCTGTTGATTTGCTTAGTTGTATAAATTAATTAGACAATTTGCAAGTTTCTCAAAATATAAACTAGAAAGACTCCAAAACAATGCATTGGCATTCACTAAACCAGTATCTAACAAAAGTCTAACTCGTTACATGGGTAACTTTTTATTTTTATCTTGCAAACAAAGAGGAAGAAAAATAAACCAGTGTTACAACCTTTCTGAAAATACTTAAAAAGGCGAACAATGACAAAATTGTTAATTTAAACCAAGACAAATTAAACAAAATTATCAGTAAATATACTTGAAACAATTTTGAGTAGTCTTTGCCTAAGACACTTTTTTTACAACTTAAACCAAGATGTAAACCTGACTATTTAACGCTTTTTGATATGGTAGCGATATAGAAAAGATATAGATATATAAAAGATCATCTTTTCTGATTTCATGGATATAAGGACTGCTAAATCTACTGTTAGCCTTTGATAAAAAGGGAATAATATGTAAATCTTAAACGGCTTAAGAAAAAACAAATGTTTTCTTTGATTTACTGAATTACATGTCAGTATTGAATTGATAAAAGTATACGCAAAATTTATTTTAACTTATGACTTATTCTATGAGAAGATAATTACATGCTATTATGTTACTATAGACTCTATAGTATAGAGGGTGATTGATTGGGACAGTGCATTAAAAATATATGAAGAACGAAAAAGGGTAATGATCTAAAATTTTGGGCATGATAATAATGGCATATGATATGGCGACACTTCCGGAAATGCCGGAAGTTGACGTCTACTTTCTTATTTCAAATACAATGGTCTATTTTATATTGCATTTTTGTATTTAACACGTTATTTTAGAGGGACTTTTGAAAGCATACCCTATAGGGGAGACCGGGGATAAAAGTAACATTTTTTTGTTTTTATTTAATTTCTCATAGATTATTACAAATTTTTTACATCCAAATTGGTTTAATGATAGATTGGACATTTGTCTTGCTTCCAAGATATTTATTTCGTGTGTTTCGTAAAGCAACTGTTAGAAGAAAAATATTTTTCTTTAGTAAGACAGCTGTTACTTTCAACCTCAACGTTGGGGCTAAAAGTAACAATGATTGGGGTAAGTTGTAACGGCAAAATAATTTACACCGCTCATAAGTAGTGAGTAAATATATTAGTATTCATCAACAAAATTAATATTTTATTCAAAAATACACATTAGCAAAATGAAAAAATAAAAAAAAAATCTTTGGTACAATACAAAATAATAAGTGAACAGTATGGCATACCAGGTAAGGGCGGTCCCAAATTATTAAATTTATACTGGATCATAATAACTGTTTGTTTTATTTTTAAAAAATCTAACCGCCCTTAAACTGACCGTCATTCATTAAATCAGTAAAAGAGGGTCAGGTTAAGTTGGGTTGGTTAAAGCTTTGTTTATATTAAGTTATAAATATTAAGGTAATAGAATAAAAACAATGGCGGCTGGTAGGAAAACCAAAAGTACCAGATCTTACCAATTTACATAGGTTTTATAATTTAAAATGCTTTTTAAGAAATGATTTAGCTTTACATACATTTCCATCATTAAACCGATATTATATACTGAGTTTTATAATTTAATAATTTGGGACTGCAGTTATCAGGTTTGCCAAGATTATAAGTACCTACATATTTAAAAATGTGAATCAAAAAGATACAACAAACTGGAAAATTATTCCGACAACTCTTGTATATTCTCATCTACGAAGAAAGCCACCAATTATGTGCTAAGAGTGAACATTTGCAAGTGAAAACATTAATTGGGGTTGGTTGTAACACTTTGTTACTTTTGACCCCAAGTGCACAAAAAAAATTTCAGGAAATCCACAATTAACCACGATTCTAACGTCAAATTGTATTGCATCCACCAATAGCCAACTAAATTTAGAACAAAATAATATAGGTACTTTTTTGTTCCTATTTTAGAGATCGCCTAAAAGTTACTCGACGGATGAGACAACGCAGTAACTTTTAGGCGGAAAATAGTGACTCTGGCTGGCAAAAAGTTAACATCTATGACAGATGAAAACTAGCAATGTAGGTAGGGAGCTGGATGTAACTTAACATTGCAAAAGCGTTTAGGGCGATATAAAACAAAAATTAAAGAAACTTTAGGCACTGTTACAACCTACCCGTGTTACTTTTATCCCCGGTCTCCCCTACCTTAGTGCAGTCGTTTTATAGATTTTTGGACTTTTTTAACAAAAATTTTCATCGTGATGCTTAATATTATCTACCGCCGCCATTTTTAAAGCGAAGACGCTCAAATTGAGACTATGCATAGAAGAATCATTGGAGTTCATTCTGGAATTTTTGCAATCGTTGCAAATACAATTCAAACACGGATATTTTTCAAAAACACAGGATTTCCTTAAGGGGCTATCACCAGAGGGTGCAACAGACCAATAAGTCGCAGTAGAGGAACCCCAAAGGAGAACACCTCCGCGTAAATAATAATAATAACTTCAACGTGTCCAAATCAATGAGTTCAGAAAAACACCATCTATTCAGTAGGCCCCAGGAAAATGTTTTTGCTATACCAAAAATTAAAGTTTTGTCTATATCTAGACAAATATTTTGCAAAAATTAAAATGAGTTTGGGCTAGATACTGTGCATAAAATTATTTAAAAATACATTCGTATAATTAAGCTGTCATAGTTGAAAAGATATTTTTGTGTTAACATTTTTTCATATTTCAGTTTTTGAGATACCTGGCACAACTGGTATTTATGTGTCGCGTCAGATTTTTATTACTCTGTATAAAAGTGTTACTTAGCAATCAAAAGTTAAGATTTATACTGATTTGGATAGAAGTTTAATTTTGCGCACAAATATGATATCTCATCATTAACGTTTTTATTGGAATGATACTTATTTCTTAGACACCCTGCAAATAACTAAAGTAAATGTTTTGAACTATAAATAAGGTGCATTAAAAGATTTGTTTGATGTGATTCAATCAGTTTCATCTGTCGTATAGGGGTGAACCAACTGCAGTCCGATTCGTAAGTTGCATGCGGTCTTCTGTTTTCCTTTAAAATTTTCATTTCAAATTCCATCTTAAAATTTATTAAGACTGGCAAAAAATGATACTTTAAGCAAAAGGAGAAATATCTTATTATGGTTATGGATAAAATAATTGAAGAATGTAAACAAAACACAAAGAACGCCTACTGGGGTTGGAATAAACTAAAACCAATATCCTTAACAGAACCAGCCTTTGCAGATGATGTGGTGCTATTAGCTAAAAGCGAAAAGGACTTGCAACTCAGTCTAGACGTATAGGCAGATACATTAAAAAATGCGAAAAACCTAGGAGTAACAGATATTAAGAAAAAGATGGAGACGAATCGATTTAGATGGTTTGGACATCTATTACGCATGCCAGAAAGTAGATACGCGAAAACAGGATGGAAAATGAAGATAAAGGAAAAAGAAATAGAGGAACATCAAGAATAAAATGGGAAAAGAAGTGAGGGAGATACTAGAAGAAAAAGGAGTGAGCTGGAGAGATCTGCCACAATTAGCTAACAATAGGCAGGAGTGGAGAAACTTAATACAGAAATAGAAAAGCATATCTCGACACCGAAAGATACAAGACGAAGCAATTAAGGAGAAGTAAGAGGTTATCCGAACCATCAATACCTAGAAACACAAGTGGCAATACACGATTTTTAAAAAAGATACGAAGAAATCAAGAGTCAGCGTATTAAAATACCCGTATTACTACCAGGGCTGCGGAGTCGGTAAAAAAAAAGTCGACTCCGACTCCGACTCCGACTCCTGATAATTTTTGTAGGTCGACTCCGACTCCGACTCCGACTCCGACTCCAAGAAAATTAAATACTAAGACATGTTATTGTGTGTAATATAAGAAAAAAAATAATAAACATAAAAAAATTATTTAAAATTTCAGTTTAAATTTTGCGGCAAAGGACCACCTCGCAATTTTTTGTTATACTCGGAGTCGGAGTCGGAGTCGGTACATTTTTCCCGACTCCGACTCCGACTCCACTGACCAGAAATTCCCCCTAAACTCCGACTCCGACTCCGACTCCACAGCCCTGATTACTACCTCAGAGCTTACTTCTAGCTAGGCAGTATTTTTGTTTGTTTGTTTGTGTGGTTCACTATTCCTTCATCTTAATGTTTTTAGAAGCATGGATGGTACAGATTAGAATAAGTTTATTTTGTTTAAACGATTTAAGTGCGAAACACATTTAGTAGGGAACTTACATCCAAAAAGTCTTATTCAAATCATAATTAATCAAATGTGACCTAGAGAAAATACGACTAAGCATTTGCATTCAAGAATAAAAATTGCCGCTCGTTAACTAAACCGTCTTCCTACAATAAGATTTTAATAGAAGTAAGCAAATTATAAGCCACAATTTTTACAAGCAACGAGACACAGAGAGAAATGCAAATTATGCCTTGAAACCCGAATTCGATATAATTTCCATAATAAATTACTCATCATTACTAAGCGACAGACACGTTGATTGAAATTTTGATTATCTTGTCAAATAAGTAAAATATTTGCTTGAATAGATTTGGAACTGAGCCAATTTCAACCAATTTGTACACAAATAGCTACTATAACAAGCATTAAACATCTTTTGAAAATATTTTAATGTCATATTCGATTACTTAATAAAGCATTTTTATTTTTATTATCTCTACAGTTTAATATAGCAGCTGCTGTAGTATTTTACATGAGAAATTCGTCGTATTTAGCGTAAACAAAATTGGGTTTATTTATTAGATACAAGCTGCTAACATTTCAGTGAATTATTAGCTTCATTAAACTTGCTCAGTATATTAAACTTTTTAAATATGAAATTCACAAATTTGACGATCTTATTAATTTAAACATTAATTAAATGATGATAAAATAAATGAGTTTCACTTATTGCTTAATAATGGAGATATAAATGAAGGGTTTGTTTGTTTATTTGCAAACGACAACAAATTGAATTCGTCTGTAGAATAAACAGTTTTGTGTGTCGCGTATCTTAACGATTTTCCTGTACATTTCCCTGGGATACCATTTGAGTGAATTATGATGACCGAGTTGCATTCGATGTGCAGTTTTTTTACATTAGGTTGACATGCAGTAACGAGATACGATATTTGAAGCAATGTAATCTATTTTTAGCTTGCAAACGTTAAACAACATTTTAGATACTTTGTGATGTCTTAATAATTGCCATTTCAAAAACATAACGAGCAAATAAATACGATGATATATTTTTAAATTGTTTTAGTGAATTATCGATCAATATACATATAAGTTTAATTAAGAATCACTTTCTTTTAATAATAAGGTGACCAACTATCTTACAATAAAAAGGAGGACACAAATTAAAGAGCAAAAACAAAGGAAACAAATAAAAGACACATTTTATGCATTGCAAACATTATAATATGATAAATGCTTAATAAAAACATTTGTAACTAACACTAACATGAAATTTTATGGTTACATGCCTATAACTATTTAAAGGAGAACTTCTCCGTTGAATGAATATTTTTTAGCAGTGTATTATCTTCTAACAATATATTGGAAATATCTGAACAAGAAATGTCTTTCATATTGAATTTTACGGCAAGTGCTGCAGCTAGAGTATCAACATTCAATCTCGATTTCTCACTTGTCCAAAAATCATTAGCAATTGAAAAAACTCTTTCAACTGCTGCATTAGTTCCAGGGCAGCACAACACAAATTGAACAAGAATAAATAAATTTTCACAAGAAATATGTCCATTTTTGAAATGGCTGAATATTTCCACCTATCTTTTATCAATTTCAACGTGTCGATTTTCCCATTGTATTAATTTTTCAGAATTTAAATATACATTCAGTCTTCTAATTGCTTCAAAGAGACAATTGTCGTCTATTTTATTATCTGGCAATTTTTTAGATAAAAACTCAACACAAGATTCAATATCTGTCCAACATACTGGCGATGAAGCCAAAAAACACCATTGAAAACTGTTATTTGAGGTTTGTTTTAGACCATTCTTCGATATATTGAAAACATGTTTGGTAAAAATTCTGCACTTCTTTGATAAACTTTTTCGTTATGCCCGGATTTGATTCCTCTAAGTCTGATAATTTTCTTTTTATAATTAAAGGAAGAAATTTTTCTTCAAATCGAGATTTATATTAAAGGATAAAGTCATTCAAAATAAGGCTAACTTCTGTAGCTGAAATGTGTTCACCTTCAATCTTTTGAATCGTTTTGTGAAAAATAGATGCTTGATTATGTACAAAATACATTAATATCTCAGATATTTCATTATTGAAAAACGACTCCAGGATTTTAGGACATTTGTCTAAACTCAAAAAATGTAAGCGAAGAGGCTCGAATAATTGTAGAACACGCTCTATAGCAGGTGGTTTTTGTATTCAACATTCGCTTCTTCACAAAATTGTTTTAAAGTAGCCACGCGAACGGTAAAACGACTAAAATACAAATAAATTGTAGTTATTATTAATTCTACATCAATTGGCATGGCACATGACGCCGTGTTGATTGCATTTGACAAAATATGAACATTACAGCCTATTCCTAGTATTTTCTTTTGGAGATTTACAGATTTTAGTCTTCAAATATCGAAAAGGACAAAAAGGAGGGCAAAAAGGAGGACACTTTTCAAGGGAGGACAGAAGTGAAACAAGGAGGACTGTCCTCCCTAAAGGAGGACGGTTGGTCACCTTATTAATAATAAAGCATCTTTAGTGAAAATGCTAGACCAGTTTAAGATTCTCATCTTTTCGGTGTCTAGAATCTTACCAAATTTTTTCAAAGACAAAGATATAAGACTTTTAATTATACTTATTTACAGGGACTAAAAACGAAAAAAAATCCGTTCGTTTCTGTTCGGAACGAAAACGAAATATATCGTTTTCGTTCTTTTCGTTCTAACAGAAAAAATTCTTTTTTCGTTTTCGTGAACCAAAATAATAACGGTTAAAACCGGTTTTACAATATTTTTTTGTCGTCAAAAAATCAATTCTTTTTCTAGTCACCACAACCCTCTATAAATACGATAACAATATTTGCGTCTCAACTAAAATATAAACGATGACGATGGGGTTTGATGCTCACGGACAGCATATTTTAGACTGGCGAACCATCGCCATATTAAAGTTACCAAATCGTTAAACACATTGACGTTTAACCATTTTATTAAGTTTAACACCCGTAAGGTACAAAAACACAACGTGATTAGGTTAAATTAGACACACAATCTTTATCTAAAAATATGAAAATATAGCAAGTGCTGTTTTAAATTTGTTTTAGTACTAAAAATCTATGCATTTGAATTAAATAAGATCCTGCTGTAATTATTTAAAAAGACAAAATAATGAATTCAAGTGGATAATTTACTAAATGTTATAAATAAAAAAGGTATTAAAAAAAAACTTATATTAACTTGAAATATACTTTAACTTTATAGTGTGTACATACCATACAATATACATTTTCACATTCCGTTAAATCTTACTAGCAACTAGCAACACATTTTCCAATAAATCTTCTTTTACATTAGTCCTTTTCGAAGTAAGAATAAAATTTACTATTATTATGTCTAAACGCAAATAAAACATACACATTGATAATATATATCCAATCAAGTGTATATTCTATATTGATGATCTAAAAAACAAATTAGAAATAGAAAATATCTGTACCGTTAATTGTGTTACACGAAATTGCAAGCATAAACAATAAAGTTGTTAATACATATTCACGTAAATATATGGAGAAAAGTGAAGCTCACTTATTTCAAGTGAGATTTTTTACTGCCTCGTGGAGTTTCCCCAGCACAGAAGGTTAATTCGCGTTTGTGTTTTACAAATAAAATTGAAATAGCGACAAAACCGATTAAAACCGGTTAAAACCGGTTTTGGAAAATACTTATTTCGTTTTCGTTCTTAAGAAAAATTCGGTTAATTTCGTTTAACGTTTTCGTTTTCGTTCCGTTCTCAGTCCCTGCTTATTTATATTAAAAAAGAAAATACGTAACTTTTTTAGATTTCCATTTTATTATTAAAAAAAAGTGGAAAAATGTTTATACTTCAGTGTATAGCGGGATTTTGCAAATAAATAATTTGAAAATTTTTATTAAACTTAATCACGTTTTTGAATTATTGTAGATGTATTTGAAATAATTGCAGATACAGATTAAAACTATTAAATTTTAAACAATTGACAATAAAAACGTCATATTGAGATATTAACGTGTATTTTTTCTTTCATTTTGTTTATGCTTCTTCAAACAACTTAAAAATATCGTTACAGACCCATTTTTTGTTTGTTATATGTTTTCAATTACGTTTAAGGTCCCTGGTAGTAAAAACAGATTAATCTTTCGGTTATAGATGAGATTTGCAGTTAGGTTACGACATTGAAGGTAACTAGAGCTTGAAAATTGTTGGCAGTTAACACTAAAAATAAAACTGGCCAAGTTCCCCTTGATTTTTAAACGGTTGATATGAAATATAGGATTTCATTGACTCTTATGACCCTATGCATTTTAGTTTTTCAAGGATCTTAAAGTAGAGACTTTAAAAAGAGCGTGCAGTGAAAATTACATAAAAGTATGAATTAAGTTTCCCCGGAAACATTATTAGCTATAATAAATATTTCATTTTGTATACAATTAAATCATTAAATAATACAAACTACAAAGTAAAACTTAATAAGCAAAAATTACAAAAAATGATTAATTAATAAAAATACAAACATGTACACAGTTATAAAATATTAATTTATTTAAGTGTAGTTGTCAGTAAACAAAAGCAATACCTCAATAGAGAGGTTAATAAAGGAAACAGCTGCTCTTTAAGTCCAACGAGACCACCCTAGACCTTACGTACCGATCAAATGTTTAGGAAGAGATGAAAACGGAAAAATTCTGGAAAGTGGCTGTCCCAATTCTAACATTTGCAAGTGAGTCACGAACAGCCACTAACAGTCTCGGTAATAAAATAATAAGCACTGTCATGAGATAAGTACAAAAAACTAAAAAAAAAAGACACACGAGGGTGAAACGAAGAACAAAATATAAAATATAAAAGCACTTGACGAATTAGTTAGTTCATGTATGCAGGTGTATATCTTACAGGCTTGGGCAAAATTTGATTTGTATTAAAAACATCAAAAATCATTGATTTAAATAAAAAAAATCACAAAATGTTGTTTTTTTTTAAATTTCTTTAAGAAACTTGATTATTCTACCTATTTACAACCAGGGTTGAGCAGATTTAAATCAATTGATTTAAATCACGATTTAAATCATGATTTAAATCAAGTGATTTTTAAAAAAAACCATTGATTTAAATCAAGTGATTTTTTTTTTAAATTATCAATTTAAATCACAGATTATATGAGTACAATATAATATTTATAATAAAAAAAAATTGTATTACTACATATTAGTAATTAAAAACACGAAATGGTGAATAAACCATATCAATTTGCTCTTGTAAAGTAATATTCATTGTGGAAATGCAATAATTCAAAAAATAAATGACAAGTTTTTGACGTTAGCGAAGTGAACAGTCAGTTTTTTCAATTTCCACGGCACTGTATTGCTTCAATAACGATTTGAAGAAAAATGTCGAATATCTCGAAAAGTATGAGTTTTGGGTATAGGACATACTTAACAAAATATGAAGTTCTTTTAAAGACGAATTCGATGATATAAAAAAATACAGGGGTTTGCATTTGAAAAAATCGAGTTACGAGTTTTTGAAAATCATGGAAGTTGTCACCTATTTATAAACACCCCTGTATGTGTGATTCAAATTTTTTCATATCGAGCGAACAGAGAAAATTTTTCTGCATGTCCATACCAAATTACAACTCTGTACTTCAAAATAACTTCAGGAGAATTTTTTAAATAAAGATTTAAAACCTTGAATAATTTAGAAAATTATTTTTTTTTACAACGTCGTATAAAAACCTGTAGTATTTTATATTGATGCAAAGCTAAAATTAAGGCGGTCAAAAATATTAAACAAAAAATTGGGTGTTGTATTTGAAATATAAAAGTTGCTGTTAGTTCCAGAAAGGTGACTCACCCTGTATATTTGAAAATATTTTTATTGTTTAGAAAAAACTGTATAAAATAGCATTTGAATCAACTTCATATCTCAAGCCGTTTAGCAACAATCGACCGATCCCGCACTAATGACTCACCCTGTATATAATTAATTAAACATCACCATTTAGCACTGATTTTTTCAAAATTCTTAATCATTATATTTAATTTTTCATTTTGACAAAAATTCACCACTGAATTAAATATATTGGTTATTAACTATATTAGCACAAAACAGAAATAGCATGTGAATATGTCACTAAATTCGATAATATGGTACATTTGATTTAAATAAAAAAAATCTGATTTAAATCAAAAAAATCTGATTTAAATCAAATAAATCGATTTTTTTGAAAAAATCATGATTTTTATCCACCCTGTTTACAACTAATTTATTCATTATTCACATTACATTATATCTTCTATACAGCGTCATTCAAAAATGATCAACAAATGAAAAAGTTTTTTAGTATCCTCTAAAAATTTCTAAGAACACGATAGTATTAATTACGTACAAAGCTTATCGATTAGTTATATATGGTACTGTTAACACAATTTTGTAAATAAATCGGTTATTTTATATTCATGCCTGCAAACTGTGATGAAGTTTAATTAATAAGTTCTCGTAATTATTAATGCTCCAGACCGAACTGGCAATTACTTTTAAAAAACTGCAGCTGCTGCACCGAACTAATTTAAACTTAAGATCTGTGCCAGTAACAAGAACAAATATTTTTCAAACGCTTTGCAAGGACGCTTGATCGACATAAAAGATTCTACGAAACTGATACGTTTACCTTTAGAATCTAAACGTGTAGTCTCTGTACATGACAACTGAATACTTTACCTAGATTGCAGAAAAATAATTAAATATTGATTGGCTCGAAGAATTTAGTACCAGAACGTACAAAACATTTGTTAGTTTTAGCGATCCTATTGTTTTTCTTGAGAGAAAAACTCACGTCTTTTATTTGACGCCTGAAATTTAATGATTGCGAAGAACAGCCTTTGTAAGAAATATCCGCTATTATTTTGTACTTTCAACCTTTTTACTTACTTCATCTTCAACCTCTGTAAGTTTTAGTCTACGCCTGTATTTTTGCATAACACTCATTTGGTATTCCAATTTTCTTTACGTGCTTTTTAACCTTTATAATTGAACAATTTTCTTATAATGTTTTCTTTATCTCTCTTTAAATATTTAACATGTTTTTTAGTCTTCCTGTGTTTTTATCCTACCGAACGATTTGTTTTTTTTTTTATATTCCTTAACTGTTATTTTAACATTTTGCTGAGGTAGTTGGAAGTTTTAATATGAAGGACCATCGAAAACGTAAAAAGATTTTTTTTGTTGATTAAATCAGCGAAGAAATGTTTTAACATGTTAAGTACGAATGAGCAAGCTATTTATTTACTGATGAACAGAAATTTCTTCTCTTCGGCCAATTTCTCCAGCTTTTCTTGTTCTTACTGCGAAAATTACAAACTACGGTCAACAAATTTTTAAAATTTTGAAATAGAGACATATAGATTATGTATAAAATAGCACATCATCCAAATGGCCGCCTCTGCTCTTTTTACGGATCGCCACCTCTTTCTTGAAGATTTTGGTCATTTTTTTGCAAAGACCCAGCAGCAATAGCGGCTTCGATGTTGGCTTTAAGAGCGTGAATTTACTGTTGATTATTGGCATAGAATTTTTATTTTATTATAGACCCAAATAAAAAAGTCCAATGGTCTTATATTGCATGATCTTGGTGGTCAACATTTCTCGAAATCAAATTACGTAGGAACTTGGAACGCAATAAAGTGATTGTTTCGCCACTTCTATGGCACGCGGCATTATCTTCTTGGAAGAACAGATCTACTTTATCCTTATTATCTAGCTCAAGCCACAAAAAGTTGGTCAACATGTCCTTATAGTGCACCCTATTAACCGAAACAGCCCTTCCAGCATCGTTTTCGAAGAATCGAGGTTTTTGGGCCTTCTTCGACACTTACTCACTGCGGCAATATTTTCGATTGAACGGCAAAAACCTGAGTGGGCTATGGGGTCTTTAAGTCTTATGGTAAACCGGTCTCCCTTAATTTTTTATTAAGTTCCTAATAGCGGTTTTACTAACCAGGGAAGGTCACGATATGTTGTCGCTAGAATCTGATCAAGACTGAATTTATTGCATAAATTAAAAAAAATCGATTTAATCTCTGACGGTTTCATGGCCAACGTGATCGCAAAAACTACTTTTATTATTCAACTCTTCAGTTTTTCCCCCATTTTTACGAAGGAAATGGCCAGTGGCACGTATAACTCTGCAAAACATTTAGTTTTGATGTTCTTCATGCAATAAACACAGCCTTGATCAGATTCTAGCGACAACATATCGCGACCCTCCCATGTTGGTACACGATTGATTATCTGGGAAAAATGAACAAATTTTGGGAAGAGTATTCGTGAAAAAACTTGAATTTTCGTCATAAAATTTAACGATTTGCATGCGTTCTGCGATTGTGCATTGCTTCATAATACTTAATATAAAGATATAGATGACAGCTGACAAATAAAAACTTAAATTATGACAAATGAAAAATATTCTGCAATTCAAATGTGTAACCTTTTATTAAAACACCTTTATTTACCATGTTAGTCGCCAAAATAAAACATAAAGCAAATGAAAACGTTGATAACTGTTTCGCAAAAAATAAGCAGGCTATGTTGATTTTGACAGCGTTACGCAGCGTAGAAGTTTGTATAAACCCTAAACCCTAAACCGTAAAAACCAAATTGCAATTTTTCGCAATGGAAAATAAGAAAGTCATGCTTAAAATTTGAACTAAAAACAGTAAAAATTTGACAAAACTTGGAGCCTCTTTACGAATTTGGGAAATTGATTCTGATTTATCATTCCTTCACCTGTCAAATTTGCGTTTTCAACCAATCACTAATCTTAAATCTTCTAGAGATTACCAATAAGAGCATTATTACACAGTAATAATTTTACATTCGCCTGAAAGATGTTGATCCTCCTGTCAAATTTGCGTTTTCGACCAATAACAAACTCAGATTTCCTAGAAACGACCAATAAACATAATCATACGCTGATAATATCCTTTTTGCAATTAACAGATTTTCAAGCGTTTATTGGTCGTTTCTAAGAAATCTGAGTTTGTGATTAGTCGAAAATATAAATTTGGAGGGGGAATTAAATATTTTGGTCTTGATAATTTTTTGACGAATTTCGGCGACCAGTAGCGTTACTTTAATATAGATTAAACTACACCCCTGACGCACCACTCTGACAGTACTTGTAAAATTTGACATAACGTGCATTTAATTTGACAGGTAGGGTTAGGTAAAGGAAATTTTCTGACATATTTATAATATAACTCGTGCATTGCAAATAATCTATAATTTTTGACAAATCTTCACTCATGCAAGTTGAATCAGAAAAAATCACTAGTGCACTTCGTGCACTCGTGTTTTTTTCCAGCTCACCTTGCATTCGGGCATATTAACCAAACATTATCGATAATTTTCAATGCACTTGCTATATAACTACTGATAATTTTAGGACTATACTCGAAATAAAATATTCAGTGAAGAATTACTTTTTACATTTAAGATTTTTTAATGTAAATTAAATGTTGAAAATGTATACTCACTTGCTGCATCGCATAGCCAGTGGGTGATGCCATAGAACCTCCAATATGCTTCATATTTTCTGTCATGAATGTTTGGATAGTGTTCAAAGGACAGGAGTAACACGAAGAACAAATACATTAAGTCAGCGACTGCTAACGCTGTGAGGTACACATTCGTAGAACTTCTCATACGTCGCCTAAAAATAATTCATCAACAAATTAGCAAAATAAACACAGCAGGTTGATTTCCTAGTACACAACGACTACCAATTTTAAAAGCAGAAACGTTTGATTTATGACAGGAACGGGAATTTGTTTCAGCACGTGTCTTAACCGATTTGTAATAATTAGCTAAACGCTTTTTTTATGCGAAAATTAATTTTACCGAGTTGACATTGGAAGTTTAAATAGTATATTGTACAACTAGTGCTGAAAGTTGAATATTTCACACGAGTATGACAGTTGAGCCACGAGCCGTCAGGCGAGTGGCTCAGTCATGCGAGTGTGAAATATTCTTTCAGCACGTGTTGTACACTATGCTTTTCCGACGACCAGTTAGACAAATAATCATTAATTTTGCAAAAAAGTTGTGAAAATAACATTTATTTGACGTTGGTGACACTTGACACTTGTGAGGTTAGATTTGCTTGACAGCGCGTTTAGCGTGTGTAATGTAGCGGAAATCGTCACTTTACACACGCAAAGTGCACTTTGCACACAATTTCCGGTGTCATGCGCAATTTGTCATTTTCAGTCATAGTAAGTCGTGCGAAATGACTCGCTTTACATAGTGGTCGTTGGAAAAATAAATTTAAAGCTAATTTTAGACGAACGAGCAAGCGGAATTTAAATTTTAAATATAGCTCCAATATGAGTGTATTTAAAACATTATTCTTACAATTTTGTTTGGAGAGGTAAAGGAATTTTTATTAATACATACTTTTTACGAACTTGCAAAAACTTGTATACAGGGTGCCCATTTTTCTAACCTGTTGTATGGGTAACTCCGTTAATATTGGAGATACAGAAACGTTTAAATTGGCAAATTTGTGCAGAATTTAAAGGGAAATCTGATGCCATTTTCAAATTTGACCTATGTCATCAACTTTTTGAAATATTTTGAAAAAACTGAAAAATGTCGATTTTTTTAAACTTGAATAATTCCGTAACCATATGAGCTAGAACAAAAAGAAACATTGGCTTTTATAGATATTTTTACATAGATTTTAAATATGTTAACGAAATTTTCATAGCACTCTCGATTTCCGAGTTATAGCACAAACTTCCATTAAAAAAAATGTAAGTTTGTGCTATAACTCGGAAATCGAAAGTGCTATGAAAATTTCGTTAACATATTTAAAATCTACGTAAAAACATCTATAAAAGCCAATTTTTATTTTGGTTCAAACTCATATAGTTACGGAATTATTCAAGTTTGAAAAAATCGACCTTTTTCAGTTTTTTCAAAATATTTTAAAAAGTTGATGACGTAGGTCAAATTTGAAAACGGCATCAGATTTCCCTTTAAATTCTGCACAAATTTGCTAATTTAAACGTTTCTGTATCTCTAATATTAACGGAGTTACCCATACAACAGGTTAGAAAAATGGGCACCCTGTATATTGCTTAAATTTTAATTTTAAATTTCTCTTCAACGATTCCGTCAAGTTATTTTTAATAAAGTTTAACTGGAGCAGTATTTTAGTAAGAAATACAACTTATCATTTTTTAAAACGTTGTTAAAAAGAATGTAAAGCTGTTGTGTCAAACAAAAAAGATGACTATAAAAAAAAAATTATGGGTTTTTACCTGGTTAATACTATAACAGATACAATATTTCCCCCTGCGCCAATGCATACTAGAATTGGGACCAAAATTCTTTGAATCCAAAATCTAGACGTTACCAACAACACTAAGGATGAATCTTCAGTCTGCTCCATTTGCAGCTGAAAAAAAAAATACATTTTATTAGCAAACGCCAAATCGATTAAACGTAATTTTTAATGATAATTAACATATTTTAAATACATCAAAATTGAGTACATGTATTTGAACCACTATGGAATCTTGTACTCCTATACAATAAAAGATAGACATTTGGTTAATTTAGCAAAAGTTTTTTTAAAGACCTTCAAAAATTATATTTTATGATATTATATTGTAATAAATCAAGTGCTAAACAACAAGTTGATAAACGGCACCTCGTATAAAACAGCCAATTGTTGATTTTTAAGGGACAGCATATTATATTTAACTTCAGTGGACAGCATTTGCTTTTTTTTACAATAAGAAAACTACGACAATAAAAATAATTTTGTTTAGTTGTATTTTATTTGTATTATGTTTAATTTTTTGCTAACCGATTCTCTATCTTTTATAAAAAATGTTTCCCACTTTTTCTGAGAGCGGTTCGGTACTGTTCGCAATATTTTTGCGCGACCCACTCTAATCGATAAAACAAAATACGATTTACAAGTGATAATTATGATTACCTCGTGTAAAATACAACTGCGGGTGTCATTAAAGGAGACCAAATAAAAGAGCTTAACATTTATTTACCTAGGAAAGTGAATGAACACAATGAAGAATACAGAAAAAGAGATAAGTTTTACATGTTAATATGCAGGATGATGTTGTTTGCCATCACATAATTGTAGATCAGGAAAAAAACAAATCAATTTTGTTCTTAAATCTGGTTCGGCATTCAATCTGTTCCGATATTTATTTTTAAAGAAAACCAAAGTATAGGATTCAGTTTTGCACTCATAATTTGAAACAATAGGTATTCAAAATCAAACTGTTTTTTTGACATATTGGATTCTCTTTTTGACAAAACAGACTAAAATTTAGTTAGGAAGACGTTCTCAAATTTTTGTTTTACAACAGGATCGCATGAGAATGTAATTAAATCATAGTTCATTTAACTGTAATAACTTTTTATTTTGACCCATAATGGATCATTAATTCACATTTTGTTGGCATAAATTGGCGGAAAAATTGCACTCCGTAAGGGAGACCGGGGATGAAAGTAATTTTTTGTTTGTTTTATTTAATTTCTCATAGAGTATAACCAGTTTATTACATCCAAATCGATTTAATGATAGATTGGCCGAATAAATCCAATTTCGTACACATATTCACCTGTTATTTATACAATTATATCTATAAGATTTTAGATTTTTTTAATAATGTAATTTATTTAGCGATTTGCTAATTATTTTTTACATTTTATTACATGTACATATATAAATATATAAAATTTAAAACTTTTCCTTAATATGACTACTGAGCTTACGTCTAAACCTTACAATATTAGTTTCACTTTTAAGTTCACTTTTAAGTTCACTTGATAAATCATTGTAAAATTTCAGTCCTTTATAAAAAAGAGAATTTTGTGTGTAATTTCGTGTCCTGAATGGCAATTTAAAGTCTTTACAGTTTCTAGTCGGATAGTTATGAACATCAGAGTTTTGGGTTATATATTTTAACAAAGAATTTGGAAGCAGGTTATTCATAATCTTAAAAATGAAAATAATCGTATTAAAAATGATCCGTTGTTTAATACTAAGCCACTGTAAAGTATCCAGCATCAGAGTAATTTTGGTGTATCTAGAACAGTGTAAAATAATTCTCATAGCCCTATTTTGCAATTTTTGAAGCAGGTCTAAATCATTAGTGTTTGCCAGAAATAAAATACTAGAGCAGTATTCGAAATGGGGTGCTATGATACTTTTGTATATTAAAATTTTAGTAAGGACTGGAAGTTTACTGCTTAATCTACCAAGAAAACCTATTTTTTTAGAAACCTTTTTAACTATATAATTAGTATTACTTTTAAAATCAAGCTTATCGTCTATTATTACACCCAAGTATTTAATTTCATTAACTCTATTTAATACTACACCATCTAATTCTAATTGCTTATTACACACATTCTTATTGTTGTTTATCACCAAACAGTTTGTTTTGTCGACATTTATTTTTAGTTTGTTCACCTTTAACCACTCTGCGACTCTATGTAGGTCAGTATTTAATTTGCTTACCATATTGTCAACGTTATTGCCACTAATAAATATTAGAGTATCATCTGCAAATAAATTTATGATGCTGTTTCCGACATTTGCTACAATGTCATTCATGTACAGTATAAATAACAAAGGCCCAAGGACACTTCCTTGAGGAACGCCTAAATTATTTATTATCCTCTGTGACGTTTCATTTTTAAATTTTGTAATTTGATACCGAGATTTCAAATAATCTGCAAACCATTTTTTTTTCTGTGCCTCTGACTCCGTAATTTTCAAGTTTTATTAATAACCGTTGTCTGTCAATAGTTTCAAAAGCTCTTTTTAGATCTAAAAATACTGCTATGATGATGTTGTTGTTTTCAATTTCCTCTTTCCAGTCTGCTAGCAGAAGATTTATTGCACTTTCGCAAGAATGTCTTGCTCTAAATCCGGATTGTCTATTTGTTAAAATGCCATTATTTTCTAAAAATTTCTGAAGTTGTTGTTTAACGACTACCTCCAAAATTTGTTCGTAGATCGGTAGTATATTTATAGGTCTAAAATTTTCACAATTACATGCTTTAGGTACTTTAGGTACTGGTATGATCTGCGATGTTTTCCAGGTCTTGGGAAAGGTACCATTTTGCAACGATTCGTTGATTATTTGTAATAGCACTGGTCCTACTTCCGAAAAGGTATCTTTAAGGATTTTCGCTGAAATTCCATCGACGCTACCACTGCCTTTAACATCATTGATAATTTTAAAGAGATCAGGTAGAGCAATTTCTTGGAATTTAAATTTGTGATTAAACTTAGGCATATCTTCTGTTTGAATAGCTGCTGCTGCAATGGAAGCATGTATATCAATTATACTATTAACGAAATATTTATTAAATTCTTCTGCAACCTCACTTTCATCTTGTGTTTCGGTGTTATTAAATATTATTTTATCAGAAGGTTTATTTTCTGATTTTATTAATTTTTTTAATGTTTTCCATAACTTGTATGGGTTTTTTGAGCTACTCTCTATCTCATTTAAAACAAAGTAATTTTTTCTTGCTTTAATTAATTTCACATATTCATTTCTTAGCTGTTTATAATTTGCCCAATCTGAATTGCATCTTGTGAGTTTTGCAGCTTTATATAGTCGGTCTCTCTCTAATTTCATTTGGTGTAATTCACTAGTATACCATTTATTATTTTCTCTGGGTGTGATTGTTTTTTTCTGAACAAATTTATTTAGTTCCGTTTTTAAAATCTTACTAAAGTTTTCAGCCTTATCTTCCATAGCTAGCAAATGTCATTCTTTCTACATGTCATTATTTTGTAATCCTACCATTAACTTTTCCCTGTTATAATTTTTGATTATTGTGCCCACTTGGCAGTCCAACATTTCAATTTTTTTATTGAAAATAAGTTTAATTGTATTGTGATCACTTACATTTTCGTTGTCTAAAACTATCACCGAAAAAGTATCTCTATCTGTTAGTACCAAGTCAATGATCGTATTTGAGATATCCGTTATACGCGTCGGAGTAGTGACTCTTTGTTTTAATCCTAAACTCTTAACTAGTTCTTTAAATTTTTTACTATATCTTTCGATAAGTCTAGATTAAAATCGCCCATTATTAGGTTAATGTTTGTTTTATTATTGTATGTTTCATACCAAGATTCCAAAAATTCCAAAAATTCTTTAGCACTTGCATTTGGTGATCGATATATTACCGTATATGTGCCTCTTTCAAATCCTTTCAATATTGTTATGGCTAGAAGCCAGTAGTTATTAGTTACTGCTATATTTGAGATAATGTTATAATCTATTGTATCTTTTAATGCTATTGCTACACCACCTGTATGTCTAGAATTTGAGTCGCATCTTAAAAGTGTGTAATGTACCATAGGGCAATTATTCTAGTAGTTTCCGAGGACCGGTATTTTTGTCCTGCGGAACGGTTTGGGGCCGCGGACCATAGTTTGGTAAACGCTGTTCTGTATTAAGCAAGATTTTTATACTGATCTCAATCAAGTGGTGCAGCCTGTAGGTACATAAAACGTAAAATTTAACGTACTTAAGATTTAAAATAGTGGATAAAGCTCTGATTTTTTGTGAAACTAAAATAGTAAGATTTAAAATAATTAAATAAATGTACTAAATATATTATAATTAATAAATATGTTGAATTTAACTAGGAAATCATTCGCAAAAAGATATTTTCTGTTAGCAGTTTGATGTTTGCTAGGATTCTTAAAATCCCAAGTTATCGTCCATTTGTTGTTTTATTTGTTGACAGTATGCCAATACATTGTGTAAAATAAGACGTCTATAGTCCTTGCGTTTAAAAAATACTGCCTGTAAATAAAGTCTGCCGTATATTTTCCCTTTTTTATTGTTTCCTTGTTTGTTTGTACGATTGGTATAAGTTGTTTTTGAACAATAGGAAGCGCCCTAAAAGTTCAGTTGTTTTCTTTCGTAGTTTTTGGAGTGTTGAGACATATTTCCAATAAATTTATTTTTATAGATTGCTTTTCGCAGAAGTCTTTAGGTAAATGGCTTAAAGGGTTTTATTTAAGCTGAAAAAAAATCTTTTTTTAAAGAAAATAAAATGAAAACCATGACTGTATTAACGGCTTGCTATTTTTTTAATTTGCTTTTTATTTAAGAAATGTATTTACACAGAAAAAAAATTTAATGTACATAATGTATTTGTACATGCATTTTCAAAATACTGTGGTTTGTATGGACATCGGTTTCGCAGCTGTGTTGCGTAAAAGCGCTTATACTCCTAAGTTGGCTGGTCGGTCCGTGAAGGTCTGTAGTGGTTGAGACATCACTACGTTCTTTTTCTCTTATTAACTCATATAAAGGTAGACGTGATTTTTTTAAAATATCTTTATTCCTAGTATTCTAAAAAAGTTAAGATTTAAAAGTCACCCATTGACGTCTCCCATCTGTTCTAACATTGAGGGCACTCAATTCTTGTGCACTTTGCTGACATCCCCATATCTCAATGCCATAAGTCCAGATTTGTTTTATTACTGTTCTGTATAATAGGATTTTGTTTTCGAGTGATAGTGTCTGGATTTTCTTCCAAGTAACCAGTAGAGTTTTCTAAATCTCAGGTCATCAGATCAACTGTTTTTTTTTTTTTTGGTACATGTTCTTTCCATGTGAGTTTGTTATCAAGATGCATACCTAGGTATTTTATTCTTGTTGAAATTGGTATTTGTACATTGTTTATAAATACTGCTGGATATTGTTGTTTTTTTAATGTAAAGGTTACGTGTAGTGATTTACTTTCGTTTATTTTAATTTTCTATCTTTCCAACCAATCCTGGAGTATGTTGAGATGATCTTGTAGGTGAGTGGATGCTATTAAAGGATCTTCGTCTATTGCCATAATAATGGTATCATCCGCAAATGTTCCGGATTGTATTATTAGTTGTGAGAAGGTCAGATTTGTATATTACATATAAGTACGGTCCGAGTACGCTACCCTGGGGAACTCCAGATTTGATCTGTTGGAAATTAGAAGTTTCGCCACTCTTGTTCTAAAATGTCTATCCATCAGGTAAGATTTTAATACGTTATAATAAATGGCGTAGGTAGGGTTTGTTTAATTTAAAAAAAGGCCTTCGTGCCAAACTTTATCAAAAGCGTGGCTCACGTCAAGAAACGCTGTTGAGCAATACTTTTTTCCCTTGAGGAATTCGTTTATTGCATTAGTTATACGATGATACTGTTGGATTGTGAAATGTTCTCGATGAAAATCGAACTGATGATCTGGGATTATATTTTGTACAGGAATAATTCCTTGAACTAAGTGTCGTTCTAGTAGTTTGGAGATAGTTGAAAGTAAACTTATTGGTCTATATGAAGTCACAATATTTGAGCCTTTTCCAGGTTTTGGTATGAGGATTATTTCCGACATTTTTAGATCCTTCGGCCAGTATTGGAGTCTAAATACAGCGTTAAATATATATGTTAGCATCACCAATCCTTTTCTTGGGAGCTGTTTCAACAATTTAGGGGTATTTTGGTCCAATCCTGGTGCTTTTCTCTCGTTCAAGAATGATATTTCTTTCCGGATTTCTTTGGGGGTTAAGAGTTCAATAATGTTCTGTGGAATGTCTGGGGTATTATTGGTTAAGTAGTTTAATATGTCTTGGTTTATTATATTATTGTTGGGAAAGAAAACAGTTGTTAGATGTGAAGCATATAGGTTTGCGTTTATTTAAGATGTAGTTCATCGTTATATAATTAACATCACTTATTTTTAACGATTTAATAATTTTAAATTCATGAGTGCAAATAAAACCAATCGGTAAATTTGTAGATATCGAACCATACCAAATAAATAACGTGCAAAGTTAATTTGTGAAAAAAATGTAAAGGTCGCTTGTACTATCACATACTCAAATACTGAATTTTATTGAAATATGCCAAAATTCACTTTAAACATGATGTGATTTATTACACTCCAACAAATTTTATTTCAGTCGGTTTAACAAAAAAGCATATTGCCTTGGGCTGCGCTTCATTTTTCGATTTTACTGGGTACTACGTTTATTAATTTATTTTCAAAGTATCGCCCAGACGTGTGAATCCGTAAACTTTTGGCGACAATAAAAACAACATAAAGTTAAACAGAACTGCATTTGTCTCATGCTGTGCTGTATCGGCGTTCCAATTTAAAACCGTATACTGAACTTGAAGGCAAATAATGTGCGGTAAAGCCAAACATTTAAGTTTTGTAATTGTTTAGTTGGTTGAACAGGATCAACCGCTATCTCCTGTAGCGTGAACGAGATAAAACTTGATAATTAGTTTTACGGATGGTCTTTGCTTAAGATTTATCTATCTAAATCCAACAAAGTTCTCGTTGCTATTATGTATCGAATATCATGCAAAGCAGAAGTTGGTTTATACCTGCTTAGTAATTGTTTGTTAATATTGTTAAATATCGTCTGGCATTAACCATAACATAGAAAACAGCGAGTCGATCTGTTGTGCCGGGTTGTACTGACTGATTTAATAACGAAAACAGCCATTTAAACACTTTAAAAGTATAATTTAAGCGAATAATTTTCGAAACAATAAAGCTTACTGAAGTTAAATTTTGTAATGAACAAATTGGATGTAATATTATTTCAAAATTTAATTTGTTTTTGAGCGCATTATTTGTTTAAGCATGCTGATGTGTGTATGTTAAATTGTAAAGTTTTGTTAATAAAATATGGGTTATTCCTACTTATAGTTTAAATACAGGTAACTTTTTTAAAAATTGCTTTTTGTAACTATTTTGGAAAACTTTTCCAAATTGTTTGCTAATAATAGCCTCCTAGGGGTAATGCGAAGGATTTAAAGTGGGGGGGGGGAGCAAAGAAATTTGGAAATCGAAGGCAAAAATATGTATTAAAACAACAAAAGAATAATAATATAAGATACATACTGAAAATGACAACAGTCATTCACACGATACGTTCTTAGTGAGCCTAATGACTAGTGTTCTGGATTTCAATGTATTTTTAAGTTTACACGAACACGAGTAAAATAGGGTAGGTACTAACAAAAAAAAACACATTTTAAAAATAATACGTTTAGTCAAAGGACGGTTGAAAAATAAAAACCAATAGATTGTTTTGCTAGGAAGGGGAAATAATCAAAATTGATATGAAAAAATATGAAAAAAGAGCGACGCAATTAAATTTGAGGGGGTACAATTTCAAAAAAGGCGAGAAACACTGGTTTACTTGAACAAACTAATGTGTGACAAGTACTTATAATTTTGGCAGCTTAACATACTAAAAGATACTGCAACTGTTGCTGTTTAACCAACAACCCTAGAGCTGTCCCCGATAAAGGAGGAAGATACGTCGGTTATGAAAAAAATGTCGACGTGGTTCCAAACCGGAAACAAACTATACATAAACAAACCTATTAGATTAATTTTCATTATTTATTGCAAAAATTCATTATGTATCAGGACTAAAAATTTCAGTTTTATTAGCCAGAAAACAAAATACCGACCAAATTAACAAAGTTGTACTGACCAAATGCGATTTGATACTCACAATAATTATATTGCCCAAAATATTCATATATGTCTACCAATCAATTATTTTACGAAATGATTACCATTAATTAATAAAAATTAATACCTTATTTAATATTGTGTGTACAGGGTGGTCCAAATTCAATGGGATTATATGGGTATCTCGCCTAATATTTAAGATAGAGAAACGGTTGAATTACCAAAAATGTGCAGTTTTTTGAGACAAACTCAGAACCGTTTTCAAAAATATTCATATCCGGTTTTTGAGTTATTGGAAAAAAAGGTTTTTTTTTTGTCACAACGACAAATTACAAAACCTTCGTAACTTGTAGTAAATAAGTTTTAAAAGGTTTTACACATTGTTTGGTTTTTGTTTTTACAGCCTACTATAAGTGTTTAAAAAAAACCTAAAAAACCTTCGTAACCTACGTATTATTGAAAATAATGCATCAACCCCTATACAGGGTGTGTATAAATTGGCGGAAGCGCTACACGTGACGATGTTCTTCGAAAAATTCCAAGTCGAAAATCTTTATACAAAAATGTTGTACCATGCTTCCTCAGGAACCATTTAAAGAAAAAAAATTGGCAACATTGCATACATTGATTTGCGTTTGGACATTTTTTTATCAGCAATTTTTACTTGGGTATTTACAATTTTTGTTCGAACTGAAAGCCTTTGGGTATCGTAAAACACAAACTAGAAATAATTACGAGAAAAACAGAGATGACAGCTAATGACGACAATGTTGCTATATGTATTATTTTCATTCAAATCAGTGATTTACATATTTTCAACACCAATTTTTGAAAGGAAGAACACAATATCTAGGAAAAAATACTATTCGAAATTTATTTTTATTCCAAATTGCAGCTTTTTCATTTGCAAGTATTAAATAATAACGCTTATTAAAGGACTAAATATCAAAACTTTGAGGACTTCTTGCAGACAGCAAGCATGGTACAACATTTTCGTATTGAGATTTTCGACTTAGAATTTTACGAAAAACATCGCCACATGTAGCGCTTCCGCAATTTTTACACACTCTGTATATTTAGTCATAGTCAACCATAGCCTCTATTTAAAATATGTAAGTTTGTGTCATAACTTTTTAATGGTAAACGTAAAAAATTTTTTTTAGTACCTACTTTTAAAATTTACATAAAAATATTAAAAAATAATCTCCACAAATGTTTTCGATATTTACAATAACGGAGATATGACACATTATTAATATTGCAAGAAAACACTTTTTCCTAATAACTCTAAAACTGGAAATGATAAAATATTTTTGAAAACGGTTCTGAGTTTGTCTCAAAAAACTACACATTTTTGGTAATTTAATCGTTTCTCTATCTACATATAGAATATTAGGGGAGATACCCATGTAATTCCATCGAATTTGGACCACCCTGTACGTTGTACGTGTACCAACCCCCTTTTGAAATTATTGATATAAAAATTTTAATGAAACAAAAAACTATAATGAATGCCAACCTTTAACTGCAAAACTTTATAATTTAATTTGAGTACATAATTTAATTCCCACAAAATTTTCCATTCCAGCCAAATAGGTTTTGTACACTTTAAAAATGTATTAGGGCATGTTGCAAATTTGTAACAGAAAATAGGTGACTTGTAACAAAAATCACTGAAGGCATAATTCAGTTGACATTGTCTGCTTGTAGCGTTTACATGTTGAGCAAAACAACTGCATCCATGATTGGGAATTTAATTATAATATCATTTGCATCACATTATCGAGTTTCTGATCTGTTAATTTCGTGTTAAATGTTCATTAATACATGAAAAATGTGGTCTTCGCAGTATTTATCCCCTAAAAAATGTTTCCTTTGTTTTGTTATTAAACTTTCACCAAAATTTACATAAGGTGGCAGTTCTACTAAAACCGAGTTTATTTTTCAGTTTTAATTACTTATTCTTATTTGTAACAGCTTGGCCTGATGTTTGCAGACGAGTAAAAAATATGCAAATAGGCTAGAGGCCTTTTTATAACAAGGTTTAGAGCGCCTCTAATGAGAAACAAAAGTTTGCTTACGGCAAAATTAAATGTCATTTTGTGTAACGTGAATGTACGACGATGGAAGGCGACATTTATATCTCCTTTGATCCAAGTTAAATGGATATTGTTGCCTGCCTCTTAGTTCCTTCGTCGACGATATTAATTTGAACTAAGCATCACAGTAGACTTTAATTAACTGATAACTATACTCATTGACCCATTAGAGCAGGCTGTCGTTTCACAGCTACGATTCTTTTTTTGTCGTTTTAAAATGACAATTTACAGTTAAATGAAAATATCGTATTCTAGCTAACGCAGCAGGAATTTAATATATATTGAAACATAAATTTTTATATCTCATGCAAATTGATAGTCTACATATCTCGGCAAATATCGCAATGTACCTAAGCAGATTTGATTTTTTATAATAAGTATTTTTCTCGATATTTTTAACAGAAGTGGAATTAACGTTTGCATAGTTTTCAGCTGATGTATAAAAAAATTAAATTCCAATCTTCATTTATTTAATTATTTAATATTGTCAGCTTATCCTTTGCTAGGAACAATAATAGCGAAAAATAAGTATAAATCATCAGTAAATTTTTAAAAATTATCTTTTTAAAGCAAATAAGTGGAAATTTGTTTGTTTAAAAAATTGTTTAAAAATGACTTAAAAAAATTGTTTTAAAAATTAAAGTCTCTGGGAAATTTACTTGCCTTGACAGTTTTTTTAGGGCACACAATTTACGAACATATAGCTAAGAAGCAATGTTTTGAGTGTTATAATTTGTTGAATAGTTAGCAATTGTTTTACTCTTTCCAATGGTATGTCACTTGTTACCAAAATACCCACGCCAAAATAAGATTTTTTAGGCAAAAATATTTCCCATTATTTTATTAAAATAACTAAAATATATTAATCCTGACAGGTAAAAGTAACAGGTGTTTGGAGCGGCGAACGGAGCTGGAGCACGGAACAGTGGAGCAATGGGTTTTTGCCCGGAGCTGGAGCGGAGTCCGGAGCAAATAATTTTGATTGCTCCACTGCTCCAGTTTATTATATACAATTAAAAAATAAACTACTTTTTTTTCAACCTTGGAATACCAATAGTTTGTTCTTTCAAATATTTATGTATCTTCACTTGTTTGTTAGTGTCAAATATAGTAATTTTTGACCAACTTCCGCATATCCGATAAAATAAAAACTTTGTTTTTAAAAATATATTTTTTATTTAAAAAACTTGTTTCAAAAATGATAACAATATTTGGAGCATGGAGCAGAGCTGGAGCGGAGCTGGAGCAGCCATTTTGATGCGGGAGCGGAGCTGGAGCAGGCATTTTGATACCGGAGCGGAGCATTTAAAAAATTGGACTGCTCCAACACTTTTGTCCATGGCCAACTCGTCAGTTTTTAATATATGCAAAATTATGAATCTTTTACTACAAGTATTGAAGCAATAAAAAGAAAATAATGAGTGCCAATTCTTCAAGTAAATATGCTTCCCATAACTTCTTAATTCTTTGCGGTCCAAGGTCGGGTCGCCCCCGCCGGCATATTTTAACGCTTGCGTTCCAAGGTCAGCTGACGTCATTATAACTGCCGCTCATTTTCATTTTATAACTAGAAACCTGTAAGCTGTATGTATAAGGGACTATTATCAGTAGATGTCGCTGCCAAAAAAAAATTCTTTAGTTATAATTTTGGAAAATTAATGGGTAGGATTTTTCTCAACTCTCTGGAAAAATTAATACCAGGTGTTTATGTGGTATGTAATTGTATTAAAATGTTCAAAACTTTAGATATTTATTTTTGAAACTAGCAAGGTATTACCTACATAAAATAAAAATTCAAAACAACACTTCTGCTTTTAGCAGTTTAAATATGCATTGTTAAAAAGTTTTTCTATGCATTAGGTTGTATTAAGAAAAAAAGTTTTTGATATTTTAGAGGTAATTTAAAAAAAATCCAAACCTGCTAATTCAATTCTGTTAAATAGATATGTATGTATACAGGGTGTCCCAGTTAACTTGAACAGCATGGGGATCTCGTAAACGGTAAGAGATACAGAGTTGGCTAAATGGGTCAAAATGATCTATGATTCAAGAGCAACTATTCTATGAAAAAAAAACTTGAAAAAAATTTACAGTTTTTGGGCTATTCGTAAAAAACAAAAAAATGACGTTTTCGATTTTTGCTTATAACTTGCTTATTTAAAATCATACCCAAAATATTTTTCGACATTATTAGGACACTTTTTTGCGTGGAATTGAAATTAGTTAATAAATTTTACCTATCTTCATTTGTTTTTGTTATTTTAACATCAACTTTCTTATTTTAAATACGGGTCGTAGTTGGCTATGACTCGTTTCATTGATGTATGGGTTGTTAGGTTTATTTTTAAAAATAAGCAAGTTATAGCAATATTATTGTATTTGTTAAGTTTAATCAAAGCCGCCATTGGAAAACAAAACAAAACATCACATAAATAAACTAGCTGAACTTAATTAAACACAAATAAACCTAAATAATTTAAGAATTTTTCAAATTACATAATAATTTATGTTTTTCCAATTACTGTCACTATTGAATCTAAATTATAACATGCGTTCAAAGTGTAGCTCACTCTCCATGTGCAATACAAATTTGAGATCTGCACATTGTAGGTAATAATGTTTTTCTAACGATATTTCTTTTTATTTGATAAACTTTTGTTAAACTATCCAATCTTAATTTTGTAATTGTGTTCAGCTGTCTTTTTATGATTAGCTGTTTTAAGAACATTTTATCAAGCAGAAAGTAATATGCATAAGAAATAATTGTTATCTACAAAGTGCAGATCTCAAATTTGCATTGCTCATGGAGAGTGGGCTGCACTTTGAACGCATGTTATAATTTAGATTCAATAGTAATAGTAATTGGAAAAACATAAATTATTATGTAATTTGAAAAATATCTTAAATTATTTAGATTTATTTGTGTTTAATTAAGTACAGCTAGTTTATTTACGTGATGTTTTGTTTTGTTTTCCAATGGCCACTTTGATTAAACTTAACAAATACAATAATATTGCTATAACTTGCTTATTTTTAAAAATAAACCTAACAACCCATACATCAATGAAACGAGAAAAAAAATCTCTTTTTAATGGTGTCATAGCCAACTACGACCCGTATTTAAAATAAGAAAGTTGATGTTAAAATAACAAAAACAAATGAAGATAGGTAAAATTTATTAACTAATTTCAATTCTACGCAAAAAAGTGTCCTAATAATGTCGAAAAATATTTTGGGTATGATTTTAAATAAGCAAGTTATAAGCAAAAATCGAAAACGTCATTTTTTTGTTTTTTACGAATAGCCCAAAAACTGTAAATTTTTTTCAAGTTTTTTTTTCATAGAATAGTTGCTCTTAAATCATAGATCATTTTGACCCATTTAACCAACTCTGTATCTCTTACCGTTTACGAGATCCCCATGCTGTTCAAGTTAACTGGGACACCCTGTATACAGGGATGCGCAAAAGTATGACAACAGCGAAGGTGTACCTAATTTTGCCATTTTTACGTTTAAATCATTAAAATTTGTTTTTAAATTCAGTTTCGAGTTTTTGACTAATATTCTGCATCATTTCTTTATATCTAACATCGGAAAATGTGCTAGTACTCTTTTACTTTGAAATTTCTTTTATGACTTGAAAAATTTATTACTTCTTTTTTTAAACGTTATTCTATCCATTTTCGATATTCTTAGTCTGTAGAACTTCCTAAGAACGACTGTTTCTCAAGCCATTATTTCTGCTTTATGTGTTATAGCGTTCTCCGGGATACACTTCAGACCAATATGTGGCAATACTTTTATGAAAGTGTTACAAATTGTTATGTGTATTTTATATGGCGCGTAATCTCGGTGCACCATAATCCCCTTTAAATGTTTTATGGTTTTCTTTGATGTGTAGCTGTAAATATTTTCTTTAAATTTTGGTGTTTATATCCTTAAATAAGGCTACTTTTAATTTAATAATTCGACGCTTTACCATCTGTATTATATACAGTGTGACCCATTTCAAAGCGGATCACCCCTATAAAAAGTTTAATTATGGTCCGATTTTTATGAATTTTATTTTAAACGATAAAGCAATAAAAATGTACCTAAGCACCCTTTTTAAAAATTCAGTTTACCCTCACAAAGCCTACTATGATTTTTTTCGATGTCCAAATTGGCAAAATCTGTTTAGCGATTTTTTATTTAAAATCTGACTACACCACTAGATTCAGGATGCCCTCAAATGGGTTTGTACCAAATTTCATGAAAAATATTTATTATGTTCTCTTTGTATCTTTTCTTGTAAATTTGATTGTTCACTAATCGAAAGTTCAATAAAAGTTGCGATTTTAATACTGACACGAATTAATTGTTGGTTATTTAAGAGATCTTACGTCAAATAAAGTTTTTTTTCTAACTTTTGTTTGTTACATAGCATAGTAGGTACATTGCGTTTCCAATATAGATATTGATTTAATCATAAATATTGAATTCATAATTAATCTCTAAATAATACATATTTTTTCATGAAATTTGGTGCAAACCCATTTGAGGGCATCCTGAATCCAGTGGCGTAGTCAGATTTTAAATAAAAAAATCGCTAAACAGATTTTGTCAATTTTGACATCGAAAAAAAATCATAGTAGGCTTTGTGAGGATAAACTGAATTTTTAAGTAGGGTGCCAAAGTACAGTTTTTAATTCTTTATCGTTTAAAAAAAAATCATGAAAATCGGACCATAAATAAACTTTTTATAGGGGTGATCCGCTTTGAAATGGGTCACACTGTATATAGGTACTAGAAATAAGGTAGAAGACAAATACATACTTTTATAATAATTGCTACGGTAACTAGATGTGAGGAACATAATGAAAATTTTAATTGGGTTGAGGTAGGTAAAGAACGCAGTTCAATTAAATTAGTGTAATGAAAAACGAATTGCTTTATTAAAGTTTTACTCCAAAGTATTTCATGTCAAAGTGTAAAACAAATTTTAAAGTCCGTATTTTTTGCATTTTCATTTATTTATCAATGTGCAAACAAATTAAATTTGTCGTCCTATTCAAATGTTTCTTTACTTTGAACTTAAAGGTGTTCTTTTGTATACAAATTACGCACAAATATGAGCTAATCTGCATACAAGAGCCCCTGCTGTCAAAGTCACCGAAACTTTAAACACTTCACCACTTAGAAGCTTTAACTTTCAAGCTTCTGTCGAGCGAACTTTCAAAACGTTTAGACCATCCCGGTGAACGCAACGAAACAACTTAAACCATTAACGTTCTACTGACGTCACTGTGTGGACAGTTTCTTGAATATCGTTGTAATAAATAAGGTGTAAATTACCCGACAGCACGTAAATTAGCAAAAATAATTTCCGCTTTTGAAAGCCTAGATGCGTAGAGCAGGATGCCCAGATTTTAATGAATTTAAAAAACGCAATGAAAAAAGTCAGTAATATTATATTTTCTTTATACTTTGCTAGAGAGAGAATGAAAGTAGCTTACCAGTAATTTAATCCTTAGCCATTCAAAACTAAAGTGAATAATAATGAAGAATCAAGCAAAATAGTTAATGCATTAGATGTAACAAAACAATAGCCTTCTTTCACCCTTTTATACATATACAGTGTGACCCATTTTAAAGCGGATGACCCCTATAAAAAGTTTATTTACGATCCGATTTTTATGATTTGTTTTAACGATAAAGCATCAAAAACTGTACTTTTGCATCTTATTTTAAAATTAAGTTTACACTCACAAAGTCTACTATAATTTTTTTTTAATGTCAGAATTGGCAAAATTTGTTTAGCGTTTTTTAAATTTAAAATCTGACTACACCACTGGATTCGGGATGTCCTCAAATGGGTTTGTACCAAATTTCATGAAAAAAGCCGTTAAAATCGTATGTATTATATTATCGTAGAAAAAGTAAGCTACATAACACGAGTTGTCAAACAATTATGCACTCGTGGAAATGGGTACGTGCTTAATATGCTTCTTACAACTCTTGTTATTTGTTATGTGGGTAATACACTATTTCCCATCACAAAGTTTTAAATATATTTTTTTAAACATGTTTTTTAAAAGGAGATACATTATTATAAAATTATATTTTACTTCGGCAATTTCATAAATTGCATTACCAAAATTATGGCCCGGATTCCGAAGGCTTTTCCTGTAAGTGGGTGGTAAGATTAAGCTGCAACTTTCATTTTAAACCAAATTTTATCCCCATCTAGAAGATTTTTGAGTTAAAAAATATTGGTATGAGGCACGTTAACGCACTGCTTTTATACCGCTATCAGAGAATAATTTCTACTCAGATATGTAAAATAGGGGTTGGTTGGTAATAGTGACCGTAGATTCATGACGCACTTTCCTACTTTCCTGTTCGATATCTCAGTGACATAAATTATCAATGGAACGTGAATTTGGGGAGAGAGAGCAAATTGGTTTGAACTTTAAATTAACGTTAACCCTTTCCCGCTTAGTGGTATACTACACATACCACAAATTTGAAAATTATTCTGGATCCTGCTTTGTGGTATACTTAACGTACCACCGACCTAATATGTTCATAAACATGCGCCCTCTTTGATGCAACTCATTCAAACCGAATAGTTCGCTTCAAGTGCCTGTAATAGATTAGTTTTTACCTCTAATTGTCAATTGACATTCTGCGCGAAGAAAAGTGTGTCAAAATGTATAATTTATGAATTTTTAGTGCTCTGAAAATTAATTTAATTTCTTTTATATGTTTGTAGTTTATATCCATTATCTTACATTCGTATTGTACTTTTTTCAAGATTTAAGTTATTTTTTGTTATTTTTGTTAAAACATGTTAATATTTATTGCTAAGTTGCTTAGGGGTATATTTAATATACCCCCCTTTTTTTTAAACTGATGAAATTAAAAATTTGAAAAAAATTGTGAATACTTCTTAACTCATTTTCTATTGGTGTACTTAAAATTATACATCAGAAATTACTATTTCTATATGCTGCCCACAAAGGGTTAAGCGCATTCGTGAATCTCAGCAACGCAGAAAAGAATTACGCGGTAATCAGTCAAGAGATGTTTTTAATTCAAAACCAAAATAAACAGTATTTATCTTGTTTTTTCACTATTCTTTACCGATACAAAGTTGATAATTTTTATTACATTTCTTACCAAACAAGTTTTAAAATTTCACGCTACTTCATAGGTAATAAATTTTGATGCGTAATTTAAAAAATAATGCTAAGAAACACCATTTAATGCAATACGAGAACGATGGTGAATTTCAGACAAACTTATTGGTGCTTACATAGTGGAGCAGCGCATTTCAATGCATCCTAGAAAACCAAATAGTTTGTTTTTGGGGATGCAGATGCCTGAAATTAGCTGTCATTGGTTGAATTTTATTATGTTAATTCCAGTCAAGCTAAATAGTTCGATATCTCTGTTATTAATAAAGATGCAAGTTTAATACACAAACTAATTAGGTACATTTACTTGAGCATAATTTTAAGTACCTAATTTAGCCTTTCTTCTGAGTACGGTTGCCAACCTCAGTTAAAAGAATTTTTAATCAACTTTTTGTAGTCCTGATCCACTATGTTTTTCTTGGAAAAATGTAGTTCTTCGCCAAAGATAAGCTAAAGATTACAGTTGAGGAATTACATTCGCCTTTCTTCAAAAGTATGTGAGGAAAAGTGTTGGGACGACCCTTTGTTTCGCACCACCATTGCAATATTGCACAAAAAATCAAAAAATTCCTATGGATATGTGGAACAATCAGTCGAAATCCTAAAGCAATGTTCGAAAAAGAAACCCAACTAAAAGTCTATTAAATCTTAGCGGTACTACTCTTCTGTACAGAAACGAAACTTGGGCATCTAAATACCGAATCAGCAAACAGTCGCTAAAATGAAATTCCTATGAAGCGTAAAGTAATACACAAAAAAGGATATAATAGATGGACTTAAAATTAAATTAAAGACTTTTTTTCACTACTAGTAATATAGCGTAGCATTATGACGTATATTAGAATGCCGTGAAATTCAATTTCTCTACCTATGCATGGTTACAGGTAAACAATTTTTCATTATTAACCACTGGTGAATAATGAACAAATTTATATTTTTTGATAATGCTGTTGTAGTTTTAAAGAAAAAAAAATTATAGGACGATTTAGTATGATGAAGAAATTCTCTTTATTGGTATTTTAGCATTTAAAACGTTGTTTAAATAAATTAATTTAATTTTAAAAACTTTGGTGTATTTAAATAACACGACTTTCGCGCCGTAATAAATGACGGTTGTCAATATCCACACCGTCGATTGACACAACGTAAAAAAGAGAAAAGTTTTAATAATGTCAGTATTTTAGATGAAACCATCGCTTAAAAACAATGTTTTTTAATAACAATAGTGATTTAGCAAGATGAGTAACACGCAGATTCAATATTTCTATAGAATAGATAGGTACTTAACTTTTTATATTTTAGGTTAGAAAGTGCGTACATAACATAAATGGGTTTGTCTTACTAGTAGTGAAAAAAATAGTATATACACCACGGTAGAGAAGTCTTATAGCCTGAGGGCTCAGATTAGATCACGAGGCGCGAAGCGCCGAGGGATGTAAGGGCCCGACTTCTCTACCTTGGTATATAATATACTATTATACTGTCACATTGCAGTTTTTTTAGGTTAACATTCATAATTGGATTATTTCGTTTCTTTTTGTTGTCCTGTTATAGACAATACTAAAGCCTAACTTGATGTTCTATATAAAAAAAAATTAAAAATGGTCACTATAGGCTGTAGGTACACATCATGGTGGGATTTAAAATGGTAATACCTTATGGTGGATTACAGTTTATTTGTAGGATTTTAAACCTGATATTGGTACTTTTTGCACTCTGGAAGTTTGAAAGTACTGTGAACTGTGACTACATGAAAAATTTTAAAAATGTTGTCGGTTAAGTTACTCCATTATTTATACACACAGATGGTATTTTCGCCATTAAAAAAACATGCACTTACGTAAATGTTAATGCGGGATTGTTATCGTTAAATAATGTGACGTTGACGGTCTTTATAAACACGAAACAAAACATAAAGGACTGCTCAAACCCACAATTACTGTTTTTGTTCGCAAAATACTATAATGCCGTTGGAGACTAACACACGGTTTTCGCTTCAAGGGACTAAAGTTTTTCACGCATCTGCGACACGTTGTGGATTTATCACACTTCTGAGCCAACCCAAAAAAGGTTTAAAACCAGTTTAATCCATACGTGATGTATTTTGAAATTCATGTAGATTTTTTTTTGAGTTTGAAAAGGACGAGTTTGTGACTTTACTGCGATTTCAAAAATAAATTATATTGAGTGCTTTTTAGTTAAATAAGTTTACATTATATACTTTCCATTCACGCTAATCCATTTTTAAAATGCTCACCGATTTAGATCATTGTAGGTAAAACACAGTAAACTTTGTTTTAGTTCAAAATATGATGCTTTAATATTCTGCACAAATTTTAATGTTTTATTGAATTGTTATTTACCAATATATTTAAGTACAAAAAAAATCATTAAATTAAAAATAACTCATCCTATTTATGAAAGATCTCTTATACTGAAAAATAGACGAAAGTCTTGACGCTGATCTAGCATTTTTACAAGATATCCTTTATGAAAACGATGCGAGTTAAAAATTAATTTTATAATTAACATTTTAAGTTCCATACCACGTAAAAAGAATTAAAATGTATAAGTATGTAAAAAATTATGTGAAAATAAACTTAAATAGAAAATTCACAATTTTTGATAGCCACAATTTGTTTTTTTTTTAATCAAGTAAATTTCACTCAACTTTATTGTATTAAGGTTTCCTTCTCTTACGACATTTCAATTATCGCAGTATTCTTCCTTGACTTTATACCTCCATTGTCCAAACGTCTTTATTTTTTAATGCTTTCACGTCGTTACCATTTGTTCCATCATGCTTCTTTGGCATTAAATTCTCATTAGACGTTGCTGAAGTACAAATTTGTTTGATAAATACAATTTAAATCTATACAAAACATTTTAATCCTATTAGATTAAAAGTTTACAGCTGAGCAATTCCTTATAAAAAGAAACAGATCAAGTAAGACAAACAAAAGTTTTTGGTCGACAACATATCACCATATTTGTTACAATAAATTTCATGAGTCAAAACGTTTAATTTAACTTAATATTTGAATCTATTTTGTATAGTCCGGCGAATGATCCTATACCGGGTGATTCAGTTTGACTGTCGCACCCCTATAACTTTGTAAGTATTGAGAATAACCCCAACAACCCTTATATATTTGAAATCAGCGAGAAATTCTCTATTGAGTGATATGTTTTTGTTACCTCTACGATGACGTATGTCAAATCCGCGAAAGGCAACTGTTTTTTTTTTTAAATTACATAGTATACATTTTTTTGTTGATTCGGATAGAGAATTTAATTCTGAATCCGACCATGTACTCAAAAAGTAGGCATACATTAAAAAAAAACGAGAAAAATCAGCAGTGGCTCACCCTGTATAAGAAATAAATCAAAGATGTTATCCTCTAAGCTCATATTTAATTCGATGTTTTATAGATGTATAAAAACAACCACAGCTTAAAAGACGTGTCACTTATAATTATCATCCTTTTTTTGACTAATGAACTTGAAAATGAACTAAGTCTTATGTTTTACAACGTTGCGGAAACTTGTTTTTGTTAGAAAATTGACAGGCTGTGTTTAAAAATAAAAATTAAATATGTAATATTTATAGAAATATACTTCAACACGTCCTTGTGTAATAACGCCAACAATTTTTCTGGTGCGGTGTTTGTTGACATGTGTACCTATTTATTTAATTTAATTTATTTTCTTTTATAGCTAACTTTTGTATTTTTGAGACCAATGGAACAGGGTCAAACATTGTAGGCTTTTTTTTAGCAGGTTTCAGTTATCACCACATTGTTTAAAGTGACTCAAATTAAGATTTATATTTTAAATAACATAATACCTACACGAGATAAAAACTTTTCCTGCATGTTTAAACAGATATTAAAATGATTCCATTATCATTTATGCAAATTTAAGTTGGCATTTATTCTTTCAAAACTGAAAATAATGAAGATTTATATTTTATATTACATAATGCAGAACAGCGTAAAATATAAACATCAAAACCTGCATGCTAAATACAAGATATATACATGATTAAATTTTATGTTTTGAAGGTAATAACCTAGACTCTGTAAGCCTTAACATTTTAATATTAATATTACGCGACAATTAACAGAATAATTTATTAAGGAATTCATATTTTTAAAAACTTGTTTTAGTAAAGTCCTGCAAGATATTGTGGTCGTAAAATTTAAAAAAATATTTAATCCATCTCTCTTCATACAAGTAACTTTAATAAAAATTAAATTCATTTGACGTGAAGTAGATTTATCTTTGAACAAATATTTTTTTAACAGTTGAAATTAGTTTGAATACCATTAATATGATTTTTAGATATATCGGAATATCGGTTAGATTTTATGCGGACGAATCAACTAACACCAAAATGTACAAAATTTGTTTTCAGGAAAATACATACTGTGCCAAGGTGTGTTGTTCTTTTGTCTTTTGTTTCTTCTTAACAAAGTTCACATAATACCAACTTTACAACCTGCTACTATTTATTAAGTTAAGATTAGCTTAGTTTATCGCTATATCACAGCGAGAAATTTATTGAGCCATTAAATGTTACTAAACCAGATGTTCACTAATAAAATGTACTATTTACTTGGTTTTAAGTGAAATACGTTTTGAAAAAAAAATAAACAAAAATAACAGTAATTACATAGAGTATAAAATATAGTAAACTTTTTTGTGATGAAGATCTGTTTATATTATATAACTGCGCCATATATGAAGACAAAGGATTTTAAAACCAATAGATTGTTTTGGCGCAATGTATATTTCAAATATGTGCCGGACAAAATCGCGACAGCCAACTTCCCAACGGTCAACTTCTCGGCGGCCAACTTACCGACAGACCAACATCCCGAAAAAATAAAGTGTAGTAAATGTAATAAATTAATAAGTAATTATATTTTGCGAATTATCTAATATGTTGTTGTCTTGGAAGATTATTTTTTGTATGTCTTACAGGTTGTAAGTTGTAATGGATAAAATTAATTAAATTCAGTTTTAAGTCTTTTTGGTACAAATAAGAAATAATACAGGGTGGCGCGTGGCAGACGCATGGATTTGAAGACGGCATTGCTCCCTTCCTAACGGTCGTAGAAGGTTGAAAGTGGGTTATTGCAAAAGACTGGCGCGGGAAGTTTATGTTCCACGCGGTGTTAGTCCAAGAATTGAAGCCACGTGATTTTGAAGCCAGACAACTCGCTAGTGAAAACATGCTTGCTGCGTTGCCTCGAGACGTTATCATTTTCTCCTCTGACGAGGCACATTTTCATCTCAATGGATGTGTCAATAAGCAGAATATGCGCTATTGGAATGATCAAAATCCCAAGGAGCTCCACCAGAGGCCCCTGCACTCCGACAGGGTGACAGTATGGTGTGCAATTTCAAGAATTGGGATCATCGGCCCTTACTTTTTTGAAGAAAATGATCGAGCGGCTACAGTCATTTCTGCACGTTACCTAACCATGATCCAGGATTTTTTCTTGCCTGAATTGGAAGGGATGGAGCTGGAAGACGTCTGGTTTCAGCAGGACGGGGACACAGCCCACACAGCAAGGGTTTGCATGGACTTTTTGCAAGACAGATTCCCCGGGCGCCACATCTCCCTAAGAGGCGCTTTGAACTGGCCAGCGCGCTCTCCTGATTTGGCCCCTTGTGATTTTTTTCTGTGGAGATACCTAAAATCCTTGGTTTATAACGATCGTCCCAGGACCCTGCAGGCCCTCAAAAACAACATTCAAGCCCAAATCGCCGAAATTCCTGTGGCAATGCTTCAAAGAGTGCACCAAAACTTCAGAAAAAGCTTAATAAGTGTTTGAGGTGTGAGGGGCGCCATTTGGGCGATACTTTGTTCAAAACCGTGTAAACTTAAATTTCCCATGTTAATGAATCAGGAAAAAATAAAAAATTTGGTCATTTTGTAACAGTCTGTGTTTTATTTCGTTTTCAAATCCATGCGTCTGCCGCGCGCCAACCTGTACATGTTATTTTTTCGGGAAGTTGGCTGTTGTGAATATGACCCACACCCAGTTCAAATATATTCGAAATCCTGAGTTTATACCTGGCTTTACATAATTAATTAAATACTAATTATTAAATCTGATACAAACTATCTGTGGGTAAACCATAATATATCGCTAGAATGTTTAAAGTTAATTAAGACGGTTAAACTAGTTTAATTAGGTCTTGTAAGAGACTTTCAGTATTTGTAGAGAGCTAAATATAATTTGTAACTGAAACTAACATAATAACTTATTCCTTTTGGGGTAGGCTCTGTATTTACGACTGTGCTGGCTTGTTTTGATGTGCCATTTAGACGCTTAGGCCTTTGCTTGAGCTTGACTCAAATTGGAGTTTCGCTTATCGTATAAGGCTGCTGGAATTAAACACAATATCTGTTGGGGATATAAGATAAAACATTTGTGAAACATCTTTTATTAAATAATTTTTCTTGCTAGTTTCGTAAATTCGCAATACTTCAATACTTAATGTTTTACGTATTTTCTTGCAATGTTTGTATGTTTAGAAATAAAAATGCATCAAAACACACAATAAATAAATGCAATTTCATTAATAATTCTAATAATAATCGCCTTTTATAAAAAACACTTGTTTGTTGAAACCATTGAATAAAAAGATAAAGGAATGAGCGTTATAGCGTTACTAAGGCGTCCAGGTTAGCTTCTCAATATGGCGGATGCATGTTTCCGCTTCTCAGTGGCGTATCTAACATTTTTAAATATGTGATGATTAATGTAAATATTTGCTTTGTTTTAAATTGAGCCTATTATTTACTTATTTATTTATTGTTTCGTGGTTGAGAAAATAAAAAAAAAACAGCTTATTTCAATATTTGGATTGTTTATTATGAGAGTTAAAAAATATGTTGTACACAAATGCACGCCACTGATATGACATACCATTTTGACAGACCACATCAAATTTTCAATACATGATTACACTACAAAATATTAATTTCTACTTACCTATGAAACGTAATCTTTTTATCTTTAACATTTTTGGACCTACTACAACTACATAATTTACAACTAACCATTGTAGTACACAAAACTAAAATATCTCCGACTGTTTCACCTGTCAACACCGGCGGCCATAAGGGTCGTCATTTCCGTCGCCTCTGAAATGCTGCAGTATAGTATTAAAAGCTCCTTCCTTTATCTTTTAATTCAATGGTTGAAACACAATTCCAAAAAGTCTACCGATGTTGTTTTGTTAATTTTTTTTTGCAAGTCGCTTTTTACTTTTAATATTCCAGAACGTCTTTATAACGTTTCATCAAATGTAATTTGCGATTTAAAAGTGATTTGGACTGGAGGTTGTCGCGTAATTTGATTAATGAAACAGAGCGTTTCCAGAAATTAGGGTTTCTCCAAGGATAATGTAATATTTCTTTTTAAATACGAATTTAACTCTCAATTACTTGGTTTTTACATCAGTATAAAACGATTTCGAAAAAATGTGACCTGCTGATAATCATAAAGGCAGATTGAAGGGGTTTTGTTTTGTAAATATATTTGTGTCTACATTTTCAGAAGTATTCGTGAAACTTATTTTTAAGAAAATCTTAATATTATATTAATCTTTAAAAAAAAAGTGATTTTTATTTTACTTTACAATCAATAGAAGTAAGTAATATAAAAATAAGTAAAAAGATGTTTTATTTATTTATCATTCTACATCGGAATGTGTATACAGGGTGGTTCTTTTTTCGATGCTCACCATTGCTATCTTGGAAACGGTAAGAGATACAAGGTCGGTTAAATTAGAGAAAAGCTGCACATTTTTATGACGATTAAGAATCTGAAAAGAAATCCTGGATATTTTGATTCGTTTTTGATTTATTACAAAAAAACTGAAAATGTGATTTTAGAAAAATATTATTATCTTCCCTACCACTGATTCTATTTAATTTAAACTTGGTAACTTTATGTTTTTGACCGTCCTGGTTTTGATGACGTTAACAGAAATTTTCTAAGACTTCTAGATTTCAAGTTGCGATAGTCAACTTTTTTATTTCTTATGGCCGCCATATTGGATTTTTACACCATCAGACAGACAAAAAAATTAGCTTTTCAGATTGGTAACCAACATACCTTTTTTCTTTCAAAAAACTTGTTGAAATTTTAAAATTTGTGTAAATAATTCATAAAATCGAGAATGCTCTGAAAAACAATTGAAATTATGATATAAATAAAACCTACGGAACATTTATTGCTCTAATGATAACGAAATTAAGATTGTTGGAAACATATTTAGAAAATATGTTAGGCGAATTGCCATTATTAACAATTCAAAATTATCAGTAGTTTCATCAAGAAGGAGCTGGTCCTCACAACGCCCGCATTGTAAAAGGATATTAATTTAGATTTACGCTTTCAAAATTCATGACGGTACGTTTGATCCTGTTCATTGGCCTCCGCGATCACCATGTTTAACGCCTATGGATTACTTTTACATTGATGTTGTTTATGCAACCCTAACGGAAAATATTTAACTTCTTCGCCGTTAAATCAAAAATGCTTTCGACTCTATTTCGAGACAAACTATCCTAAAGGCAGTGGACGAAATGAATTTGAGGACTAACCACTACATCATACATAACAGCGCGCACTTTAAACAATTTAAATAATTATTTATCTGGTGTTTTTAATTTATTGTCATTTCGTTATTTTATTAGACCTATAAAATGTTGTGTCACTTTTATTTATATTATAATTTCAATTGTTTTTTAGAACATTCACGATTTTATAGATTATTTATACAAATTTTCAAATTTCAAGAAGTTTTTTGAAACAAAAAAGGTATGTTGGTTACCAATCTGAAAAGCTAATTTTTTTGTCGGTCTGATGGTGTAAAAATCCAATATGGCGGCCATAAGAAATAAAAAAGTTGAAATCTAGAAGGTTTAGAAAATTTCTGTTGATGTTATCAAACCCAGGATGGTCGAAAACATAAAGTTACCAAGTTTAAATTAAATAGACTCAGTGGTAGGGAAGATGATAATATTTTTCTAAAATCACATTTTTCAGTTTTTTTGTAATAAATCAAAAACGAATCAAAATATCCAGGATTTCTTTTTAGATTCTGAATCGCCATAAAAATATGCAACTTTTCTCTAATTTAACCGACCTTGTATCTTTTACCGTTTCCAAGATAGCAATGGTGAGCATCGAAAAAAGCACCACCCTGTATAACTTACCTATTGTTAGTGTCTTATTACGACCGGTTCTTACCAAAATTTGAGCAAGTCCTAATCCTTTGTGTACAGTTACGTCTTCAGTTTTGAATTTTAATAGGTAAGCATTTTTACTGCTTCCGTATTTTCGAAATTTTTGTAGTATTTTTATATTTTATAACGATGTAGGTACCTACCACAAGTAGACAGTTATTGTATTCAAAGCAACATAATTATTTCAAACAAATTAAAAACTGAACTATTCTATTCTGCTTACACTTAAACAATTATTACGCAGTCAACTGTAAAAGTTTTCGTTGAATCTGTATGTATTTGTATTTTTTTTTGTGCAATCGTACTAGAAACAGTTGTTTGACGGACGCGTTAGCAACCATAAAGTACTGCATTTCCGGCCCTATACTTAGCTACAGCGTACGAAAAAGATCATTTGCATTAAGCAGAATGGAAAGCGCATGTGTGTGTCTGAATATAAGTTTTCTGAGATTATGGCTTCCCCGCTAAGGGTAGTGACGTAGAGGTCTTTAAGTTGTTAAATGTCAGGTAGTTTATAACCTAATATTTTCGTGTTGATACTGTTACTGATACTGAATAAAAAATTAGTGTTGATTTACGTATGTTCTACGTTAAAGTAATTTATATATTTATATAATATTAAATTTATGAATAACACATTACAATCGCACAAAAAAAGGTTATTTAAATTATGCAAGTACGTTTCCACCGCTAACAGCATACGCCGTCATCAGTCATTGACAGAATGTCACGTAGTTTCTAACCTATATTTTTGAAAAATACTAAAAATTTAAATTATTTTTAATTCGATCTCAGAAAAAATGTAATATGCATCTCGGCCAAAGCGTACTTTTTCGTCCTTGCCAGACGCGGCCGAAAAAATTACACGTTTTGGCCTTGATACATAAATAACTATTAATTTAACCACAATAAATTCAATACAAACTTCTCTTGTAATTATTTACTAAAAATGGCAATAAGGCAACATACTCAAGGTCTACTAATTAAATTATATTAAAACGAAATCTTACAGAGAAAACACTAACCAAGTGTTTTCTACTGTCTCGAATTACGCAAAGCAATTGGCATGATTCAGCTAATCGATGTGGTGGAAATACTAGAAGGAAAAGAAGCACCTAAAGCAAATACAACAAAAATATATAGTTATTTATACAATAATACTAGAACGAAAATATAAGTTAGGAAATAATACATGGAAAAATTGATATCACAAAAGGAATCAGACTATGGGACTTTCCAGTCTGGTGTTGTTCGAAGATGTTATGGATAATACTGTAAAAAAAATAAATCAACAAAAGAATATAAAATGGGTACATTTAAATTAAATTTAGTACGTTCTGCTGGCTGATGATGTTGCTCTAATAGCAGACACTAAAGATAACCTTTAAAAATGATTACACCAAATAAGTACCTACAACCCCGAAAAGGTGAAACATGAAGAGATTAAAGAAAAAACCAAATGTGTGAACAAGTATCCTCGAAAAACAAGGACTCGTCGAAGAGGAAATCCATCCTTTTATTTCTTTGGGAGCAGACATAGCAGTGGAAGAAATATATTTAAGAAAGTACAACAATAAACATTTAAAACCGCAGAAATATACGGGTACTTAAAAGATATTTTTTGGAAAAATATGCAAATGGAGGTGAAAAGGTCGTAGTAAAATAGGCTGTGCCTAAAAAAAAAGGAAGATGACGACATTTTAAATACAATTACCGGAAAACTACATATTAACGTGGAAAAAATCATAACACAAATGAAGTTAAAATAAATTTTAAAGATGAAAAGTTCAAAATTATGCATTTTTTGACTCAAATCGCACCCAAAAATGTTTAAATCGTGTCCCTTAAAACAATTAAAACATTGTTCTAGTCATGGGTTTGGAGCAGTTCAATTTTTTAATTGCTCCGCTCCGACATCAATCTGCCTGCTTCAGTTCCAGCTCCGCTCCATGCTCCAAAAGTTTAAAATAAGTTTTTTAATTAAAATCGTTGTTTTTATAAACAAAGCTTTGATTATATCGGATATGTGCAAATGGGTCAAAAATTATAATATTTGACCCTGATAAACAAGTAGGTAAAGTTAAACAAATGTCTGTAAGAACAAATTATTGATCTTCAAATGTTGCAAAAACGAAAAAAAGTGTTTTCTTTTTAATTGTACGTAATAAACTGGAGCAATGGAGCAATCAAAATTATTTGCTCCGGACTACGCTCCAGCTCCGGGGAAAAACCCATTGCTCCACTGCTTCGTGCTCCGCTCCAAACCCCTGGTTCTAGTTTAAGTGCTAATTTCGTTGTAACGCGGTATGCAAATAATCTAAAACAAAATTAATATTTAATCAAGTTTATTTGCAGTTGGCATTATTCGATTTATTTTCTTTCTATCTCGTTTGTTACTTTTTTCATGCAAATTTATGGGTTGTTTTAAATCCTACAAACGTCCAAAGCTGTGTCACTGATTATGTTTCATCTAAGTTTGCAAAATTCATAGCTACCAACAGAGCTGGGTATTACTCGAATACTTAGTACCTATTTTGAATAGTATTCAAAATACTTTTTCAGTATTCAGTATTCAGTAATCGAATACTTTTTTTTTGAGTATTCTTTATTCAAAATCTTGAATACTTTATTAGTATTCACTATTCAATAATTTTTTAAGGTATTCATGAATACCGAAAGTATTCATGAATACCTGTAACCATGAATACTTTTAGTATTTATGAATCCAAAATTGATTTTGTTTGAGTAAAATATTGTTTACTTTTTTAGGTTTGGAGAACTGATTAAAAATGTTATGTAGGTATATTACATATTGCAAGGCTCTTTACAAAGAATTATAGATTTATTTATATATGTACCTCTAACCAATTATATATTTTTTATTTATTTATTTAAATTCATTTACTTTTACTTTATTTTTCTTTGTTACAATAAATCTTGGTTAACCTATTAGTTGCAGAATGTCTCCAGCTAGTTTTAAATTTTTGCCATAGCTTTCTCTTCATGTATTCATTTTTAATTTCCTAATAATTGTATAAGCCAGATAGTGTAATCAAATTTTTGTTATATGTACCTACTAGTAAATATGTTTTGTTTGTTGTTTAAAATATATAAACAATTTAGAAATGTTTTTTTTACTTTGGTATTCAGTATTCAATATTCAGAAAATAGTATTGAATACTTTACCGAATATTTTTTTAGTTGGTATTCAGTATTCAGTATTCAGAAAATAGTATTGAATACTTTACCGAATACTTTTTTTAGTTGGTATTCAGTATTCAAAATTGGTTGATTATTTTCGAATATTTAGTATTCAGTATTTGAATACTTTTTTTGTCGGTATACAGTATTCAGTATTTAAATACTTTTTCGGTATTCATACCCAGCTCTGGCTACCAACAACTTCAATATATTTGAGATTCATTGAAACAAACGAGTAACTACACCTCGTATTATATCAAAGTTAGATTTCTACGATATTCCTAAGGAAAGCGTATGCTACTGTTGTCCCTAATATGAGCCAGGTTTTTTCAGTATATGGGTCAAATTGCTTCTTACCAACGCTTAAGGGAAACTCGCGACGATTTTACGTCAACCGTACTCAAACGTCGAGAATTATGGCATATATAGCTTACGCCTATTCGCTGTACAGATATTTTTATAAATAGACCCGCATCACCTTCTGCCACTAGATCGATTTAATACTGAAAATTGGAACACTTTCATTCATATGTTGCACGAATATCGTGAACTTCTTTATAAAATGGTAGTTTTTAGCGAAAAACCGAAATATGCATTGAAGTATTTTGATAGGCAATTCGAGCTCCAATCAAAATCAATAGTCTATTGAAACTGTCTTATACTAACTGTGATCATTTTTCGTTATTTAAACCAACATTTATCTTCTATTTTAAAACAGATACTATTTACATATTTGGCTATGTTCCAAAAATAAACAACTTTAAATCCAATACAGTTTAAGCGAAGCAATCGTAATTTTTAATAGGATCTCGTATGACGTTTTAACAACCTGTTGCTTTATAAAGTTTAATATCGACGGAGTTGGTAAAAGTTCATAACTTTGCAGCTGTATCAAATGTCGTGTAGACGCACTCAAAACTCTCCACCAAATCGATTTCACAAAATATATGAAGGGAAAACATCTATTTTAAGTTAAATCGTCAAGTTTCAGATGATGTCTAGGGAACAGCAAGCGGTACCAAGTAGCGGCCAAGAACAGCTTGAAAAATATTAAATGTCTTCTGTGGGTGCATGCTATATCTCGATGATGCTCATCTTGTTAAGTATATGACTAATTGTTTATTTATTTAATAAAAAATAATTATACTACAAATAAATATGCCAAGGAAAGTACTGGCAAGAGTAATGGAAGGCAGATTGAAAGAAAAAATAAAAAGCACACCAGAAGAATCCCAATACGGTTTCAGGAGAGGAAGGAGTACACAAGACCCAGTCTTTATATTAACACAAACAATAGAAAAGAGCTAAACAAAAAACAAGGAAATACATTTATGTTTTATAGACTTGGAAAAAGCAATCGATAAAATCAAAAGAAAAGACGTATGGAGGGGCCTAAGAAGGAAGGGAACAAAAATAGAAACAATCTACATAATAAAAGCGATGTACGAAAAACGGTAAATATTTTATGAACACAAAATTAAGAATCGGTAGAGTTTGAAACAAAAGAGGGCTTAAAACAAGGATGTGTGCGTAGCCCATTATTATTCTCAGTAGTTATAGAAGGAGTCATTAAAGAAGTAAAACCAAAAATGAAACCGTTTGAATTGGAAAATTAAAAAAATAAACATAACGGAGCTAACGTTCGCAGACGACTTGATCTTCATCGTGGAAACAGAAAAGAATCTGCAACATAATCCAGAAACTCTAAACCAAGAATTGGAAGAAACAATATGAAAATAAATACAGAAAAAACTAACACTATGATCGTTACATGAGTGAACAAAAGGCATAACTTTAAATGGGCTTAGGTTGGAACAGGTAGAAAGCTTTAAATATTTAGCAGTGATCATAGAGAAAAATGGAGGAATGGACAAGGGAATAAGCGAAAGGACAGGAAATGTAGGAAGAATATTAACAGTTTAAGAACAATTTTTTTTGGAAATGGAGAAGTCCCAAAACGAACAAAACTGGAAGTGTTAAAATTGGTAGTAACTCCGGCACTTTTATACGGAAGTGAAACGTGGACACTCAAAAATAAAAATAGCAGCCGAGTGAATGCAGCAGAAATGAGATTTCTAAGAAAGATCCAAGGAAAACCCAAAAAAGATAGAATCAGAAACGAAACATATAGAGAACGATTAAAGATGAAATCAGTTGAAACAATAATACAAGAAAGGCAGCTGTGATGGTTGGATCACATTTATATCATGAAAGAAGAAAGGTTAACCAGAAGAGCCTATGAAGCAAGATCACAGGGTAAAAACTTAAGAGGTAGACCGAGAAAACCTGACAAGACGAAGTTAAAAAAGCAGCAGCTGATAGTAACATCTAATGGAAAGACATAAAAAAGCTAGCACAAGACAGAAAAACATGAAAAAAAGTCAGCACAACTCAACAGTCCTACACCTAACAGTAGAAGGACTCACGACTAAATAAATAAATAAATATGCTATTATTTGTATATGTTTATAGGTCCTTAATCTATTCATAATCATATTTAGAAAATTCTCCACCAAAACTGGCAATTAAATCTCTAAAAGCACGTAAAAAAGTAAATACAATCAAGACGCCGATTTTAGTTTTCTTGTCGTATTAGTTTCATTTTTGTTTCGTTCTTAATAAATTAGCTTGACTCGTGTATGATCAAAATAAATTTTAGCTAATGCCCTTCAAATTTACCCCTATTTTTAACATCATCTGTATTTTTTGCACAAAAAATTAACATTAACCTGCAATAAATTCAACTTTTTTAAACAAAATTCGAATTTTTTAGAGGAATAATTTAGAGCTAAACGTGACACACATTATAATAACAATTCCACCATGAACTTCCTCATGATACTAGAATTTTAAGAAGCTCATAAATGAAGGCATTATTGTTCACGGAATTTTACTAAAAAGAAATTACTTTGCATAAATTACGCACTCCCTAGAGATTTAAAAATATGTTAACATTCTTTCCACCTACACCTTGGAGAATCCTTATATTTTCCGAGTTATTCTTAATAATGCCTGAAATATTGCTGTTGTGGGTGTATTTATTTAAATTAAAAAATTTGAAGAGACTTGATGCTCATATTAACTTAAACTAAATTGAAATTCTTCTTAGCAAAATTTTAACATTTCTTTAAGCTAATACTTCATAAAACATTTAATGTTTCACAAAAAACACGCGTGGTTAAAATTCCGTTTATTAACACAAAATTTAAAATTGATGTCTGCAGTAATCAATAATGTCTCTCGCGGTTTTTTAGATTATCCTATTTGGCTTATTTAAAAATTTTGTCGATGGGGCGACACTTTGCTTTTTATATCTTTACAATTTTATCGTATGCTGTATTTGCAGCGCAACTTAATAAACGTTAATTTTAGTTGAAACGGTTTGTAATTTTTAGATTCAATTGCTGAAAAATTAGATCCATAATTGTTACAAAAAACTCTTTTAATATATCGTCGAGCAAGCATTTGACTGCATCCCACGAAAAGAGGTATGGAATAGTCTTAGACAAAGAGGAATTAGTAAAAAGCTAGAAAAAGCTAATTTCAGTTTATAGGAACAGAAACACAAGAAATTATGTCGGAACAGGAAACCTAGAGTCAGAAGAGTTCGTAACCAAAGAGGGATTAAGATAAGGGGGAGTACTGAGCCCAACTCTGTTCAATTTAGTTCTCGATGACCTAATAAAAGAAACGAAGGGTAAAACAAGGAAATTACAAGTAGGGTATAGAAACATGCAAATGGTGGAAATAGTGGACTGTACTTTTGCCGACGAGTTGATGATCTACTCAAAGAACTAAAAAGAACTACAAATGAATTTAGGAATCTGGAAGACAGCATAAGAAAAGACAAAAATGAAAATTAATGTCGCTAAAAGCAAAGTAATGGCAATTGGAAAGAGATAATCAAGCATAACAATAAAACTAGATGGAAAAGAGATAAAGCAAATAGAAAGGTTCAAGTATTTGGTAGTAAATATACAGAAGGATGGAAAGGAAGAGGCTGAAATTAACTACAGAATAAAGAATATCACTAAACTCTTCTACACACTTAATAAGACATTCAGAAGGTAAAAAGAAATATCGAAGATAAGGAAAATGACAGTTTGCAACACAATATACAAACCAATTCTAACATACGGATGCGAAAGCTGGGTGTTGAGCAGCCAAATGAAAAGCAAAATACAATTAGAGCAGAACTCAATGTAAAAGCAGTTTTGGAAAGCATAGAAAAACAACATCTAAAGCGGTTGGGGCAACTAGTAAGGATGGATGATGGAAGACAAATGAAAAGAATATGGCTAGCCAAATCTACACAGACAACACAAAGAGGAGGACCGACGAAAGTATGGAATCGTGGTGGCTGAATGTCTGAAGGATAAAGGAAACCTTGAGTGAGGTGATGAGGGAGGCAAGGAACAGGATAGAGTGGACAGTGTTTATTCATGAAACTGGTTGATGTTTTGTAACGTACCACCTTCGGGTAAATAAGGCTATGATTAATAAAATATAGCACAATAAATTAAGATAAGGACATGGAACACTCAATTAAACGTTTTTGCACTACTACATTTCGTTAAAATTGTTGTTTCAATTCAATACAAAACAGCAAAGTTATGAAAGTTTTATAAAAGCCAGTGGCAAAGGCATTAATATTAGGCAAGTTTTGTTTTAGCACTTTCGTGTTCACTTTTTAATTTACGCCTTTATTTTGGGATTATTAAAAGCAATCCGCTATTGTTTTTATGTCGTAATTAATATTTCCAGTTCTTTTACCTAGAACCCAAACGAATCCACAGTATGCTATAATTTGAGTAACCAAATTGTTATGAAAGTACGAAAGTTAATGAATGGTTTAACAGTCAAATAACTTGATAAAAATTGTCTGAAAGAAAATCAAACTTTTACCAGGAATATTTGGTCATAAATCATTTCAACGTGATTAAAAATATCTTGGACGATTTAACGTGGTTTTTTAAATTGAATTTGTTTTCATATTGTTTATCCTCGTATACTTTTTTGGCGAAGATTTATTTACATATTTTTAATACGGTTTAAAATGTTTGTTTTAGTACGTTTCGTTTAGCCTTTTAAGTGATTAATTAACTGCTTAAAATGCCATTTGTTTCTCTTTGAAATAATTGATTTAGAATGGCTGAAAGTTGGACCTTTTGTTATGGCAACAACTGCTTAGTTAGCCGAATTTACGGAGTTTTAAAGTGATTTATCACGTACTAGATCTTTGAGTGACAAGCGTTTACTGGAAACTGAAGAATGCTACAAAAAAATATGAAATAAATTACAACGATTTCTTTCTTTATAATAGATAATCTACATTAGAAAATATTATAGTCTTTAAATTTATTAAATCTAATATGTACTTATTATATCATATTAATTTATGCCTATTTTGCTGATGAAGTTTTTGGTTTTAAAGCAGCACTAAGTATGTATTATTTGTAAGACAATTTATCAATTAATTGAACTGCTTTTTAAAACGTTGCTAGTAAGTTAAGTCAATAAAGTCAGATCTTACTTTAAAATTATTTTTAGCACAATAACCATGGCAATATTAAACATTTAAAAGAGCAGTTTGATATTTACCGATATATTGCTCAATAGACGATGCAGTAAGTGAAGTTTGTATTTTTGCACCACTGTTTTTAAAATTATCTGTTACTTTATTTTCTATTGCCATTTAAGCAGCATTTTTCGCCATTTATTGATAAATTAGATTCTTAACGCTTTTTGTTAGGAGATATTCAAGGATGAAATTTAAAAAAACACTTAATTCTTACAAGACTGACTTTTTTAGTTTTTGTTCCAGAAGAGATTCTTATTAAAAATTGGGTGAACGACTATTAATGAGAATATATATTTTTTAATTTTCGATATACTGGGTGGTCCACATGGAAGGGAAGAGCCACTATTGGGATCTCATAAACGATAAGAGCTACAAAGAAGTTTAAATTAGACAATTTGATCCCTTTTCTGAGATTTGTTTAGTGATGCTTTAATGTTTTACAAAAGTTCCATGGCATACTAGATAATAAACCAAAATCAAAATGTTTTTTTTTTTATAATCGTTAATAACTCAGTTATACTTTTTGGTACAAATTTTTTTTTTTTTTTTAAATATTAAACCCTAGTAGAGTTTATGACAATGCAATCTGGTCTTTGAGACCAATAAGCAGTTTAATTCTAACCTCAATTAATAAAGTTTCAACTTAGTCTAAGGTTTACCCAATAGTAGTCCAGTCCTTAGTTTGCTAATATATAAAAGTACACTAATTATTAACGCGCACACTACCGCACAGTCTCTGCTATAAACTTTTGCTTAAACTAACTCAAAAGGTTTAACCCTTTTGAGTCTTTTTAGTAATCCTGTAGTGTCCAGGAGTTGGATCGCCTACATGTTTATGGAGCCTTTCTTCGTGGCCCTTGGCCAATGGTTAATAGAATTGGTTAATGACCCGAATCCATATCCCATCCTTCTTCTATCTGCATGAAGTTTGAAGATCGCTGTATATAGCTTGGAATTCTTCTATTTTATATCCTATCCCTTTGTGATGGAGTATGTTTTCTTTTATTATAATTGCGCTACCTCCCTTTGTAGCATTTTCAGGATGTATGGTATGGCACACTTTAAACCCTTTGAATTTAATAAATGATTGTCTTGTAGCTCTTGTTGGTGTTGCAATAAGCCATTGGCTTTTAACGCTATGACTCTGAGGTCACTGGCCATTGTTTTGCTTAGGAATAGCTCCTTTAGCACTATGTACAAAAATATTTGTGGAGAAAAAGTTTTTTTACGCACTGCAAGATGAAAACCCCCATTTGTTTCAATATCATGGCACTCTATAGCTTTGTAGAGACTTTTTGGTGAATTTTATTTGTTTTGAGCCTAAATATCAAAATAAATACATGAAACTTTATACCTATTATTGGAAAAAAAAAGCTTTTTTATGAGACCATAGCCAACTATGGTTTCCATTTTAAAAATGCAAGTTTGTAATTTATCTAAGAATTTAATCAAATGTACAACTTTTTCCCCAAAAATGTTTTTGTACCATCTAGTACAACCGAATTATTAATGATTTTAAAAATTGCCCATTTTGATTATTATTATTATTATTATTATTATTATTATTATTATTATTATTATTATTATTATTATATTAGGTCTCAGAAAGGAAAATAACTTTTTCAATTTAAACTTTTTTGTAGCTCTTACCGATTACTAGATCCTAATAGTGGCCCTTCTATGTGGAGCATCCTGTATAGTCAAGTTACCTTTAAATGATTTTAAGTATGTATACTGATTTGTCTTTTTTAAAATTGGAAATCTTTTTAAATTGTACATAATTTATTGTCTAATATTTCCAAATTTTTAGTTTTTTTAATTAATAATCCTATTCTTAATTTTAGTAATATAACAAATTTTACAGATATGGCATTCATGCTAAGAATGTTAAAATTACATGTACAGCTTCGCCAAAGGTATTGGGTACCCTTGCACTGTTACACATTCGGCAAAATACTCAATGAACCCCGCCCACGTTTACCAAAAATACCCTTCTATTGTTTTAAACATCTCGTTGACAACCTACAATGACATGTGCCCATTTTTTCTCCGAAGTTTTGGGGACACGAACCTAGGGTTCCAAAAAAATCCTTGACTAATTTTTGTGGAAATCATGCAACATTTTTAGGTCACCAGTCTCTTTTTTTAGTTTTTTTTTATCAAAATATTTGATGTTTTCATGTTAATAAACAGTTCTCCGGCCAATATCGATTTATTACGACCCCCTTTTGCCTACGCGACTGATGACAGTTTCGTACCATACCTTGCAATAATCATTATTAAGTTAAGGAGAAAATTAAGTAAATCGGGGATAAGAAAAATCCGGGACTTGAGCCTTGTATCGGGGCCTGTCCCCGAAAATAGAGGATGAATGGTCACCTTAGTAAGAGAACTGTCAATAATTATATTATTTAACCTATCCTATCAAAATAAAAAAGTATTCAAGAATTTACGGAGTGCTCAATACTTTTGGCCAAGGCTACATAGCATTTTTATTTTCAATTGTTTTATTTGCAAAAGTCAAGGTATGTAATTTTAACAAATTATAATATTTTTCATACCATAATAAACGGTGTTCGATTCAAAACAATCAAACAAATTATGTTTATAAATTGGTACAAATAAATTAATATAAATGATCTGATTTGAGTCTGAAAGAACACATGTTTTAAAACATTTTATTTAAGGTAGATGAGTATACTTAATTAATGAAATTAGGTAAAATCGCAGTTTTTAAAATTAAATAAGATATGTGCCTGTTTATAAGTAAATTTTATTATATTTACAAAAACATCGATGTTTTCTACACTCGCATTTTATCTTTGCACGAAGAATGTTTTCTTTATCAACATTTCTTACATAAATTCTGACACGTAACACGTAACAGAAAAATAATTTGATTTAGTACCTATTTTATTTTAATTTTTATGTTAACTAGAAAACGTTTATTGATGTGTCGGAATCTTTCTTAGCAAACATTTAACAAAAACAGTCGGCAATAAAGACATAATTATTGCAGTCTTAAGACAATAAGCCAATATCATTTCATTACAAATCTCCGAACAGTGTAGGCTTTCTCTGGTTTTATATTGTTACCCACTGCCAACAACAAAACTTTACGTTCTTTTTATTTATTTTTTTAATGACATAAACGTCAAAGAATACAAAAATTTTAATTAGCAATAAATCTATGTTGCAAACATTTACAAAACAAAGCAAAACCGCAAAATTCCTTAGACAAATGCGACACAAAACGTTTTTAGCCAACGTATTTAAGTTGTTCCATACGATAAAGCCGAACAATTTGATTATATTTAATGATCAGATCAAACGGTTTTCGAACTTCAAAGTTAACCAACAAATTTTGATAAGTTTAATAAGACCGAGATATTCGCGATATGAAATTTTATCGAATTATCTCATGAGCACGTGAAAAATGTTCCTAATTACTTTGAAATCCTAAAATAAAACGGTTAATAAATTTACAAGTTTTTTCGTTGAAGCGAGAAGCAATTTCTATGAATTTTAATTAAGTTTTAAAATAATTGGTATCTTTTTTTAAGCGCCATCAATATCTGATCGTTAATTTTAATAGGACTTTCAAAATTAAGAGAAAACACGCCAGGAATTTTAAGAATTTAATTTTTCCACGAGTAGACGATATATTAAAATTGACGCCTTAATATTGATGTACTTTTGCATAAAATGCAAAATTAACTCTGTATAAGTAACCAACAAATTAAGTCTGACTTTTTGCGTCCAGCGCAAAGAGTTTGTGGGAATGTGACCGTTAAAATAATTTATTCATGAAATCCCTGAGCCAATCTAACCACATCCTTTCAGCAGGTGGCAAACGAATGAATTTTTTGGAAAAAAAGATGTCTAGAAAGTACCAATTTGATGTATTGTAATTATAAAGTCTTAAAATGAACTAAAAACTCTGGTTTCTGTTAAAAAAAGCTTTATTTTCACAAAAATAAATGTATTGTCGTTAAAATTATGATTCGAAAAAATTAGAAAATCTTCAGCATATTTTAAGGCGATCTAATCTTTAAGAGAATATACGAGCATAGGATGAATCGTGTCTGGCCTAGCCTATAAAGGGCGCAAATTTTCATTAATTGTCATGGCCAACTTCGTTCATATTCCTCTCTGCTACTAATGGATGATGATGAATGAAGTTGGCCCCTGCAAATTGTGTATGGATTTTTCCATCCTTCGTGCGTTTAATTTTGAGATTTTTGACCATCTCCACTTTTTAACTGAGTAGCTTCGATATATTTTTATTTCTTAAGGCATCTGCATAATTCTATGTGTATTAAACGCTCTTAAAATTGAAAAAAGTTGGCAAGTATCGTACACGTGCCCATAAACTCATGTTCTAAGATGAAAATGTAAGTATCGAAGTGAACAGAGATTATTTTGATTAAACAACCTCAAGTTCAATAAGTAATTTTATTGCTTCAATTGAAAAATCTACTTGCCATTTTACTTGAACAAATCTGTTATTTTAAAATTTGGATTATGTTTTAGTGCCTTGTATTTAAGAACAAAACTTACCAGGGAAGGTCACGATATGTTGTCGCTAGAATCTGATCAAGGCTGTGTTTATTGTATCAAGAACATCAAAACTAAATGTTTTGCAGAGTTAAACGTGCCACTGGTCATTTCCTTCGAAAAAATAGGACAAAAACTGAAAAGTTGAATATTAAAGGTAATTTTTGCGATCGCGTTGGCCATGAAACCGTCACAGATAAAATTAAAATTCTTCTATTTACCAATGCGCGCTTCCTTTGCAAGTAAAATGGTGCAAAGGTTTTGAAAAAATCTTAAACGGTTCCGAAGAAAAACGTCAAAAACGAAAGTTGTATAACTAAATCTATGCGACTTGAATAGGCGTTTAACATAGGGGAAATCGTTTTTACAATAAGTCCTCGTTTTTCGCGTTTTTCTCCGGAACCGTATAAGATTTTTTCAAAAACTTTGCACCATTTTACTTGCAAAGGATGCGCGCATTAGTAAATAGAAGAATTTCGATTGTATCTCTGACGGTTTCATAGCCAACGCGATCGCAAAAATTACCTTTATTATTCAACTTTTCAGTTTCCCTTAGTTTTCCGAAGGAAAAGGCCAGTAGCACGTATAACTCTGCAAAACATTTAGTTTTGACGTTCTTGATGCAATAAACACAGCCTTGATCAGATTCTAGCGACAACATATTGTGACCCTCCCTTGTTTGTAAGTTATTTCTGCGCAACTATAATATTGTAATTGTATAATATTGTTTTATTTCAATAAATAATGTTTTCATAAACATGTTTTTCCCTGTCAATTTCGCTACGTGCAAATTCTTATTGATAAAAATTGTGATATGTTTGCTTTTAAACGCAAACTTTAAGCTTTCAATAAAAATCAACATTTAGAAAAAGTATATCAACAGATTTTGTACCAGGTTGATTTAGCACTTGGCATATACGCTTGAAAAATGTCAAAAACTGTTGTGACGACCAAACACTTTTCACTGCAACTCTCTACAAAAAAAGGTTATCCTTCACATATATTTATCAATAAACTAAAACTTAAAAAAGCTTTTATTGCTATGATGCTTTAACTGCAATGCACAATTAATATGCGAACCATAACTACAATTAAAGTTTTAATAAATTTCTGAGAACAATGGAGCGATACATTTTTATTGCAATGTATTAGTTCATGCTAGAAACATAAAATAAGAGTTTTGACGTTAATATATCGTATAGATACACACAGTAATATTTACTCTCTCGAAATTATTGGCAAATCTTTTGCAATATAATCGAAGCGTAGTATCTTTCGATATTTTAAATCCATATAATTTAATAACAACGTTAGCTAAACAATAAAACAATCGCTGCTATGGAGCTATGGCAACTTAGGTTAATAGAAAAACAACAATTTAACAATTTTAAAAGTATTCGCAAAGGTAAAGTGTCCTTTAAATATTGTATGGGAACAAATTGTATAGAAATAAAAAATATGACTTAATACAAAATTTGACGTTAAAATTTTATTTTCCAATTTTATAGTGGTTTGAACTTTCAAAAAGTATGCAACAAATGAATTTTTTTTTGTTAAATATTTCTCAGAAACTTTTAATTGTGATGAAAGTTAGCGCATGTCCTAAAACTAATTTTAAGATGGGAAAAAATTCCTAACAATTCATGACACTAGCTTTTAGCGATTTTAGATATATTCGCAAGATTAAAGTGCCCTTATTTTAAGTTGAAGTTTTTTTGTAACTCTTAAAATAAGGCCACTTTACTCTTGTGGATATTTCTGAAATCGCTAATATCTAGTGTCTAGTATGTATTTTTAATGAGTTTTTTTTTCATCTTAAAATTAGTTTTAGGGCATGCGCTAACTTTCATCAAGAATAAAAGTTTCTGAGAAATTTTTGACAAAAATCTTTTACATTTGTAGCATACATTTTGAATGACGCTGTATAGAAAATATAATTTAGGGTGAAAAATTAAATAATTAGTTGTAAAAAGGAAAAATAGTCAAGTTTTTTATAAAAAAATAAAAAATTGGTACTTTTTTAAATTTATATCAATTTTTAATTTTTTTAATAAAAATCAAATTTTGCCCAACCCTGATCTAAACCCACTTTTCATTAAAATAATTATTGCTGCCAATTTATCGTAACTTTGTTATTATAAGAGTTAAAGGCAGTTAAATTAAAAATGTTGGGCAGGATTAGGTACATTAAAAATTAAATATTACAAAAAATTTAACTGGGTTGTCAACAATCTGTGAAAATAGCAAGACAATGGAAAGAGACAATATTTTTTAATTCAAACATCTTTTAGGTACGACAGATAGATCAATTTCGACGTTAATTAAGATACCTACTAATAATTTTTTAAGTAAATTAGTCTTATAGAATTAGATCGAACTTACTTTTTTAAACGGCAATCATAATGGGCTGTGATCTTATCGAAAATTTGTATCTGAAAAAAAAAGACATTAAAAATTAAAAACATTATGAAAACACAGTTGACTAAATCAAGACTATTTTCTTAACTTTCAACGACAAACTTTTATCAAATAAACTGCTTTATTTTAAGACTTAAATTCTGGCTTATTTAAGGTAATTTTGATTATAAAAGTAAACTAACAAAATGTATAAAATATTTTTTGGCATGTATAAAATTTCATTACGGTTGATCCATCATTTTGAAAAGTCAGTCTTTGACGTTAAGAGGATATTTCATGAGCTTCAGGTAACTTCCAAGTATGCTTTGTTGCTAAATTTAGACTTTCATATCTGTTTTTCAAAGGTCTTGTCAGAATTAAATACATTCGAACTTTGTTCGAAGTATAAGTAGTATATTTGTTCACAAGTTTGATACAAAAATGTGCGTACAAGATGTGATTCTTTAAAATCACAGTTAAGTTACGTAAGTACAAATGTTCTTGGCGCGATAAGTGTAAGACGATGCCAAGAGGCGCTTGCAATTTACACTTATGTTAACAATAGATATATCACACAAAACGAAGGTTAAATATTTTTAATGTTTAATTTTAAACTTAAAAAACTCTTAACTGAACTATTGAAATAAATAATCTAATAAAAACACCATTTATAAAAACATTAACCTAGTGATTTCCAACCTTTTTGTACTTCAGACCGCCTTTTTCATAAAAAAAAATTGCGCTCCCTCACTTTTCATAACAATCTAATTTCATAAATACTGTCCAGATATAATAATTATTTAATGGGCTACAAAACAAATATACCATATTCTGTATAAATAAATTTTTTTTTGTTTCTTTGTATTTAAAAATGATATTTTGGTAACAGTTGCGCGCCTACCTTGCAATAGTCTCGCGCAATAACAGAAAAAGAACACATTCTTGTCGAACATCACGCATGACTCTAATTTAATCTGTCAATTGACCCTCCACTCTCACATTTTCTGTTTGGTTCCAGTACAGCTTTGTTGTTATTTGGATGTCGTTACCATTTACGGCTGTTTCTTAAAAAATTGTTAATAATAATTTGTCATGCTTGATCTGATCAAAAGCCTTTTCGTTGTCAACAAAACTGGCGTATACCTACATCCACACTCATGTTTTGAGATCTTTGCACTACAACTTGTACCGTAAATCAGTGATTCTCAAACTTTTTGTATAAATTTTTATTGCTCCCCCCTTAAAATTTTTTCGGGATTCTGTCAAAACACCCTGTTTGATATAAAAAGTGTGAGTCAAAATCGGAGTTGGTAACGCAAATTTTATTTGCAATGTTGCTTGTTATGGAAATAGTTTTATGAATGTTAAAGGGTTATCATGGATTTGGTTTGTAATGATTTTACGTCAACTCGGAAATAATAAATATTTAATAAAGCCATTTTTGTTTACAGAACCGTTTAAAAAAACGTATTTAACGTTTAAAACGCCAATTATTATATAAATTAGCAAAGGTCATATCATTTTCTACTGTCAGTTTTACATATTAATATTACAAACACTAGAAAGGTGTTACCAACTCTTTCAGTCATTTTGGGTCATCCTGTATTTGTCAAGACCTACAAGACAACGCAGAAACACATCAAAGTTTTATTTACCACCATTGATAATCATTTAAAAATGTTAACAAAGAATTTTAAGACCTATTTTATAACCGACGAAAACAATATGAGTGGGTTAAAATCTCATTTCAAACTACTCCTTAAGCTCTATCAGTTGAAGAAGAGGAACAGTTTATATATTTGAAATTGGGCAGGTGTTCATGATGAATTTCTTCTACTGAAGTCAAGAGCTTTTCGCATACTTTTGCCTTTTCCAACATCGTATATTTCTGAAACCGGATTTTTTACAGTGGCTGCCTTAAAATAAAATACAGATCTCAGATAAATATAGAAAGAGAACTAAGGTTGTCAGTCTCTAACCTAACACATCGCCATCCTATGAAAAACTTTGCTCTACAAAACAGGCACAAGAGAGCCATTAATTTTTTAATTCATTGTTAGTTTATAATTTTAATTTAGTTAGTTTGTGTAACATAATAAGCGTTACAAGTTTGTTCAATACAATTAGAAAGAAATAATTTATTTAAAATTCATTATTTTATTTTAAGAATTAATTTTATTTAATTGTTCTTTAGTTATTCAATAATTTAATTTTGCTTCAATTTCCACTTTTCTTCGCGCCCATCAGTTTGAGAATCACTGCTGTAAATAATGCTTCTCGCGTACCAATATGGTTCCTGAACCCAAAATGTCTTTTTCCAACGGTTTCTTTTAGCTTACAATATATACGTTCGTAAATAATTTTGTGAACATTGGGGATACAAACAGACTAAAGAGGTATACATACACCTCTGCACATGTCCAATCGTTTTTAGTAGACTTTAAATCCAAGTTGCCAATAATGACTACTGTAATAAATTAAAGCGATTAGTTGCCACTGGGCAAGCTTATCCTTCATGTTTATTAAAATGTATTTCTTTTTCTTAAACGGTTCCTCTTGTACCTATCGGTGTCGAGGTATGGTTTTCTATTTCTGTGTTGTGTTTCTGCACTCCTACCTATCGTTAGCTAATTGTGGCACATCTCTCCAGCTGACTCCTTTTTCTTCTAGTCTCTGCCTCACTTCTTTTTCCCATATTATTGTTGGTCTTCCTCTATTTCTTTTTGCCTCCATCTGCATTTTCCATCCTATTTTCGCGTACCTACTTTCTGGCATGCGTAGTAAATGTCCAAGCCATCTTAATTGATTCGTCTCCATCTTTTTCTTTATATCTGTTATTCCTAGATTATTTCGAATTTTTTCGTTACTGATTTTATTGATCCCTCTATTCTTCTCAGAAATCTCATTTCCTGTACTTGTATTCTTTATTTTTGTTTTTGAGTTAGTGTCCAAGTTTCTTAACTGTACGTGAGAATGGGTACGTGCACTGCACTGAAAACTCGCGTCTTCGTTTTTTTTTTTATATCTCCTTCTTACTTATCATTTATTAGTGGCGTCAAATGTACTTATTGTTTATTAATAATAAATTAACAACGAATCATAGGTTTAATTAATAAAATAACACTGTTATTAATTACATTTGGTTTCAATTTTTTTATCACTTAGTTATAGTTACGGTAATTAATGTATTTTAATAAAAACAACCTGTATATAAAACCATATATAAAAACAACAAAATCCAGTTAGCATAGGCGACTGCACGTATCAATAATACAACACATTAAATTATACATCATGTCGCGCAATAAATTCTCGTTCAGCATTTGCAGGAAGCTCTCCATGCTATTCGCAACTGTGTTTCAATTATGGCAGAATAGGACTCAATGGGTTTCAAAAGATTTTACAATTGATTAACGCCTCACTTGCTGTAGACATCTGCTCGGTGTAGAAGGCTAGAGAGAAAATATGTGATAATTTACGAAGGAAATGAGGATGGCATTAGGTTAGAGCCACCCATTCACAGAAAAACGGCGCACGAAACCAGGTGTGCACGAGTTAGCAAATTTTATTTGGTGTACATTGAGGAAATTTGCAGATTTGAAGGATAAATTACAGGCATTGAATATTTTTAATAATAAAATGTAGATTTTAAAGCTTAATTTACAATTTTCTCAAATTGTATGTGGTAATTCATTAAAAATGTGAATATAAAACAATAATTGAAAAGTGTTAGGTTTATGAAATAGATTTTTCGTATATAAACTAGACTAGATTCGACCCTTCCATCTTTTCGTCCGCAGCTTTCTTTAACAAAAGAGATCCGTCAATGATAAGATCATTTATTTTTATTTTCATGTTAGAAAAAACTCAAGTCCATTTTTATTTTGTTATTTTAGACATAAATTGATTTAATATGAACAAAAAACGAACTTATTCTTTTAATTTGGTACATACCTAGCTCTTAAAATATTTTTCTTTAATGTCTTAGCGCGTCCTTCATGGTTTATTAATACTCATTTAATCGTTATTTTATATAACAATACTTGTTTAAAAAAATCTGCAGGAGTAATAAAACATGCATTAAAAAAATGTATACTCTAACATAAAATTGGCAATGACAACAAAAAAGCAGCTGCTAAATTTCAAGAAGCACGCAACAGAGCTGTTGGACTAACGAGATAAAGAATGAGAATCAATGCAAGGAGATCAGGACATGTTGATTATGCTTACAACCAGAATGAACAATCCCCGATATCAATAAACAATACCAAGATCCCACATTGCGATACAGCAAAGTACTTGGGAACTTCTCCTTCTTGAAACCTTTTGCCTTTTTAGACGACAAAGGAAACAAAACTAGATATTTCTCCTTAACGGAAAGAACATAAAGTAAAAAAAGAACTTGACTTTAAATACAAATAAATGTACTTTTTGATTAGAAAAAAATCACAATTGTCTGTGCATAATAAGTTACTATTTTATTAACAAATCGTAAAGTCAGTCTGGATTCAGCTCCAGGGATTTGCAGCCAAAAACAACGTAAATAAGATCTAGGACTTTCAAAATAGAGTGCTCCGAAGTGTTGCCAATGCTCGATGGTACTATCAGAATGGCCATCTACACAGTGTTCTGAAAATCCCAACCTTTGAAGAAGAGACCAAAAAATGTACAGAAAAGCACGAGGGAAGACTTCAAGCCTACAACGAGGTGCTGCAGATTCTAGATAATGCTGGTTTAAAAATAAGACTCAAAAGAGTAAAATATTTTGAACTCGTGTAGAGTATATCGGTTCAGTGCTAAAGCAGAGCATAGTGATTCTGTGCGTAACAAGACAAACGTGTGTTTTGTTCTGGGAACCTAGAAACACCAGCTGGAACATTTTAGAGAAACACCTAGTATTTTAAGAATCTTAGATTAAAATTGCAGGTTTTTCACCCTAGTCCAGTAACAACAACAGTAATTATTTAAAAAAAAAAAAAATATACTTATTATTCGTTATTCCCACAAAAAAAAAATCTGCAACAGTATTAATCGTAGTTTTGTAATTAATTTTAAAGGGCTTTGTGTTGAATTTAAAAACCACTATTTTAAACAAGCGGAATTTCCCAAATATTGCCCTGAAAACCTGCTTTTGTAGACACTGTATCCAACTCCAATATAAAAATAACAATGTTGTAAACAATTATGTAAAAGTAACAAAAACCTTTGTCAGCATTATCCGTAACGTTATTAATCTCCTACTGAAGTGCTCCAGTCAGTATTATATCTGTGTACCCTTACATGTTGTCGTTACTGTTATTTTGTTTTCATGTTGTTTCTCTATTAAGTCTGGTCGTAAGATGCCCATAACAATAAGGAAAGCTAAAAGTAAATAAATTTGAAACTAAGACTGCACTGAACCTAAGAATCCTGGGAGAGTTAACAGTAAAAGGAAATAGAATCCGTGTTACGATATAAACACGAACAAAACTCGTTTCTAGTAGAACTGAGGCATTTCTCAATAAACAATAAACAGTTCAAGAAACATAGAAATATACAAAATCGCGGAAAATTTAAAGATGTTATTATATTTGGCCGTTGTATGGTCGAAATTTTAAATAATTAAATGAGTGAAAAAAGAACTTACTAACATTTTAATGCTACGTTTTGCACCTTATTCATAGAATTTAATTTGTTAGAAAATTTCCTTCACCTGTCAAATTTGCGTTTTCAACCAATCACTAATCTTAAATCTTTTAGAGACTACCAATAGGAGCATTATTACACGGTAATAATTTTACATTTCCCTGTCGGACGTTGATCCTTTTGTCAAATTTGCGTTTTCGACCAATAAACTCAGATTTCCTAAAAACGACCAATAAACACAATCATACACTGATAATATCCTTTTCGCAATTATCAGATTTTCATGCGTTTATTGGTCGTTTTTAAGAAATCTGAGTTTGTGATTGGCCGAAAATGTAAATTTGGAGAGGGAATTAAATATTTCGTTCTTGATAATTTTTTGACGAATTTCGGCGATCAGTAGCGTTACTTTAATATAAATTAAACCACACCCCTGACGCATCACTGTGACAGTACTCGTAAAATTTGACATAACATACATTTAATTTGACTGGTAGGTTAGGTGAAGAAAATTTTCTGACAAAATATAACTCGTGCATTGCAAATAATCTATAATTTTTGACAAATCTTCACTCATGCAAGTTGAATCAGAAAAAATCACTTGTGCACTTCGTGCACTCGTGTTTTTTCAGCTCAACTTGCATTCGGTCATATTTACCAAAAATTATCGCTAATATTCAATGCACTTGTTATATTACTACGGATAGTACATCTTTAAAATGTTTATTGTAGCTGTACTAAATGAAATGTAATTTATCCCAATTTTGTTTTGTATTGTAAAGTTTATCTTTCCTGTTTTTGGGTCTACTTGAACATTTTGGATTTTGGTCATATATGGATTTTCTTTTTAAATATCTGTGCAAATTTTAGATGAACAGCATTTTGTTTTCTTGGAAATATGTGACTGATACAATTAACAACATATGTACCTATGTATCATCCCACTATTTTGTTCGCAAGGTTAATACGACGAGAATAATGTAGTTACTGAATGAAAGTAACTTAGAAGTGAATACAACTTTTAAATTTAGCGAGACATACACTGACGCAAATCTGTTGCATCAACCGAGAACCATTTTTGGTTAACATTCTGACAATTTGCCAAATACTTGTCATTTAATTATTCAAGCGCAAACAGCAAAGAGTGTTTAATACATTATTTTTATCGATAAAAACTTTTTCTATAGCCTCGTAATTTCTACACGGTAACAACTAAATCCAGATATTTTTTTTATAAATGTAATTGTCTTTATACATGTTAAAAACGTTTGTTTAATAATAGATTTTACAGCCGATCTAATTATAAATAGAAATAGCCTTCGTCACCTTATATTTGTTGCTAAATTTAATCTTCATTTTAACGTAAGGTTTGCATACAGAAATACAAAATATTGCTCGTTAAATCTCAATGAAATGACTACAAAAAAAATCTAAAATAACATTTTATAGGTACATAATATTTAACATTGTTGATAATTTAGTTTCTTTTAGTGTTATGAATTTGCGTAATCACAGAAATTGAGCCTTCTTGGTTCAATTAAAAATATCGTCTGTGGAATTTTAAAATCATCACATCTGTTGTCAATACTTTGATGTTTCCCATGTTGTGATGTATGCATGCAGTTAAAATATACTATTTATGTTTGAAACAAATTTAATTACAAAATCCTTGCACAATTCATTGTTTCAGCATTAAATTTCAATGTTATTTTGCACAATACTGAAAGTAATTAAAAAAAGTATTTCACTATAAATAATTTTATGAAGAATATTCGTTTGAAGGTAGAAGTACGATTTTATTGTGTACTATTTAAAATAAGTTTTTTATTTCTTGGTGAAGTGATATACAGTGTGTCCAAAAAGTAACGTAACGGATCAATATCTCGTCTCGTGACAACTTTACAAAAAAAAGTTTTATACAAAAGTTGTTTGTGGTAATTTACTACATGACCTTAAATTATTTTCAACTATACACAGTGTTTTGTTTTTGCGCACCGATACGTCACTATGTTTTTTTAAATGGAACACCCTGTATATTTTATGATTTTTAGATGTAAAATTGAATTCTCTTTCAAAAACATACAGGTTTTATGTATCTAAATTCAGTCGTTTTTGAGTTATTTAAGTTTTTATGAAAATTCTGACAGAAACAGGAGTCTAAAAAAATAATGATATTTCACAACTTTGCTATGTCAGAACAAATTCCTTTGAAACTTTGTTCGACAATAGTGTTATAGTGATTGCTGACTAGTTAAAATTTTAAAATAATACACAGGGTGTTTTTTATGCTGGGTCCAATTGGGTAAACTTCAAACACGGTTAAATACATTATTTTAAATTGAACGCCCTATATATTTTTACATATTATTATTTTAAAATTTGTTAAAGGTCTATAATGTCTAAAATTGATATTTCTCGACTTATTGCGGTTTTCATGTTAAGTAATGGCCACAAACAAAATATTTAATAAAAATTAATTAGTCGGCTTTGGAAATATCTCGATAATTTGTTTTAAATGTCAAATAACGTTCTATTTTCATCTTTAAGCCATATGTTTACCGGATTATAAATTAGTTTAATGAAAAACAATAAAATCAAAATTGTTAAATCTACATAAAAGAGTTTCCTTTTTTAAGCCAATGTGAATATACCTAAAATTGCACCCCTAGCATTTAAAAACTAATAATTTTATCAATATGCGTTTTCTAAACAAATTCGAATGTCTTACAGTACGTTTTAGTTTAAAAAAATATTAACGACGCTTTAGGCCAGGACTTCTAACTATATCAACAAGTATCGAATTACACAACAATACTATTAATTTCTAATAAGTAAATGATACCGCAGACAAATGGTAACTGTAATTTGACATTTAATTACTTGTTTTTTGTTTCTTTTTTCAGAGATAGCTTGAAAAGTGATTGGTAACAAACGATCTTTCTTGATTTTGTGACTTATTTATGAGAATAGCTATATCAAGTAGGTAATATCTCATTACAAAGAGAGAAGAAAAAGCACATGAACGGTTCCATAGCTAACTTCGCAGCCCGTAAGAAAAAATAAAGTTGGGGGTATAATCTCAGCAATGGTAAGTGATTAAAAAAAAACTAAAACAACAGAAACATTCTCCAATAAAAACCACCTTAAGAAAGTACTAACAACATAGATCAAATGATTAAGACGAAAAAGTTACAAGCAAAAAAAGAAACTCAACATTTTCATATTTTTTCGCTATAACATTTGAAATAAGAGAAATTTGGTACTTTTAAAAATTGATTGTAGCTCTTCTCTTGCTTGAAAATAGTTCATCTAATTTAAGCAAACCTGTATCTCTTACAATAAGCGAGATTACCATGCTGGAAATGTTATCTGTACCCTGTACCTTATAAGGTCTGCCAGAGAATGTATCGATGTACCGAGAGAGGCCAAATAAGAAACCAAGGTATAGGAAAAAAAAAGATGCTTAAGATCTCCTGGAAATTATACAAAAAAAAACAGGGAGAAATACAAAGACCACAATAATAGAATGGAACAACAAAGATTACCAAAGATAATAAAAGAGTATAAGCCAAGAGGAAGAAGAGAAGTTGGAAGATTCATGAAAATATAGGAATAAGTATGATAATGTATCGAGAAGGCAAAACAGGCAGTTTGCCTAAACCATGGAGTAAAGGAAGAAAAAGCAGAATTTTATTTAAGAATAGTTTTTTCCAACTTGTTTTAGGTTTGGGTGAACCAAATCCTCACATTTTAAATACATCACGGAAACATGAAATGTTTCTTGTAAAGGTACATGTTTTTGTGTAGATTCTACTTCCAAAATTTCCATACTGAATTACGCAATTTCGTACAGTTTCATGCTCTAACAGTCTAACAAATTCGAATCTCTTATCGATTTCTCTTATCGCTGTTCTATTTTAAGGTCCTAAGACACTTAAAATTATACAACTTTGAAACTATATACGCAACGACGAAACAGTTCCGGACTCGTCTCACAGCAACACCCTTGGGTTTAGTTTTAAAAAATTTCAATTTCAATTGTTTCAACTTTCACGACTTTTTCAATATGCAGCATTTCAGGTAGGGAAAGCTATTACTGAATAACACACTCGACGGTTACAGCTTTTTGTTTAAAAAACTTTTAGTGACAGGCTGTTGCATTTTAATCTGTTTTTACAGGTATTTGGTAGCAGATGCTGCAATATCTGGTACAAGTTTTAAATTTTGTTGGAGTAAAAGCAAGACTGGATGAACACATTTCTTTATTTGACTTAAATTCAGTGAAATATGTAGTCACTTCGGCAGTAATAACCAATTAAACCAAGTTAGCAAGTAAAATTTAGGTATTGTTTTAAAAAAGAGTGACAGATTTTAACAAATGTTAAGATTCAAAAAATTTGTAAAGTCACTGCATTCTCGCTCGGAGACGTTCATGATATGTGTGTTTTTCTTATGTATTTTATTTATAGCTGCAGCAGGTATTTTGAAATGGTATGTTGAACCCGAAGTTTAAAACTTACTGTTTATAACATCTTAGTTTTAATTTTTGGTATATAAAGTTAAGAACCTATACCATTATATTTTCGTTTGCAAATAATTTTTTTTTGTTAAGTAATATAAATTGTTTGATAATTTAAGTAACATTTCTTTAAAAAAAAAAATTAATTAAGCGTATTTAATTTTTTAGTTAAACCAAAACTACAATGTAATAGTAATGAGTAATGTTTAAACTGTCGAAAAACCAAAAGCAAAAATAAAAAAAAAACTGTGTATAACATCAAGACAATAATTTTTCTGGGTCATAAGAATTTTTAATTTATTGGTAAATCCATAACCGACTCACAAACAATTTTTTGTTTGTTGCCCAAGGTATTTTATTGCTTAAACTTAAATTTACATAGGTATGACATAACTTATTATTTTTTAACAAAAAACCTTTTCTTTTAGGGTAAGTTAGAGATTTGACATTGTCTTGCAAAACAATTTAAGTTTTTTAGAAAATAAATGTGGAGTTAACTTAATACTCAAATATTTACAATCAAGAAAAGTCCGGTTTCTCAAAGCTGCGTCAAAATTCAACGGATGGTTAACTAAGCATTGTTGTTGGTATAAAAATTCGTTTATATCTTCGCATTCATAAATCCTTTGAGTTAAACGAGTTTTATGCAACTGAACTAAACATTTACAATTACCTCCAAGCCAGCTATGACCAACTTTTAAAACAACGAAGTTGTCTTTAATATCTCGATGTCTACAATGGCAATCAAAAACGAAAATACTCGGTCCTATTCGGAGTCAGAAAACATTAAAGTTTAGGCATTTTTCTTTTTAAATTAGTGACAAAACTGACGTTTTTGAAATAATTTTGAATATTAGAAAAAATGCATTATTTTGGGTATTTAATTTTTTATCATTATTTTTTTTTGGTTTTAGACATTTTAAGGGACACTATGATTTTTCAAGAAGAATATAAAAATCGCATGGCATTGTTAAAAATGACACAGTATACATACTTTTTGAGATGCGATAGTCAACTTTTATCTCTTATGGGCCTCATAATATGATATTTTTATATTTATTTAGTTGGCGAAATAATAGTAAATTATTGATTTAAAGAAAATAGACTCGAAACAGATATACAAGATATTTTGATGGAATTATTATTTTTTAATTATTTTACAGTAGAATTGAATCACGCAACATAGTAATTTCAATGGTAAAATTTAAAAAGTTGTATTAATATCTCCCCTAATTATATTAGGAAGATGTGCATTTAGGTTTTTGTAGAGAAACAAAAAATTTTGTCTACAAATGTAATCCATATTAATTTTTGGTTTTCCAATAACTGAAAATTGAGAAAAATGCAAAACACCGTTTTGACAAAAATCTGTAGTGCCTTGGAATTATGCTGTGACAACTTGTAGACACAGAATTTTTATCTCTACAAAAAACGCCAATGCACTTTTTTTCTAAAAAAGTAGGGGAGATATACAATTTTTAAAATTTTACAATTGAAATCACTATATGTTGCGTGATTCAATTCTACACTCTTTATAATATAGGTCTATTAGCAATCAGAATCTTAGATGCTATGAGCTACTTTTATAGCCTAGCATAACTGCACCACCATGACGTGATAAGAACACTTCCATCGAAGTGTCCTCTTAAATCATCCATCAGGTCAGATGGCCAGCATCTCTTAAGGCTTCCGTCACCAGGCCACTCCAGCAGTGGGCAATCATTCTTAGTATTTTTGACTGGCTTCTCTGAACTATAGCTAAGTTGGACTTACTCGAGCTTCCCCAAAGCTCCGCTCTGTAAGTCCATCTGGGCTTGATGATAGTTTTGTACAATAATAGTTTATTTTCTAATGATAAACTTGACCCTCTTCCAAACAGTACATATCCTTGACTTTCACGTCTAACTGTTTTAGCTTTTTAATTATATGATCTCTTCAGGTCATTTTGCTGTTTAAATGGCAACCTAAGTATCTGGCTTTGCTGGATTGTGATATCCCTATGCCATTAATGTACACTGGTGAACATCAATCCTTTCTTAAGGTGAAAGTTACTTGCACAGATTTTATTTAACTAGTTTTAATTTTTTTTTCCCTAGTCAAATGCATAGATGATCTAAATTTAGATGATTTTGTGGTTCGTTGGTGGCTATTACTGGGTTCCGATCGAAGGCAAGAATCGCTATGTCATCCGCGAACGTTGTGGTAGAATTATTAATAAACGCTGTTGGAGATTATTTCAAATTAAAAATTATTTTTTTAAATTGTCAGTACATTTTGGTATAATATGCAAATTTTCAGTTTAGATTCTAAAAAAGTTATAAACTTGGCTTTGAAATGTAAAGATCGTATGTCCCGTCTAATTAACAACCAATTCCTGTTTAATATTTAATCCATTGAAGCCTCATAAATATTAATTACACATTAAACGAAAATTAAACAGCCTAACATTGCAATTCAGTACATACACTCTACTTATTTGCTTTGCATTTATAGATGGAGCTTGTTGAGGCATGTTCTTGTACAAATGTACCCCAACAGTATTAAATATCACATGTTGACTGCACGTAAACCGACTTGTTAGCTTAATAATCAAGCCAGCGTGTGTTTTAGTCTCACGCTCGTGCTACTTATAAAGCATTATTTCGTAGATCGTATGCTTTTAATTATTCAGAATTTAAACCGATACGATATGTGGTGTGAAATGAGCGGAATGTCGACAAATATACTTCACTGCTCTGAATTATTGTTAATCTGTGTCGAGTCGTTAGAAGGTCGAGGACGGAATTTCTTATAATTATTTCCGTATCGTTTTCACACCGGAAACTTATGAGAACATAATTTTGTTTTAACATTTGGATCACTTTAATCTATACAACGAACCCTGTTCTGCAAATAATTGACCATGATAAAAAATACTAGAAGATAAACTCATGAACATTAAATTTGAAAAAAATATCCAACAATGTAGAGACGGAATAAGAATTGGAAGATATACAGAAAGGCTGAAAGCAGAAGAAACAAAACATTCAGGAGGCATAGTTGAGATGGTTAATATATTTACATCGAAGGGGAGGAAATAGCACTCCCAGAAAAGCATATATAGCACGAGTTACAAGAAAAATACGAAGGGCAAGATTAATTAAACATGCTCCATTTTTGGGGTAAAAAAAAATAAGAAGAGATGTAGGGAAGCCTATAAACAAAATTCACGCAACCCATAGTGGAACAATGATAGTGGGACATATCATTGGAAATAAAAGAATTAGTTCAACCTAAACGTTTAGCAAAACTAATAAAGAACATGGTTTAACTTGAATATTTTATACACCTAAGCAAGCATATTTCTAATAACGTTGATTTTAACTGCTTAAATATGGTTAAGAGTGGTAAACTAATTGCATTGTTATATTTTGTTTTTCCATTTGTTCTTTTGTCTGTCCGTAAGTAAAGTGTTTTTAATAAGCTGTTAAGATAATTCACTTTAACTTAAAATACTCAAATTGAGTAAGAGTAACTCAAAACTTTTCAAAACTCAAAATTTAACAACCAGTTTTTGGAATTTTTTTCAAGATTTATGAAAATTTATCGAGTTGTAATTTTAAATTTTTAGCAGGGGCTGCAGGTTAAGCTCGAACCAAATATCCAAGCTGGCACCAAACCAACTTCTTTAAGGATATGAAAATGCAAGGACATTTTTGGCAAGGAGATTATTTTATCAGCATAGAGTTTTATCATAATCGAATTTAATTACAGTTATTTTGAGTTCTTGTGGAATACGGTTTACTGCTATTTGGTTAACATTTATCAATGATTTCTTTGAAACTAAACTTTGTTAGTCAAAATTTGGGGCTGTCGCACAATTTCAAAACCATCAAGGACGAAAAGAGCAACCAATGTGAAAGACTGAACAAGCAAACAGAAATACTAAACAGTATAAAAAAGAGAGCTTTTGAGTATTTTGGCCAATGGAAAGCAAGTACCAGGTCGTAGAAGAACTTCATGGCTAAAAATTACAAGATAATGGTATGGATAAAGTTCAAGATCACTCTTTCAAACCAGTTGACATAATGGAAATCATATTAATCTCGGAGGACATGGCATCCGAAGAAGAAGAAAATAAAGAAACCGCACAAAATGTATTTTTATGTTCTTAATGTAAAGCTATACAGGGTGTGTAAAAATTGGCGGAAGCACGTGGCGATGTTCTTCGTAAAATTCCAAGTCGAAAATCTTAATACGAAAATGTTGTACCATGCTTGCTGTGTCTGCAAGAGGTCCTCAAAGTTTTGACATTTAGTCCTTTAATAAGCGTTAATATTTAATACTTGCAAATGAAAAATCTGCAATATGGAATGAAAATAAATTTCGAATAGTATTTTTTCCTAGATATTGTGTTCTTCCTTTCAAAAATTGGTGTTGACAATATGTAAATCACTGATTTAAATGAAAATAATACATATGGCAACATTGTCATTAGCTGTCATCTCTGTTTTTCTCGTAATTATTTCTAGTTTGTGTTTTACGATACCCAAAAGTTTGCAGCTATGTTTACGAACAAAAATTGTAAATACCCAAGTAAAAATTGCTGATAAAAAAATGTCGAAACGCAAATCAGTGTATGCAATGTTGCCAATTTTTTTTTCTTTAAATGGTTCCTGAGGCCATAGGAAGCATGGTACAACATTTTTGTATCAAGATTTTCGAAGATTTTACAAAGAACATCGCCACGTGTAGCGCTTCCGCCAATTTATACACACCCTGTGCAAAGGTAGATACTAATTATTTTTTAACTTACTGTACCCTATTTTTTTGTTTATACACTGGGCGTGGCTAAATGCGAAACTAAAAGACACATTTTTGTTTCATATTCAAGAAACAGTTAATTTGTCCAGTATTTATTGCTATTATTAAAATTGTATTTAAAGCTTCTTTTTTTTTTAAATAAAAAAACAAAATGGAAATAAACATGAAAACAAGTAAAAAAGCACATTTATGTAAATACGAATTTTTTATTTATTTAAAATTAAAACAAACATTGAGTGAAAGTATTTTGTTTTTTCCATATTGTGTTTTACAGGGCCAATAAAATAACTTACAAAAATTCGTGTATATAAAACAATCTAACAATATTATTTTAAAACAAAAAATGCCGGTCTAATTATATCGCCTCGATTTTACAATACCGTAAAATTAAGCCATTGCTAATGAAAAATTTATACAGGTATTAAAGCAGGCAGGATGTTTACCAACATGCACAACGGAAAATCAAAAAAATATAATTATCTTGTTAATTTATTTTTAAAGAGTATATTGTTTTATAGGTATAAGAAATCTTATACGCCCTAGTAATGGCAACTGCTTGACACAAGAATAATGCTTTTTTCTTGTTTAAATTTGGGATTCTTGTACGGTGAGCGAACATGTTGAAATTTGAGAACCATTTCTCACAGCATACATCTTGTCTCCAATACACGTTTTAGGAAATGTCCCACGGAATAGGAAATACTAAATAAATTGCAAAATATATAGGCCCTTCTCAAGAGTGATTTATGTAGCTGTAGTTTTTGTTAATAAAATATGTTTACATTTCACGATTTTTGAAAATAATTGCCTTACACGTCTGTAAAATATGTTTATAAATAAATACTCTTTAGTTTCTTAGTTTTCACATCAATGTTTTAAGCGTTTGTCGTTTTCACTTAATATCATTTTCAAAAAAGAAACCCTGAAAATACTTATTGGTATTTGCAATTAGATGCAATCTGTGTTTTTACAATGTGTTTTAATTTTTTTTTCCAAATTTAAAACAATCTTAATCATCTTGAAAATAATCAGTAAAAAATATAAACAGTGTTCCAATTTTAAGGTGAACCTTGTATAAGGAATGCGCAAAAGTATGGAGACAAACAAAATTTATCAACAAATGTATTTTTTTTTTAAATCATTGTAGTTCAGAATACATATAATAAATTTCAAAACCAATTTTACAGTTTTATAATTCTTAGTAGTGAGAAAATATCGTGGATCACATACATTACTTTTATGTAAATTTAAATATATTGTTGCGTAACTCAAATTCGACATTTAAAATGTTACTGGCAGGTTTTATCAAAACAAATACATGAATAGCGTATTTGCATTTAATCTTTACTATATTTAACGATGTTTTACAGCATACTACGTCACACAGCTGTCATTTTATCCGAGTGATTTGCTTGTAAACACATTAGCTGTTGTTCTGATAAATTGGTATAAAACATCTTATACATATTTTAAACGTACGCAGTTTTTTAGCATTCATAAGGTAACTTCTGAGTTATAAATCTTTAAGTAGAAGAAAATACCGTGTTTTGAATAATTAATAACACACGAAAATGTAACACAATATTTTAATGCAATCTTGTAAACAGCATAAAAAATATTACAACGAAAAGCTATAGGTACCTATAAATACATTATATTAGATTGATGATTTGTGTGTTAAAATAATATTCAAAAAGTGACTTACCTCTAACTCAGGCGCAATAGTAAAATAAGTGGATATGTCGTAGGCCCTCTATTACTGACCAAATGAATGAGGGTCAGGTTAAAGCTTTTTTGTATGAAAGCAAACGTATGAGGTTAAGAGAAAGTCATAATTTGCTCGTTTTGACGGCTTTTTACAAAATGCCTAGGCATTTTGTAAAATGCCGGATTTCACATTATGCTTACGACAGATACATTGCGTATTATAATCATGATTTACATATTTACAATAAAAACGCACTTAACAATAAAATGAAACACTTTTTGGATGTTTTTGAGGATATACAGTGTCTAAAAGGTATGGAATATGCTATATATCTCAGTAAGTATTCACTTTAGGCAAATATGTTTTCAATAAAATTTGTGTGGTATTTCGTATTCCACCATAAGACAAAATTTAAATTATATTTTTTTCGAATAACAAAAGCGCAATGAAAAACAATTGAATTTTTTTAAAAGACAAGATACCCCTATATTATACTCTTTTGATAGAGAAATTTTTTCTCTTTTTAATGATGCTAAACTTTAGTACCCTTACTTAAGCAACTTTTTGGGAAAAACGCAAAAATATACTCTCAAATTATTTTAATTGTTTAGTATTTATTTTTTACTAAAACATCATAAGAACTACAATTTTTTGACGAGATCTACAATGAGTGTTCAAACTGTAAACCTTTTACAGCTTGGCAATGATAAACTCGGTTTTTAAACCCGTTAATAACATTCCCAACCATTTCAGGTGTCATTTCTCTAATACGATCTTTTAAATTTTCGATACTCTCCGGCCTCTTAGCATAAACTTAATTTTTAAGGTGATCCCATCATTGAAAAGAGAATAAATTCTCTATCAAATGCGTATAATATAGGGGTACCAGCCATTAAAAAAAAACATTTGTTTTTCATTGCGCTTTTGTTATTAGAAAAAATAGAATTTAAATTTTGTCTTATGGTGGAAAACAACTTTTATTCAAAACATTTTTTCCTAAAGTGGATATTTACTTAGATATATTGCATATTCCATAACTTTTGGACACACTGTATATTTTAATAAACGTTTAAAAAACTTTAACTAAACGTCACTTTAACTTTAACAAGATCAGTCAGTTAGGAATCATTTTAAGAAATGCAATAAATAATAAAAATTAGTCCACACAATATTTAAAATATCGTAGTTATTTACGTTCATACTCATTAGCTTTATAACCATTCATTTTACCACCGAAGGAGGTTTTAAAGACCATAAATGCATCTTCCAAGCAAAAATATTCATTACGAAGTCGGCAAGAATATAATATATGCTATTTTCATTAATACAGCAAGAAATGCGCAAGCTATAGCAGTCAGAAACTATTCTGACAAGTCAGTTAAGCTGGACGCTTATGATTTGACACGAAACAGCTAATGAGATACCTTAAAAATTCAGTGCAACGTATTTCACATATACATCGCCTGACAAAGGGTTAAATAAATGATTTCAGTGGTGAAACCAGTAAGACATAAAATTAAAGAAAAATACGACAAAATTACCTCAAAAGGAAATAAAAATGCAAGATATATAGCATACATAACACGTATAAAACATATGGGACATATTTGTAGGTGTTAAGAGAACAAAATTGCTAAAGTGCAGCTGGTTATTACTGCTGTCGGCTTACCGGTCGCGAAGGCGAGGGAAACAAATAACACAGCCACCTATTACGTCTAAACAATAGCACCATAATTATAATAAAAGAAACAAAAACAAAGCCATCAGAAATAGGAGCGCGACAAAAAGATTTATAGATGCTTTGAGCTTTGAGCTTTAAGCTTTCACGACTATTGCTCTTTGATTTTAAATTAAAAACTTAAAATACTTTGCTTACTATTTTTAAATAGTAAGCACAGTATTTCTAAGCAGCTGCTGTAATTGTTTCAGATGTTTTAATAATCGTATACTCCAAACAACTTTATACATTTGGCTAAATGTATAGTCTGTTTGATACTATACTATTTTTTCGTTTAAGAAAATCGTATACGATTTTTATTACAAAAATTTCATTCAAGAATTTAGCATGGAAAATATGAACCATTTACATTGTACTATTTTTTGGTACGAAAACTCCAATATATTTTGGTTACTTTTTAGTAACTTTTATCATATTTTGTTGGCACCTTGAGTAATCATGTCAAATGTTCAATTTAATCACAGAACAGAAAGCGAATCATTTTCAAATTTAACGTAAATTTAACGCTTGTCCCATTCTACATATTTATTCCTACAAAATAAATTGTGAGGGATTAACAATAATAAGTAGTATTTAACATCGTTTGATTGTTTCAGTTAACCTAACCCACAAATGACATGCGGTCAGATAGAGTTACAGTAGAATACGCATGCGCCCATACTAAAATTGGACGCATTTAGGGCACGTAGTAATTTCGTACGAATTTTTCGTTCAAGATTTTTAATTTCTGATTGACACCGTACTAGAAAATCGTATACGATTTTCTTAAACGAAAAAATAGTATAGTATAAAACAAACTTATGATATATCTGAAAAATGATGCCAAAGTAATATTTGCACTGCCTTTATCTATGTACATGCATGAAACAAACCTAATAACTCAACAGCGAACTAAGTAGAAATAATAAAACTACGTGCTCATTTGTATGTCTTGTAGTAAACTATGTCAAACTTTATATAATATCAAAAGTTTTGTAACTGTCTAAGCGAATACGGGGTCATAGAACCTGCTGAATCAAGCTCATTCAAAGATTATTTTAGCTCAGGCTTTAGCAGCGAATCATGTTAAGGCGTTTTATCAAGGAGAGAAGCGAAAAACAATTTTAAAGAAAATGTGGAAAAATATGTTTTTACAAGATCACAATTTTCATCCTCATGCCAGAATAATTTTAACGTTACGTAATTTTAAGTCGCGCTAATTCTGGACAACAATGAAAAACCACAATGGTAAACCAAAACATTATTGGAACAGTCTTTTATTGTGTAAAAAAAAAATTACAATAAGTAAGTAAATAACCGAAAAAGAACCTTCGAGAACAATTATGGAATTGTGTTAATACAGCAACTATAAATTTAACTTATTGTTGTTTAATTTGTACTTAAACTTAAAAAATAATGCTATTTATATTTTAATTATATTTTTCTGGCTTAACTAAAAAAATGTTCATTGCTTTCAATTTCCTTTTTGTACTCTTCGCAAGGGTGTACAAATATTAATCTTGTTTGTAATTACCGCTTTTAATATTTCAACGATTAGATGTGCTTTTTTGAGGTCCGCTTCTAAATAATTACAGAAAAAAATGCATTTTCTGGCTCAATTTGTACCTGGCCAGCTTGAATATTTATATCCATTTGTCGTCAATTTAAATTCTTGTCGTTTCATTTCAAAACCTTTTATCGAGGGGGTGTTTGATAATACCTCCACGAGATCAATACGAAATGCAGTGGAAAGCAGAGGAATGTATTCTACAATTTGTAAATGGATTTCCGAAATGCTTAAACACAAAAACATTTATGCCTCTGCTTTTGGGCAGACCGCAGGAGTTGGCTGTCCGAGGGTGCCCACAGAGGGGAGTTCTATCTTCCCTTTTGTGGTGCCTAGTGGCAGACGATTTCATGTGGAAACTGGACAAAGCAGGGCACTTTGCGATTGACTATGCCGATGACATAGCCATACTAACAGGCAAGTTCGGAGGCGTAGTATCAGACATGATGCAAGGCGCCTTACGAACTGTCGAAAGGTGGAGCAGGCGAGGGTTTAACCGTGAATCCGTCCAAAACCTCACTAGTACACTTTACTAGAAAAACTAAAACAGTATAGGGTAAACTGCACAGTTATTGGACACTTAAGGAAAATTAACCATTTGAGACTTCGTAAAAAATATGCTATGTATGATAGATTTAAAAGTAACTCCAGCAATGAGAAGCTCATTTCTTAGACTTCATGTAGAACCACAGAGAAAACTGTTAAAAGCGTACATAAAATTGTAATTAATTATTAAACAAAACAACTCACAAAAGTACAGTTATTGGACACTTTTTACAGTTATTGGACATGATTAATACAGTTATTGGACATAAATATTAACTTTATTTTATTTAACATAACAATTTCATTTCAGAGTTATACATCTTAAAAATTTCATCAGTATCATCAGAATCATTCGTTGTTTGATCATCTGACTCTTCCTTGTAGCACATATGACACATGAATCCATCAAAATCGTCTTCATCGGGTAAATGTTTGATATGTGTATGAGGAACACAAACACGATGAAACATTTTTTAGCATTCGGCACAACGAATTTGCGTTTCTGTTGTGATTGGTAAAGAACACACATAGCATAAGATATTTTTTTTTACTGGATTTTTTAAATTTTTGTTCAGCTTCAGCTCTTCACGCTTTCTTTTTTTCTCCTCTTTATCTTTTTCTGCTTGAAATTTTAATAACCGTTTCGATTCAAAAATTTTTTGAAACTTATCGGAGTTAAGAGCGAATGGGGTGCGTTCCATTTGTCGTTTTCCTTTACGTTTTGGAGTATGCGGCCACATTAAAAATGGTGAAATTGAAGAATTTTGAGTTGAAGTTTTAATAAGTGGAGAATCATTAACGTTGCTGCAAGATGGAATGGGTTCATATTCGGAGGGTTTGGTTTGATTATTTACTTCTAATTCTGGTGAATTGCTATTAAGAACTACGGTGACGGCAGTTTTTTCTAAATTAGTGATTAGTTCATTACATTGTTCCGTATTTGTGTTGTCTTGAGTCACAGTCTCTTCCGCGCAAAAATACTTCCATAAATGGAACAACTTTAGAAAGTGGTCACTGTCTTGTTGTTTTTGAAGAATTTCATTCATTGTCTTAAACTGTTCTATTTGCTTATTCCCAACTATGTTAACAAATGTGGCATAACTCATTTTAACGTTTTTTTCCAACGTAACATTTTTAGCAGCCGTGCTTAAATTTGACCCGAGGCACTTGGAGTAATCCACAGCATCTGGATCGAACGGACATAATCCACACACTCTAAATCCATTTACGAGTGTTTCAGGTTTGATTGTGGAAACAATTTCAAGTAAAAGTGGTGCAATATTAATTTTATTAAACGTTTCCCCTGGATTTTCTAATTGCCATTGTCGTACAACTTTACGCCAAGCACCCTTAACTGGACAAAATACAGCTACGTCAGCTGGTTGCAAAATTCGCGTAGCATTAGGGTAAAGTGCGACAAGTTCGATTTGCAGTTTTTTGCACAACAAACTTATTTCATAAGTCATGTGCGATTTATGTCCGTCCACAAAGACGATAACAGGAAATTTAATATTATTTTTTACCAAGTATGGATGAAAGATATTTCCTATATATTCATAGAATATTTCTGAAGTCATCCATCCATTATCACTTCGAGAAACTCCCCATTCTGAGGGTACGGTTTTTGCTATTTTCTCAGGTATTCGTTTATATGGATAAACGATCATTGGTACACAAATACTTCCATTAGCTGAAAACGAAAATCACGGTGATGTTTTCTTTGGAAGACCCTTGGTCAATAGAATATACATTTTTTGACCCCTTTTCTGCCAATACCCGGCCAGTTGATGGGCAAATTTGAAACCCAGTTTCGTCACCGTTAAAAACTCTAGTAGGATCATTTATTACTTCCATGAGATCGTTTTCTATAAAATACTCATTAATTTCCTTAAACCAACTTCTAATATCTTTTTCCGACACTCATGCACTCGCAGAAGACACTGCTTCGCTCTGTCGGCAAGCAATTTGTGGATTTCTGCGTAGAAATGCTTTTATCCATCCAGTACCTGGTCGATTATTCTTAAATGGATTTGGACGAGGATGCTTTTCTAGATATTTTTGGACACTAACAATAAGATCGTCAGTTTTACGTGGAAACCCTTTTTTTCCTAACTCTGCAATCCACTTCACCAATGTTTGTTCTTCATTACCTGTAAGCACCGGCGATGGTCCAAAAGATGTCTTATGATCGGGATGTTTTATTTTGAAATGTATTGTTGATTTTGGTACACCATATTTTTGTGCTATTGTTCTGACTGATAAATTTGGATCACGTTGCAATTCCTCAATTGCCTTATTAATGTCGGATGAACCATATTTTCTAAGTCTCGGCATTTTAAATACAAAAGTATGAAGCTTCTTACTTTCAAAACTGTTGAAAAACATAAATAAACAAATTACACTTCCAAATTAGCTCAATTTAATTAAAGATCATGTTAAGACGGACTAATTGTTATCGTATGACCCTTTGAATTTAGAATAGAATTGAATACATATTTTTTAAACGTAGTCCAATAACTGTCCAATAAAAAAATATTAAAAATTCAGTTACTGGACACTCTGTCCAATTACTGAAATTCTCGCTTATTTTAGAACAGTTATTGGACAGCATTGGCAATGAACATCCGCTTAGATAAGCTATACAAAAGACGCAAATTACAACCTATTGTTTACCGCTACATTGCAATTTTAACTTTTAGAGTAGTTTGTATCCAAAAATAATTGTTTATAAAGAACACATAAATTGTCATCCGTTAAGAAATTGCTTACCAATTGCTTGGTGCGAACACTTCAGTGAAAATAAACTAATTTTTAAAATGATATTTATTTATTTTAACAAAGTATTTGACAACACCTTGAAGCTAGAAGATTAGCTGTACCAACTATCACAAAAGAAAAACCATCTTGTTTTGTAAAAGCTTATTATAGAAATCTACAACGGACTTGTCCAATAACTGTATGATGTCCAATAACTGTATAGTTTACCCTATCTGTTTAAAGAACTACTGAAAACAGTAGGAGAGGTTAAATATTGAGGAGTGATTCTAGATAACAAACTTAACTTTAAACTACCAGTAGAAAAAGCTACCAAGAAAGCCACTGTAGCTCTATGGACCTGCAGAAGGATGCTTGGGAAAAACTGGGGATTAACACCTAGAATGATATATTGGATATATACCAAGATGGTCATACCCATCGTAACTTACTCAAGTCTGATCTGTTGGACTAGAACCCAGATAAAAGACTGCAGGAATAAACTAGACAAGCTACAGCGACTGGCTTGCCTGAGTATTACTGGGGCGATGACAACAACGCCCACGGCGGCAAAGGAAGTGTTGCTGAACTTACCTCCTCTTCACCTTGTGGTCAAATCACAAGCAATGAGAGGGGGATATCGACTGAAAATCGCCTCCAAAGAAGGGAGACGCTGAAAAGGGCACTTAGGCATTCTCAACGAGATCGACAAGCAGCCGACACTAAGTATGATCTCGGATAGTATAAACAGGACGCTATCCATAAAAAAACCTTAAGAATCATAATTCCAACACGGTACCAAAAAGGGAGCGTCAAGAAATAGAGCTAAATGGCTAGGTTTGGTATACAGATGGGCCAAAAACGCAAAATGGCACAGGCTGTGGAATATGGGGCGCAGCACAACTAAGACAAGGCACATCTGTAAGCCTTGAACAGTCTGCAACCATATTTCAAGCCGAGGTGTACGATATGCACTTATGTGCAGAAACACTATTAGAAAAACATTTTAATAACAATAGAATCTTCATAGTGTCCGACAGCCAAGCAGCGTTAAAAGCTCTGGGCTCGTCGGAAGTAATGTCAGAACTTGCCTGAACTGCACACAGGCACTGAACGTGCTAGGAAGCAGGAATAATGTTAAACTGGTGCCCAGGGAACACTAATATACCAGGGAACAAGAAGGCAGATCGCCTAGCCAAAATTGGCAGCGAGACACCTTTCTTCGGACCAGAATCCGCAGTTTGTACATCCTGTGGAACAGCTAAGCGGTGTCTTAATGACATATTAATACAGGGACATGATGCTCATTAAAAAAATGTTGCAGGACAAGCCCATTCCAAGGCTATTCTGTCAAAGGTATCTGAAGAAAAGACAGAAGAAATGCTCAGGATGAGCAGAGTAGACGCCAGAGCAGCCACAGGACTCGCCACAGGACACTGTGGGCTGAACAAGCACTTTTACATAATAGGGCTCTCAGAGACCGATATATGCAGAGGATGTGGTAAAGACAAAAAACTCGTCTTCACGTAATATGCCAGTGTAAAGAATTCACACCCTATCAGCGTGGACTCCTAGGGATGGAAAAAGCTAACCAAGAAGAGTTAAGAAAAACACCCCTTAAGAAGATCCTGGAGTTTTTTAAAAACGCAGGAGTTCTTTAAGGGGCTATCACCAGAGGGTACAATAGGAATAGACCAATAGGTCGCAGTACAGGAACCCGAATGGGTACCACCTACGCGGAAATAACAATCAGTGACACAGGAAAACAGATCATTTTCTACTGATGAGTTACACGAATATGTAATTGCACTTTTTAAAAATTTCATTGCATAATTTTTCAACATCTACTTAACTTTACTTTTTAACTCGCCCCATGTAACATATTGGACGTCATTTTAAAATTTTAAAACTAATATAAAAGTCATTTATTAATACTAGTGTGTAATGCTTAGGAAAAAAACATTATTAAATATAATTTTTCTGGAACAGTTCATCATTTATCAAGTAATCTCGGACAAAAAGAATTGATTCAAGATGTTTTTTACTAAAACTAAATAAAATTTGTTGAAATCATCTAATAAAGATTGTTAGTACCAGGAATTTATCGTTTTATATTTGCGTCACGCCTTTTTTTAACAGTTTCTTGGATAATTAACGTCTGGACGTCGGAAGCAGTAAGGTTGTTATTATTACAGATAGTCAAGATAACGGGGATAATTTTCACGCTTTCGTGAAAAACTAACTCCGACGTTAGTTTCCTCGTATTAAATGGGAACAAATAAAAACTACTTTTTAGTAGACGTTTATGATCAAGAGCAATAAAATAGATGCTGTTGCACTTTAAAGTTGGCGTCGCTTTATCATAAATAATACTTAATAACTTGACACGTAATATTCCGTTCTGTGGGAAGAGATTATCTTTTTTAAGATCCAACAATTCTTAACTTAAACGGCGATTTTGTAGCATTTATTACAATTTCACGTGCTGCTCAATTGGCGTTATATAAAGCAATTATAATTAAAGCTTTTAAAAAGTGAAAAGTTGATGGGAAAGTCATAATTTTAACTTCTTTGGCGCCAAGAGGATTTGTAAGAACGGTTAACCACCGTGAAGCAAGCTGTGTTTCTTACACTCAGGGGTTAATTAAAGCAAAGTATAATTAGGTCTGAGGTTTTCTTGGAGTGTGTTATTTATTCATTACATTTAAATATAATTAGTAGCTTTTACTGTATTTATTTACTCTACTGGCGCTATTTCTTGCCTTTATTTTGTAAGTTTCAATTAATTATAGTTGAAAATAAAGCTTTTTATTTCTTAAAAATGTACTACCAAGTGACAACTAAATTAAGTTAGTTTAAATTTGTTTAAAATATAATTCTAATTTATTTTTTCAGTCATAAACAATCATATTACGTCTTTTTTCTTACTTTCTTTATCCTAGGTTTTTTTACCGCGAAAAGTAAGGTAGTTTGAGTTGTGTTTTTAATTCTTGTACAACTCTTCCTTTATGCCTTTATTCTTCTTAGTCTGCTTTTTCAAGTTTTCTTTTGCCCTAATTTCATTTATCATTTTTGTTAGTATTTCGACTAACAGTCTCTCCTAACCATCCTAGTTGCCTTTCTTGCATACTTTATTAATCTGAATTTGTTTAAATTATTTCTTAATACTTAATTTTTTATTTTATCTTCTGTCACTACCTCTTCTATTGTACTAATAATTTTTTTTTCCGTAGCATTTATTTTGCTTTTGTTTTTGTCTGTTTAAGTCCAGGATAAAGTTGTTTTTCATTGCCAGGGAATTTTGGGTATCTAATGGTGCCTGTACACCTGAGAGTAAAGTACTCTCGAGAGTAGCGTCGCCAAGGATACAGCCAATCGCGAGTTACTCTCAGGGGCTGTATCCTTGGCGACGCTACTCTCGAGAGTACTTTACTCTCAGGTGTACAGGCACCATAAAACAACAATTTGGAAAGTTGTGGACGACGATTTGAGTACGGCAGAAGTTTTTGCGCGTTCAATTTCAAGACTTCCTACGCCGGAGCAAAATTTTCCAGAAAAAAAAAATCCCAAAATTTTTCTTATGCTTCACAGGCTGATAAGAGCTTTTTTTAACAAATTGTTACCGGGAATGAGAGTTGGGCGTATCACTGAGATTATCCTACTAAACAAGAATCTATCCAGTGGGTTCATAAAGTTTCGCCTTCCCCAAAAATAGTCAAAAAAGTCTTCGACCGTAAAACTAATAACAATTTTTTGGGACGAGGAAGGGTTTTTCTTATTGAATACAGGGTGCACCACGACCCTGAGATTCTTCGATAGCTCCTTTATTAATAAAAATATCAAAAAATGTTTAATACAAATATTGTGCGAACCTATTTTCTATATAACCTAAAATTATTTTCAAATATACAGGGTGTTTCGTTTGACCGGCACATATAAAAATTTAATTTTTTTAAATAGAACATCCTGTATATTTTTACATTTTTGGATTCCTCTTAAAATTTACTTTAAAAAATGTTTAAGGTTATATGGGTCTTAAGTCAACCGTTTTCGTAAAATTTACATTTTTGTGAAAATTTTGAGCGATACAGCACTGTCAATTTTTTTTTACATTTAAGTTATTTAAAAAAGCTGTAAAATTTCGTTTAAAATTTAGATTGACAACAGATTAATTAACACTTTGCGCTAGCTACATTTTAAAAATATTATACAGGGTGTTTTTTACGCTCGGTCAAACTTGTGAAACTTTAAACATCGATAAGTCATTTTTCTTAAATACAACACCCTGTATATTTTTACATTTTCTTGTAGAGAATTTAATTGTCTTTCGAAATTATTAAGCATGTCCTATACCTAAAGTTAATATTTTTCGAGCTATCTCGATTTTTATTAGTATTACTAAGGCAATTAAAATATTTTAAAGTGGGCCATGGACGTAAGTCGTAATTTTTCAAAGAATTTTTAAACAAAAGAATAAAAAGAGCTCCAACTTTAATTTTAGGCTAAAAATGTACCCCATTTCACCGAAAATTATCGTATAAATTGTTCAAGATTATGTCCTTGTTCTACGCACAGCCGTAGACCTTGTCTGAAAGACTCTAGCTCCCTTTATAACACTTCGGGGGTTATACCATCAAAAGCAACACGAATCCTGTTCTGCACATCTTCAGCAGTTGTTGGGGGGGTCTTGATACAACTGTTTTATGGGTCCCCACAAAAATAAATCTATAGGGGTAAGATCAGGTGACCTAGGTGGCCAGGAGATTGGTCTACCTCGCCCTATCCATCTATTAGGATATTCTGTGTTCGGCAACTGCATTACTTCCTATGTTGCTTTTAATGGTATAACCCCCGAAATGTTATCAAAAGTGCTAGAGTCTTTGAGACAACATCTACGACTGTGCGTAAAACATGAACAAGGATATAATTTTAAACAATTTATACGATAAATTTCGGGGAAAAGGGATACATTATTGGACTAAAATTAAAGTTGGAGCTCTTTTTATTCTTTTGTTTAAAAATTCTTTGAAAAATTACGACTTACGTCCATGGCCCACTTTAAAATATTTTAATTGCCTTAGTAATACTAATAAAAATCGAGATAGCTCGAAAAATATTAACTTTAGGTATAGGACATGCTTAATAATTTCGAAAGACAATTAAATTCTCTACAAGAAAATGTAAAAATATACAGGGTGTTGTATTTAAGAAAAATGACTTATCGATGTTTAAAGTTTCACAAGTTTGACCAAGCGTAAAAAACACCCTGTATAATATTTTTAAAATGTAGCTAGCGCAAAGTGTTAATTAATCTATTGTCAATCTAAATTTTAAACGAAATTTTACCGCTTTTTTAAATAACTTAAATGTAAAAAAAAATTGAAAGTGCTGTATCGCTCAAAATTTTCACAAAAATGTAAATTTTACGAAAACGGTTGACTTAAGACCCATATAACCTTAAACATTTTTTGAAGTAAATTTTAAGAGAAATCCAAAAATGTAAAAATATACAGGGTGTTCTATTTAAAAAAATTAAATTTTTATATGTGCCGGTCAAACGAAACACCCTGTATATTTGAAAATAATTTTAGGTTATGTAGAAAATAGGTTCGCACAATATTTGTATTAAATATTTTTTGATATTTTCATTAATAAAGGAGCTATCGAAGAATCTCAGGGTCGTGGTGCACCCTGTATATGGCACTACAATTAATGGAGAGGTCAATTTAAAGACGATTCAAAATTTAAAAAATAAGAATTTGCTTTTGCAGGACAATTGTTATGTCTATAAAGCAAGCAATGATCATGCTGTAATTCAAGAATATGGATTTACTGAGCCGCTTCATCCACCTCACAGCCCTGACTTCTTTTTGTTCAGAAACCCAGAACGTATTAATTTTAGGAGCAATAAATGTACTGCCAATAATGAGCTAAATGTAGTTGTTGATGCCTATTTTGCGGAGCTCCCAAAACAATTTTCTCTTGAAAATATGCGGCAACTCGAGAAACGTTGGATTAAGTGTATGTATTGAAGGTAGTAGTTATGTAAAAAAAATGCTTTACGTGTTTTCTTTCATAACTTGATAGATTTCATAAAAATACGCCTCGTATTTCAGTTTAAAATTCTGTTGATTCTTTGTTCTTTATTTTCACAACATTGGAGTTACTTACAAATATTGCTTTTAAGTACATTATGAGTAAAATTTGTTTTAAAAGTTGCCTTTTTGGTACATTTTAGTACATAAGCTATAAACTATTTATGGTAAGCGTTAAAATTTATTTTCCCTGACAACTTATTGCAACAAGACTACAGTTTCAAGTCCAATGCGCCGTGTTCAGGCAAAGGTTGAACAAGGGTCTGCTTATCTCATATGCAGTCGCCACTCGTAAAGAGAACTTTGTAAACTGTCAACACTCATGTTAAAATGCTAAACTAATTTATTATTTCAATTTCAGTTAATGGAAGTTTGTAATAAACTAAATACAAAATTATCAAAATAAATTTACTAACCTATAAACAGAGTGTTTCAAATTACTTTTCTCACTATTGTCATATTGATAATCTACATCTGCCCGTTTACAGAATCAGATAAATAAAGATTTGTTCCAACAAGCGATTTAAAACCAATTCATGGACAACTGAATGAACTGGTTTATTCGCATGTGTAAACTATGTACTAATAAATGTATTGGCCAGTATTAGCCGTTGTTGGAACGCTTTTACGACTGGCCTAACTGTCAATGACATTTGTGTCTATTGGGTTCATAGAAATGTGCGCATCGCAAGGGTAAACACCTTAAGAATCCAGTACTAAATGGGATTGGGAGGGCGATGCATAGCTACCTGAGCTCACGTTAGTTGTGAACGGCGCATGCGTGAAAAATCCAAGCGCTAGTACGTGCCTTCATTCTCGTACTGTTTTACCCTACACTGACTAGTTCATGTATTAATTTTGTAACAGATGGAACAGCTGACTAAACCGTCCAATGAACTATCAGAGACTGTGATGGAACGCAATATCGATTCTGCGCAGAATCCTGATAGTAAGTACATTGGACCGTACATAGCCTTGTTGGAACAAACCTTTAGGAGTAGTATTTGGTAACTTAATGCTTACTATTAATTTAAAAAAAAAACTCCTTTGTAGCGTTCTTAGTTCTTAAGTTATTGGACAAAGAAGTAAAAAACGATTTTTTTTGTTTTTTTTCCTCTTTTCTTACATTACTCAAGATAGAAATTATACAAAATTATTGTTGGTTCTTAATTTTGTTATGATTCGTTGCTAAAACTAATTCAAATGTTCATTATAAAACAGAATAAAATTACCGCAAGCAAAGAATAAAAAATGTCATCAAAAACGTAAATAAATAAAAGCTTATTTATTCGCAAATATGGCTTATTTTATACTGCTGACAAAGAAAAACCTAATTTATAGAAAATGAGCCTAATTATTCATTTCTTTGAGCATAAAGAACAACAAAAAAAAACTTGGTCATTAATAATTATACAGTAATCAATGTAAATGTTTTATTTATGCCTAAAGCTTGACGACTGTTTTGCTTCTTTAGACCTAAAAAGGTAATATCTTAATAAAAAAGCAAGTATATAATGATCTGAAAAATAAATAACGAAAATGCAAGAAAAAAAACAAATATTTGTTTAAGAAGATCATTATGAGCACTTTGTACGTTCAATAAAGATCTGATCTTATTTAATAATGTAAGTACACAGATTTAATAAAAAATACGCTATAAACATCGATCACAACTTGTCATCTGCACTGGCTTAGTCGCTACTGTCCTTGTCATATATATTTTTTAAAGATATATCTACGTTTCTTCATGTTTTTTCTTTGATATTCCCGTATCACAATGGTCATAGCATTCCAGTTTCATTTGCACAAACCATCAAGTTGTTATTTCAAGCTATTATTACCATATCTGAGAGCAAAGCAATCAAATTTTAGTAATGAAAAGGAGTTTCATTGATATGTACGCACATTTTAGCAGGAGATATTAATTAACATTCGAGTATTTTGAACGTGTACTGGCAACTAAAATTGAAATATTGCTAATTAAAAAACAAAATTATTTACATTAAATATATATAAGAGTCCAAGCTGACTCTGTGACTCTGTAACGCATGCAAATAGCTACAAAATAACGCATGAAAATAGCTACAAAATAAATTTGTCAGTTTTGATGTCTATGGGTCAATCTAAACAGATGAATCTTCCTTAGGTGTAAGCACATTTTGCTGTGGTTACCACTGTTGCTATTGAGATTATGATTGTTATTAACAAAGGTAACCAAAGTAAAATTTCTTTACACCTAACGAAAGATTCATCTGTTTAGATTGACCCATCAGGGTTTGAGGTTATGTTATTATAAAAGGTTTTGTTATTATAAAAAGTAATAGTTTAAATTTAAGATAAACAATATACCCGTCCTAGGACGGGCTACGTGCTAGTTCAATAATAAAATTATACCAGTGGTTGCCAAACTGTTGTTTTAGATTGTAAATAAGTGTCAAAAACGTTTGCTATGATATTCTGTATAAGTACCATGTTGCTATCCGTTTTGGTGCCTTACTTTTAGTACCACTGGTCTTAACGATTTGTCTTTTAAATTGATGCAATATCATAACATTCCGATTAAATAAACTAGCTTTTAGAATGGTTATGAAACTGCTGCTTTAGATAGTTAATAAATAAATCTTTTCTAATTATAAACTTTAATTTATATACAGGGTGGTCACATAAAAAGGCCACTAATGGGATCCCGTAAACGGCAAGAGCTACAAAGAAGTTTAAATTATGTAAACTGTTCCCCTTTCTGGGACCTATTTAATTATGTTTTAATGTTTTAAAAAAGTTCCATGGTACGCTAGATAATAAACAAATATGAGAATGGGCATCTGTTAAAATCGTTAATAACTAGGTTATATTGGATGGTACAAAAATATCTTTGGGGAAAAGGTTGTAGATTTTTTTACGCACTTTAAAATAAAAACATTCACTTGTTTCAATATTGTTTAAATTCTTGGGTAAATTACAAACTTCCATTTTCTTAAATGGAAACTATAGTTGGCTATGACCTCAAGAAAAAGCTTTTCCCCCCCCTTCTTTAAATAATATAAGGTTAAATGTATTTATTTTGATATTTAGACTCAAAACAAATAAAATTCATCAAAATGTCCCTATAAAGCTATAGAGTGCCATGAATTTAAACAATATTGAAACAAATCAATGTCTTCATTTTACAGTGCGTAAACAAATCTATAAATTTTTCTCCAAATATATTTTTGTACCAGCAACGATTAAAAAACGCCCATTTTTGTTAATTGTCTAACATGCCATGGAACTTCATTAAAACATAAAAGCATCACTGAATAGGTCTCACGAGGGAACCTCACTTGGTGGAACTAAAGTCGGTTGATGGGACTAAGCTTTTCCTAAAGAAGATCGTGGATAAAGAAGAGTACCAACATTTTTGGCCCCGGAAACTTAAAATTTATCCTTGAAACTCTTGAAACTCAATTTTTTTTGAAAAAGTGCACGAAATAGGTTAAACTGTTAAAATACCAGGTGAAAATGAACTCTGGTACACCCTCTTTTTTCTTTAGTTTTGATTTTAGATAAATAAAATATGATATGTGTAAAAAACGGATTTTTAAGCACATGCACACAATTGTTTAACTTCCGGTTTCGCCGGAAATGACCCTAACTTTGTTATTTTAAATGCCTGTATATTTTTACATTTTTGGGAAGAGGAAGCAAGTTTAAGTATAATAGCATCATTTTGGTTAGTTTTTATAACCTCAAATAACCAGAGTTCATTTACATCTGGTATTGCATATTTTTCAAATTTGAATTTGGGGCCAAAAAATTTAAAAAAATTATTGTTATTTACGATTTCTTACTTTTAGAGAAAAAACTTGAATCTTGTTAATAACACATAAAAGCATTATGATTTAACAATAGTGATTTACAATTTTATGTTCACTTCAAGTAACTTAAACCGTTTAACCCATTTTGTGCACTTTTTAAAAATAAAAATTGTGTTTTAACGGTAAGTTTTAAGTTTCCGGGGCCAAAAATGTTGGTACTTTTCTTCATTCACCGACTTTAGTACCACCAAAAGAGGTTCCCTTGTCAGAAAGGGGAACAATTTGTCTAATTTAAACTTCTTTGTAGCTGTTACCGTCTACAAGATACCAGTAGTGACCCTTCAATGTGGACCACCCTGTATATAGAAACAAAAATAAAACGGTTTACAATTTGAAAATAAAGTCGAGCACAAAAAAATACCATAAATATTATCCGAGCAGATCTCTTTTATCAGTTTCCATTACCCTCAAAATTGGTATATTTGTTAAGTCAGATTTATGTTTTGTTTGAATACATTGGAAAACGTTAATCATATTTTGTATGTCACTGTATCGATGTTTATAAGCTATTCAGAAAATATGATCACAGCGCTGAAAACAAAAAATACTCAACTGAACCGAGCAATATATGGATTGCGTCCCTTACTGTTTACAAAATCAATGTTACATAACTTGCACAGCTAAAACACATTTCAATTTACGGGACGAATTAACGTTGAAACCTTAAATCATATAGATAGGATAACTCACATTAAAAAACTATATTAATACAGCTCTAAATTAATGTACATGCCAGGGTTGTGATTAATATTCACATTACTGAATAATTTTTAAATTTAAATATTATTTAATTATCCTTTGTACATGTCTTTTGTATTGTTAATTATGTTTGTCATGACTAATTAGTAAAACAAATAACGTTACTCTGCATCGTTAGCTTTCCACGTCAGTGTTTGAAGAATAATTTTGTTTTTCCGCATGAAATCACGTTGAACTTTTGATGTTTTACGACGTTTCTTTGTGGTAGAAGAACATCTTCAAGAGATACCTGCTGCAACCATTTGTAATGTTTGTTATCTTTATTAATTATTTATAAAGGTTCTATCGCCTTTTCAACAGATAATAATAAAAATGCTACATGAGTATTTATTTTTGTAGTCTTGGCACACCTGCATGAAAATTAAATTTTCTGAGAATACTTCCTGTTGCTTTATTGCACTGTAAACGATTATTTAACAAATTCATACGAAACGGTATTTGTTTTTAAAGTACATGAAAAGAGCTTTGCATTTTACTAAGATCTGTGTTTATTTCTCATGTAATCAACGGTAAATATCACAACTTTATTACTTCAGAGTGTTAGTAATAATAAATAAACTTAAATTGATATGATCGATCTTTAAATGCAACGTTATGGTTTCAGGGGATGTAAGAACATGTTTTTTTTTCTAGCAACAGGTTTATTACTGTACATTAGACCAAGGAAAGCAAATTTAGATTTTTTTACAATACCCTGTTATTTTGTCTCGTCTTAAACTAGTATTTGTATTATATTTACTACTTTGTTAAGCTGCTATGCGAATTTTGTCATTGTACATGTCCAAGAAACATTTAAATTTAAAAAATGATTAAAGTGGAGTGGAAAAATTGCACACGGAGCCGCGTAGCGGCGAGTGCGTATTCTCACGAGCGTAATTGTTTACAACTCGTGTTATGTAGCTTACTTTTTCTATGAACACATAATTGGATTAGGTTTATAAATTTTTGCTTGTATTTTGTAAAGTTTGTTTTTGTGCTTTGACCGACATCAAACGACGTGTTTTTATTCAAAGTTGATATACCTTCAAGATAAAATAAGTTGTTCTACTTGATCCTAAAAGCTTTTAAATACAGTCTTTATCCTATTTACACGTATAAGATGAATAATTTTCGGTCTAGTCTATGAAGCGAGCAAATTTTATGAATTGTATATTGTTCTTTTATTGTTCTATTTCATTAGTTTGACTAAGAAGTTGCGTACGGTTGAGTCAGATACTTTGCATTAGCCAAAGTAAGCAAATTCTGCGTTTTGTGAACAATATGAAGAAAACTGAAGTACTCGCTATGACAAAAATACTTTCGTATTAAGAGTTCATTCCCAATTAACATCAAATACAAAATAAATTCTGATAACCTAAATGAGGCTAGGGCAAGGTAGGGCACGTTGAAACACAAAATTTGTTTTTTAACGTAACTTTTGTAGTAGGTATTCATAAAAACAAATAAAAGTACATGTAAAAGATGGCACGTATTGATGTATCTAATAAGTAGTTAAATTAATTCTGTTAGAAATCCAAATTTAAGGAGTAAGCAGCTATTTTGTAACCAAAAACCAAATGGTTCAAAGTGCCTAATGATCGGAATTGGTTGAAACACTTTTGATAAGGTGTACAATGAAAGACAAGTTTATTTTAAGAAATAGTTAAAAAAATATATATTTTTCTTTTGTTTTTCATTATTTAAATTTAAAAAATGATTTAGGTAATAGTATATTACATACCAAGAGTTGTAAGAAGCACGAGTGGAAAGGTTGCAACTCGTGTTGTCAAGCTTACTTTTTCTACGAACACATAATACCTACGATTTTAACGGCTTTTTGGCTAATATACACATGTAATTACGTTGTCTTGTCAATTTTGACGTAAGCCTACTTTGAAGTTTCTAGCCAAGTGTGCGTTTTGCTTACCGTGCGTAAGAACTCCCTATGCATACAAGCTGTACGGTAAGAGTCATTTACACTAGTGGTCGCAGACAAAATGTCTTTGTTTATATTTGAGGAAAAATTAATAAAGCTGTTTTGGCTTCTTCTTTGTTGTGTGCTCGTTTCTAAAACAGCTTTTAATAACATAGTACCAGCCTTTATCAAAAACAATGTAATAAAAAGTAATTTATTACATTAAGACGTTTTAACGACGCCTTGTTACAATTTTAACGTAAAAATAGCCACTTTGTAATCATTTTCTTATTCTGTGTTTTACACACTATATTAAAATATGATATAATCGTGTTTTAAATGAGCGGAATCATGTATTAAACCAACGCTAATATAAAAAAAAAGATTAAACAGTCTTTAACATTAATCGATGTATTGGATTTGTTTGTTCATTCATGTTTTGATGGCTATGGGTAATTACAATGAAATCTAATTTTTTCTATCAATAGTTTAAAAAGCAATTTCTTTCATGTATTAATTTTGCAATAAATGAATGGCAGTGTAGCGAATTGCCTATTTTATTTTTTAAGTCCTTAGAAATTCTATTAGGTTTTGTTTTTTCCAATTTATTTGATTTGAAATGAATACATATACCAGTAGCTCTCACGTTTCATTTCTTATTACAATCACATTTTCTCGAGCAATTTTTATCTAATCATGCAATAAATGGGTAGACGAAAAAAAGTCTAGGAGAAGTGTCGTAGCAGAACAAATTTCACTTTGCAAAGCTTTTTGCTATATGCGTTCGAGCAATATTAAACAAAGTTTAATTTAATCGCTAAAACAAAATAAAACAACGCTGTAAACAAAATTATCTGTAGCAAAAAAAAAGCTTAAACTCGGTAAAAGAAGGTCTTAACGGAAACGAACGAGCTTACTGGACTTTTATTCCTTTTTGTTTTGGGTTTCCCAAGACCAAAACGATTTAACCCGACCTATATTGTTTAAGTGAATTAAAAATTCAATCGGTTTGCTTTATTAATGCAATCGTTTAACCGTGAAAGTAATTTTTTAAGGTTAAATTGGATGCAAGAAAGAGAAAAACAATACACACATAAGTTTACCACTGATATGGCGTAGGCTTGGAATTGCTAATATGCAGGGGCGTAGCGTGCCGGGGGTGTAACGGGTGCTTTGCTGCTTTGCATCCGGACGCGGTCTATCAGGGGACGCATGCAACGAGATAAAATTGTGCCTTTATAAATATGTTTTCATTGCAAAAGCGAAAGGAAGCCGAAGGAATGCAGCGGAGGTTTCCTTAAAAATAATTTTCTTCAATACGATAAAGGCCGAACAAAAGGAACAGCACTTGCACTCAGGGTGACCTGGTGAATTGTTGCTTGAATCGCCAAAAAAAGCGCGCTAAAGTAGCCAAAATCGCTAACAGAGGACGCCGATGTAGCCAAAATCGCCAACTCTCTTTATTTAGTTGAAATTGGAACAGGAAAAATATGTGATAAGGGGTTAAAAAATATTAAAGACAAAAAACATAAACATAATTTACATAAATTCAACAAAATTACATGTAAGCATAACGTAAACTGCTGCGCAAAAGTAAGGAAACATAGATATTATTAATGATATTACAATAAAATTTGCTAACTGACTTTCATCGTATGTTCCAGATTTGATAAAAAATCGCGATATATCGGAAAATATCAATTTTAGTGATAAAACAGGCTTATTGTTTTTGAAGAACAATTAAATTTTCTATGAGACTAAGAAAATATAGGGTGTTGTATTTAAAGAAAAATGAGTTTCTATATGTTTAAAGTTTCACTATTTTGACCAAGCGTAAAAAGCGCCCTGTATAATATTTAAAAAACGTAGAAAAGTGTTAATTAATTTATTTTCAATCTAAATTTCAATCGTAGACTTAATCGCTATCTAGCGGAAATTATGTCGAAAATTTCCAGATATTTCGACAGGCTTCTGAACTCCGAACCTACGTTTACTACTACCTACATGGTGTAAAAGTAAAATGACAATGTCAATTGTCATCTATAATACACTTGCGCTTGCGAAGCGAATAACACAATAACTTCTCATTACTCGCTATCAAATGTTGCCAATTCTACATTTTTTATCCGTGACATTAACAATATAGGTTTAGGGCGCCAAAAATTAATACGCACCAGAGGCGTCGAGAGACATCGCCGGGCCCGGGGAAACAATTTACATGGCCCCAAGTAAATAAATTATTTTAAAATTTATTTAAAAAATAAAACGAATTGTGAATTGTGAATATTTAATATAAGTACCATAATTAAAAAAGTATGCGGACTTCTGGGCCCTTAAATTACCTCCGGGCCCGGGGCTCAGAGCCCCCCTGCCCCACCCTCTCAGCGGCCCTGGTTCGCACCCCGGCGATTAATACCAACGGCGCGCCACTGCTAATATGTGTACTTAAAATATACAATATAAGCAGTCATACATTTTTAATAATTTTCAGGGGAATGCTTTTTGAAATTAACCAGCCTTTTACCAACATTCTATGTAAAACTTCAAAGAAATGCCAAAAGGGAAAGTATTGAGGTGTATGCAGAATACACAATGTCTTACCAACTTAACAGCGGTAGATCGTCTTTGAGTTACTTGAAGAGGTTACGGAACAGGGCTTAGCGTGTAAGTCCCGTTGGGTTAAAAGTCGAAATGTTTTTTGCACATTTAATGTGGACATAGTTTATTGTAAGTAAATGCTAGAGTAAATAGTATATTTTTTAAATAATAATTTTAATGACTTACAATTAGTTTAATGACAGAATTATACAGGGTGTCCCAGATAACATTTCCAGCATGAGGATCTCGCTTATTATAAATTATATAGTTTTTTTTCCAAGATCAATTATTATTAAGGATGAGACGAGCTACAATCAATTTTTAAAAGTACCAAATTCCTCGTACTTCAGAAGTTGGAGCACAAAATATGAAAATGTTGAATTTCTTTTTTCTCTTAATCATGGGATCAATTTTATTTGTACTTTTTTGTATAGAATGTTGCTACTATTTTAGTCAATTTCGCTCTAGAACAGGGATCCCCAAACTACAGCCCTCGGACCAAATCCGGCCCGAGGCCTTTTAAAAAATAGATGTAATACCTACTGCTAATGTCACATAAAAATACCTACAAATATAACTTATGTTGAATTGGTATCCTTGCAATAATATGAAGAAATAATTTGTAACTCTGAAATCATATTTGGGATCTTTAAAGCGTAAATATTAATAAAGTTTTCAATTCACCTACATACATAATTATATGTATGTAAAACATTTTATTTTGTTAATATTTAAGATTCAGTTTGTTCGCTTGATAATATTGTAATTTCAGTTTGACTGACACTTCCCTAATCTTTTAAAATACAAGTTTTTTTCGCAACACTCACGCACACTACAGCTCAAAAAAGCACCATTTTTCTTTCGCACATGTTCCATATAAATAATTACATTCCAACAGGATCAAGTTGACTTCCGAGAAAATTTTGTTATCAGAAAAATATAGTAATAAGTTCGCCAAATGAATAATAATAATAAATTTAAATCAATTTCCAGCCATCTCATTTACAAAGTCCTCGGACGTATGTAACAGGAAACGTTGTCACGCCACGGAAAACGCGGTTTATGTGAACATGGGCGCCGTGGGGTTAAACAATTTCAGCCCGGTAATTGATGGCCACTGCAACGTGACGAGCTGATGTTACGATTGAAAATGTCGCGGGCTATAATAAAAAATTGCGTTGGGATTTACGAGTCGACGCTTAGAATAAACGGCTGACAACATATAACTTATCAAATAGAAAAAAAAATGGACTTGGTAAACACGAATGAGTGTTTTGGTGATAACAAATGGTTTATTGTTATTAAAAAAATCACGTTTAACTACAAATTTGAGTTAAGAAATCAGTCATTGCAATTTGAATGTAATTATTGTATCTGCGAAACAAGGATGGAATGAACAATTTCCAGCTTTGGAAGAAAACAAAGAATATTGGACAAAAAAACATTTTATTTTTCGACTTCCAGCGATAAACAAGTATTTACGCCTTCTTTAGATGCCAATTAATCCAAATCGAAATAGGCATTTGTGGCAGCAATTACTTTGAAATTAGAAGCGTATTTCCTACCAGCATAAAACTTATACATGCTCAGAAACAAGCTAAAATCCGAAGGGGCCAAGTCTGGTGAGTAGGGTGTATAAGAAAGCAATTATTCTAAGCCAAGTTCATGAATTTTAGCCTTCTGTTGAGTAACAGCAAATCCAAATTTTGTCCACGTTTACAAAGTGACGCGAAAAGTTGGATTGCGCTTGAATATTGCCAAAGTTTACTCGGATACATTCCGTACTAATTTTCTTGTGAAATCTGACCGCGCGAATAACAATAAAGGGAGAGGAGCTAAGAAAAATATGCTTCACTGTCATTTTGTTGTGAAACGTCATTGCGCAAGTGTTATAGGATTGCCAATTGCACGCTTTTGGTGCGGACATACGCGTTTTTGTAAGAAAATATTAATGTGTACGTTGCACGCATGATATTGAAGAAATTGGTAGTAATGTAGGTACGCTTTTTGTTTACAACTTTTGTGTTTTTAAACAAGCAACAATAAAAATTTAAAACACAAGCTGATGTAATTCTGTTTTTTTTTAAATTTTTGACCAAAATGGATATTATTAGTGAAAGTTTTTACCTTTATTAAAAATAAGTATGTGAGGAGTGTGGAGCGATCTGATAAAAAAAATTTAAGAGTTTGCCTTAAAACTGCAATTTTGGATGATAAAGTATGTACTCTACATTATCTAATTTGGCATTAAAACACGTTTGGTCTTTTAAAATTTTAAAAAATCACCTTCGACGCATGCTGTTTCCTCCCCCCCACTTTTTTGTGCCAATTTCTTGTGAATAAAAAAAGAGGTCGTCGGGTACCGGTTTGATTTTACGAAAATATGGTAAGCCTACTTATGGGCAGTTTACACGGTGACACTAGCGTCGCGACATCAAATGGCACAACATCGCTTGTCATTCGGTGTCACGGCATTGGGTGTTCACACGTAAAATTATTTATTTGAGCGTCGCGACATCAAAATAAAAATCGCCGCTCTTGTAACTGCATCAACGTGTGTTGTAGAACAACTAATTATTTTGAAGTCGCTATATTCAGGAATAGATTTTGATAGATTTGTCCCATTAACATGGGTATTGCTGATAATGGTCTACTCTAAACATCTGAACATATCTATTGAAGACATAATGAATACAATGCCAATGTAGTAAAGCAAAATATAAATATAGTTTTCAACTATTTCTTAAAATAAACTAGTGTTTCATTGTACCCCTTTAGAAAAGTGCGAGTGTTTCAACCAACCTTAGACATGGGCAGGGGCGGACAGGCCCGCCGGGCAACCGGGCAAATGCCCGGTGGGCCGCTGGGTTCAAGGGCCGATGTCGGTGGCGTTAACACTAAATCATTTCCAAATCTAAATGAATTTTTCTACTACTATAATCAGCTTTATTTTACCAACTTAATAAAAAAATGCCGGGTGTTAGTGTTTTTTTTTAGTGACTGTTTACGTCAGCGCATAAATAAAAAACCCTAAGTCGATGTCTGCTGAGACTGTTGACAGCATTTGGGGAGTCTACAGGCTACCAATAGTACCAATACAAGTTTCTTTATTTTTTGTTCAGTGTGAAAATTAAAGACAGATTAATGATTAATTAACCAAGTAAGTTTCGTTGTTAAATTATAAGTGATATAAGCTGAAGTTAGACTGGACACGTATCACTAAATTTTTTAAAGAATATTGTGTTTGAATAAATTTTGGACATTATACGCATGCAGCATAAACTGCATTATTATTATATTATCCAAAATTTGTATTATTATATTAATATGTACTTAATTAATTAAATGACTGTGAATATACATATATTTACTTGGCTATTTTTAATCTTCTAATTATTTAGAATTAATTATTAAATACATTTGTTTGGATACAAATTTCAGTATGTACAGGGTGGCCTATTTTCGATAGAAAAAAACTAAGTACGTAGTCTCGATTTCTTTTTCGAGAGAAATTCGTTACCGTAAACAGGTTTTTGATATCTTTTTTAATTTTTGAAATATAGCCAAAAACCGATTTTTGGCAATTTTCAAAAATGTTAAATATCTTGCTTAAACGAAAAGATAGAGAAAAACTTTAAAAATATTTTTGGCATGGTTTTTTGTTCTTAATAAGATGGCGATATTTAATTTGTTTTTAATAATATAAATACCGATATATTACACCCAACTTTCTTATTTTAAATAGCAACCATAAGCAAATTATATATTTTTGAAAAGCGCAAATAATAAACTTTCGATTGATGTCAAAGCCAACTATGGTTGCCATTTAATATAAGAAAGGCGTAATATATCAATATTTGTATGAACAAAAAAAAAATTAACATCGCTATCTTATTAAGGACAAAAAAACATGCAAAAAATGTCCTTAAAGTTTTCTCGATCTTGTCGTTTAAGCGAGATATTTAACATTTTTGAAAACACCAAAAATGGTGTTAGATATATTTCGAGTATGAAAAAAGATATCATAAATGTTAAATATCTCGCTTAAACAAAAATCTTTTTACGGCAATAAATTTCTCTCGAAAAAAGAAATCGAGACTAAGTACGTACTTAGTTTTTTTCTATCTTGGATAATAACCGAAATACCCTGTATAGGCATCGAAAATAAGCCACCCTGTACAGTCTACAGATAATACCTCTAAATTACACTATGGGTGGTTTCGACACCGTTATTGTAAGTTGAAAAGCGTAAGTTAGGGTACATTTTTTATACGTGATTTTTTTATGCAAATCCAATAACTTACTGGCAACCTTTAAGCAAATTTAATATCGAAAATGCGGGGAGGGGCAAAAACAATCAATGCCATAAAAACGATATCGCGAAAGTTTATTTTACCTATGTGGGCCGATTTTGGAGAAATTGCCAGGTCAGTTTTATGCACCCAGTCCGCCCCTGGACATGGGGCACTTTGAAACATTTGGTTTTTGTTACAAAATAGCTGCTTACTTCTCAAATTTGGTTTTCTAACAACAATTAATTCAATTACTTATTAGATACATTAATAAGTGCCATCTTTTATATGTACTTTTTTTGTTTTAATACTAAAAAAGTCATGTTTCAACGTGCTCCATTTTACTTTACCCTAGCCTCATTTAGGTAAGTAGAATCTCTCTTATAGTTGATGTTAGTTGGGAATGAACTCTTATTATGAAAGTATTTTTATCATTGCGCGTATTTCAGTTTTCTTCATATTGTTTACAAAACGCAGAATTTGCTTACTTTGGCCAATGCAAAGTATCTGACATAACCTTACGGACTTCAAAGTTAAACTAATGAAGGAGAACACTCAAGGAACAATATACAATTTATGAAAATTTGCTCGCTTTATAGAATTGGCCGAAAATTATTCATCTATACTCGTAAATAGGGTAAAGACTGTATTTAAAAGCTTTTAGGATTAAGTTAAACAACTTATTTTATCTTAAAAGTACGTCAATTTTGAATAAAAACACGTCGTTTGATGTCATTCAACGCACAAAAACAAACTTTACAAAATACAAGCAAAAATATGTGAACCTAATCCTATTAAATATTGCCAGTCTTTATAATGATTAAAATTTAATTTCTAAATATATTAAATAAAACGTTTTACTTCTCTAGAAATAATAATTAGGCATATTGGTAATTAATATAAATTTGTTATTAATTAAATCGGACTTTATTTGATGTTTGATTTGCTACTAACGCAAACTTGGTAATTTTATTTATAAGCACTTTGATAATTTATCACTTATAAATAAAACTGTCAAGGTCAAGGATCGTAATTAAAAACTATTGTTTAAACTCTTAAAAAAAAAAATTACTTTAAAGTAAGGTCTGTCAGAAACACACACATTTATATTGCCAACAAACTCTGTGACGTAGAGTAAAATTGTACTCATTGTGCAAATAATTACAAAAGAAAACATTTTTTTTTTAAGATGAAAACGCCTTAAGCTGACTTCCTCTCCAAAACTTTCTTTAATTTTTTTAGTTTACTTCACAGTTAACAGACTACTGAACAAAAATGTTTTACGTATTCCACGTAACATAAATTTTCACGAAACAATGCTAGGATTTGCTAATGTCGAAACAATCGGTTATCTTTGCCATGACATCTAGCAAAGTTTATCTGGCCCCGCCTTTTTCGCACCGATAGCCAAAACTGCACGGAACCAACGTTCAGCTTGGGTTAATTTATAACATAAATTAGCACATACAAATTTTAAAGCGTGTCTGTAAATTTACTGAATCTGCTTATGTTTGCAGTAAATTAATAGCCAGTAGCTACTCGTACATACAGTCTGCCCAGAATAACTTGAAAATCATGACAATATTAAAAAGTATAAGCCTGCAGTTACTAATTTAGGCATAAGTGTACAGAATTTCGAGTAAAATTTCAGAAAAGACAAACGGAAAAACCAGAAAATGTAATTTTTAAGCTTCAGAAATATCTCATTTAGAGGTAATTAAACAATTTTTTTTCCATTGTATGCGAATAATTGGAACATTTTTTATTTAATATATTTTCAATTGTCAATATTTTATTTGCATTAGACGCTTTAATGGATTTTCACACCGATAACTAGAAATAACTTTTAGTAAATAAAAATGTAATGAATAAAAAATATAATGTTATTGGTTTCTTGACCGCAACTGATGAGATAGTTTTTTTGTATCGTGAATGATGAGGTGAGATTAGAAGTAACCCAATTTAAAATGCAGCCCTAGCAATAAAAAGTACTTCTGTGGTCATGAATATACAGGGTGGTCCACAGAGAAGGGCCTCTATTGGGTTCTCGTAAACGATAAGAGCTACAAATAAGTTTAAATTATACGAACTGTTTTCTCTTCTGAGGCTTATTTTGTAATGCTTTAATTATTAAATAAGTTCCATGGCACGCTAGATAATAAACAAAAATCAAAATGCACATATTTTTAAAATCGTTTATAACTCGGTTATGTTTGATGGTACAAAAACACTTTTGGGGAAAAAATTGTACATTTTTTTACGCATTATTTAAATTATTAGATAAATTGAAAACTTGCATTTAAAAAATGTCGATTTTGATTTTTGTATATTATCTAGTGAATCTAGTGTGCCATGGAACTTTTTAAAAACATTAAAGCATCAAGGAATAGGGCTCAGAAAGGGGAACAATTTGTCTAATTTAAACTTCTTTGTAGCTCTTTACGAGATTCCAATAGTGGCCCTTCTCTGTGAACCACCTTGTATACAAAAAAATAATGGTCATTTATTGCTATATTTTTTACAAAGTCCACATGAATTATCTGAACGTTAGATTTTGTGCAAATTTAAAATAAAATTCAATGTAAAGACAAAATGTAAACATTTTAAGGATAGTTCACACTAACGTCGTGACACTAGGTGCCATGGCATCAAATTTCGTCGTCTGAACAGCCTGATGTCGCGATGCCACGATGTCATGACGCTAGTGCCGCGATGTCGCGACACTGACATTGACAGTGCGGTATTTGACGTAAGCCTACCACATTTTTATATTTTGACATAACAGACAAATAATATACATTTGTTTGTCATCGATTCCCAATTTATCATGTTCCCAATAGATGCTCCAACGATTTTAGAGCATTATCAACAATATCCTTGTTTATGGGACAAATCTATTACCGAATACAGCGACGTCAAAATAATTAGTTGCTCTACAACACTCGTTGCTGCAGTTACAAGAGCGGCCATTTTTATTTTGATGTCGCTACGCTTAAATATATCCTTTTACGTGTGAACAACACCCAGTGCCGCGACACCGAATGTCAAGCGATGTCGTGACATTTGATGTCGCGACGCTAGTGTCACCGTGTGAACTACCCATTAGAAATGTTTAACCGGGAACAACTGACTTTAAAACAAGAAGTAAAAGTTTATGTTTAATCATATTGCGTCAAAAATCGCCATCTGAGGTGAGGTGTAATAAGCTCCAAAAATAAAATATAATCAAAATAACTTGAAAATATTTCATGTGTTTAAGATCTTTACACTTTAGAAATGTAGTAGATAAAATTCACAGATAAAAAATCGAGTGTATACTTACTAGGGAAGCAAATCTTATTTTCATGGGGAAAAATAAAGATTTAAATGTACAAGTTATCCAGTAAATCGTTTAACAATTATTATTGCAGAGTTTTTAAAAAACAATTTCTACCATTAGATATTCTTTTTTTCATAACTTAAAGGATTCTATAAAAAAGGAAAAACCGTGATATCTCGTTTTTGTTTTAAGTCCATTTTTAAAACGGTGTGGATTATCTGAAATTTGAAAGCTTTTTTTTTATTCAACCGACTCTAAATGACCTAACATTTTCTGAGATGGCGATAAAGTTACTTTGAACAGATGCAAATAAAACCCGGCTTCTTCTTTTGCAGACAATTTAATGCGATACTTTTTTCGGAAGACAAAAAACTGCAGTTGCAAATGGTAGTATGTGACATTAAAACTGGCGACTTTATTAGTATTGCACACGGTCACAAAAACTGGCTATAAATCTATATAAAGAGAAGACAGATTTAGACCCTCGCTGAGTTATACACCTTTTTATTTTACCTCGCCACAAAGCATCTGATTTGAACTTTGAGTATCATAAAGCGACGTCATTAAATAAATCCAAAGATCTTTTTCTTCAAGTTCAGGGTAGCTACTTCCGATCTGAACTTCAACAAACTAGCAAACTTTATAAGTACTTTGTAAAACATGAAATAGTCTCAGAAGTCGCTAATGTATATACAACCAGTCTGGGAATATTTAATTAGATTATAAAAAGCTAGTCCAGTTCATGACTTTACTAAACACACTTTGTATTTATACAGGGTGTAGACTCGGATCACGCAACATAGCAATTTCAATGGTAAAATTTTAAAAGTCGTATTCTTGCTCCCCTAATTTTTTTAGAAAAAAAGTGCAAATACGTTTTTTGTAGAGAAAAAAATTCTGTATTCATAAATGTAATCAATATTACTTTTTCGTTTTCCAATAACTAAAAATTAAGCAATTAAAAAACGCGTTTTGACAAAAATCTGTACTGCCTTGGAATTATGCCATGACAACTGCCCAGCCTAATATCACTTACACTGTCACTTTGACGTGAAGTTTATTCATAATAATCATTTTTATTATATCTTGAAATGAAAACATAACTAACTGTGTAAAATAAATGTTTGATAAAATATAAAGGTTTTAAAAATGAATTTCGCGTCAAAGTGACAGTATAAGTGACATTAGGCTGGGCAGTTGTCATGGCATAATTCCAAGGCAGTACAGATTTTTGTCAAAACGCGTTTTGTAATTGCTTAATTTTTAGTTATTGGAAAACGAAAAAGTAATATTGATTACATTTATGGATACAGAATTTTTTTCTCTACAAAAAACGTATTTGCACTTTTTTTCTAAAATAATTAGGGGAGCAAGAATACGACTTTTAAAATTTTACCATTGAAATTGCTATGTTGCGTGATCCGAGTCTACACCCTGTATATTCTGCAGCCTAAACTACTTGAAGTTTCGAAATTAATTCATTAATCGTCAATCAGTTTCAGATGGATGCACTAATAGAGAATCTATGTAAGTATTAAAAGGTAATAAAAAATTGTAGGGTATCTAAGTTACTAAAATCTGATTTAGGTCTACTTTTTCGAGATAAATTTTTCTGTTATCAGATTAGTTGGAGAGGTTTTCGCTTTTTCTCTATACTTAGATGAAAATTGAAATTTACACGATTTTCTAAATTAGTCATAACTACTTTATTATACAAGTTTAGGTCAAAGTCCTGGAACGGTAGTTGTTTATCTTTGTTATTTTTAAACCTATTTTTAAAATTTGGGTTAAATATATGGTCGAACATAAATAATTTATTGACGATATTTTAAATTTTTTTGCCTTATCGGCTTAGCAGGAAATGATCCCAAATTTATTTTTTTTTAATAAAACCTGAGTATTTTTACATTTTCGGATGCAGGATACATTCAAAACCATCAAGAGCTTTATTTTAAAATAGGGTTAATAATATAACTGAAAAAAGTGGCTATGACACAATCAAAATAAATGTAACTACTGTCAGTTTGTTGTAAAATTTTAATTTTTTTTATCATTAAAATCTTTGATAATGGCAGTAAGAGTTATAGAATCAAAGCGAATTAAAATTTTGATGATTATGTACCTTTAACTGTCAATATCAACGTTTTTAATGATAAAAAAATTAAAATTTTACAACAAACTGACAGTAGTTACATTTATTTTGATTGTGTCATAGCCACTTTTTTCAGTTATATTATTAACCCTATTTTAAAATAAAGCTCTTGATGGTTTTGAATGTATTCTGCATCCGAAAATGTAAAAATACTCAGGTTTTATTAAAAAAAAAAAAAATTTGGGATCATTTCCTGCTAAGCCGATAAGGCAAAAAAAATTTAAAATATCGTCAATAAATTATTTATGTTTGACCATATATTTAACCCAAATTTTAAAAATAGGTTTAAAAATAACAAAGATAAACAACTACCGTTTGCAGCAAACTGACAGTAGTTACATGTATCATGATTCTGTGATAGTTGTTTTAATTCTCTTATTAACCTCATTTTAAAATAAAACTCTTGGTGATGTTTTTAAATGTAGCTTTTTTATTCTGCCATACGAAAACCTAAAAATATACAGTGTGTTTCATTTATAAACATTAAGTTGGGGTCATTTCCCGCTAAACCAGAAAAGCCAAAAGAATATCACCTATAAGTTCTTTATTTTTTGCCATGTATTCAAGCCAAATTTTTAAAAAAGGTTTGAAAATATCTAAGATAATTAACCTTTCGAAGACTTTGTCCCACCCCCATACCGGGTGTAAATGAAGTGTGGTACACCCCATTTTTTTTTCTTTAGTTTTGATTTTAGATAAATGAAATTGTAAACATATGATATGTGCAAAAAACCGGGCTTTTTGAGCTCATGCACACATTTTTTTCACTACCGGCTTCACCGGAAATGACCCCAACTTTGTTATTTTAAATGGAACACCCTGTATATTTTTACATTTTTGGAAAGAGGAAGCGATTTTGGACACACTGCACTATTTTGGTTAATTTTTATAACCTAAAAAAATTTTTGAAACAAAATTTAATTTTTGTTTAAGGGTGCCGTGACCTGCATAAATTGAATTTTATTATGTCAACAATTGCTCAAAAAACGTTTTTGTAAACATTTAGGTTACTTTAATCGGCTTTGAAGGTTGCTGAATCGGTTTTTTGACAAAAAGTAAATTTTTTAAGTGGAACTATGTTGGTACAAGCGGCTATTTAAACGGAGCATCTTCTAACGAATCCATCGATACCAATAACTTGTTGTATTTTTATTAAAAGTCTGCTTCAAAAACTTCAAATTATTGTGAAGTGTGTTCGTTTGCCTTTCCTTACCAATCCAAATTCCATTTATAATCAGAATTGGTGACATTTTTGCAATTCACATGAACTAAACAATGACTTATTGATAGTGATAGTGTTTTTTTCTTATGTCTTAGAAACTCTAATTTAAATATTTGGTATAAATTCCTATATCGATATTCTATTACAGTAAATTGAACAACCTTGTCAATTATTACACTTCTCTGTTATCCCCACATATGTTTTTCTTAATTTCTGATAATAATTAGATTCATAAAGTCTGAAAATTAAATATTGGTGGATACGATAACCTTAAAAATCCAAGAAGTTAAGTTCGTTATTTTGTTGTTGTTAAGTGGGTTAGGTACATAACACATTTTTTAGAAGTCTTAAAACCTCTTTTACGCTTTTAAAATTAGATGAGCACCTAAAAGCAGCTAAATTCAACTACTCTGGCTCTTTTATGGTGCACCACTCAAGTAAATCTTATGACAAAAGACGCGACAAAAGCACAGAGTATGAATTTCATTAATAATACAATCAAGTGTTTATTTCTTTTAAGAAATGAAATTTATGCGGCAGCAATTTTATTTTGCGCTTTAAAACGAAGGCTTATTTCTGGTCTACGTCCCGACACAACAAAAATATTTTTAAGAATATTAAACACAAAATATTTAATATCTTAACTCTTTATTTTATTAAATATATTTTTGGTTGTGGTCCAAAAAGCTTTGTTTTTTTCATAAACAAAGGAAAGTATAAAATTAGATTTCTTCTTTTAAAAACATCCGGCGTTTTAAAGTCTAAACAATTGAGTAGTTAATCACACCTTAACCGTGCAAATAGCTTTAAGGCATAAAAACAAATTTTCATGCAAAAAAATTATACACAGGGTGATTGATTGAGACCGGGACTTAAAAAGATATGAAGAATGAAAAAGGGTATTGATCTGAAATTTTAATGAAAATATTTTCAAGATGACTACACTTCCGGATACACAGGAAGTTGACGTCTACTTTCTTATTTCAAATACAATGGTCTATTTTTTATTGCGTATTTGGAGTTCACATTATTTTAGAGGGACTTTTAATAGCTTTCTCTATACCTAAGTGCAGTAATTTTTTTTAGATTTTTGGACTTTTTTTGAAAATGTTTTGATTTTCACTGTGATGCTTAATATTACCTATCTACCGCCGCCATTTTTAAAGAGAAAACCCTCAAATTAAGACTATGCATAGAAGAAACCTTGGAGTTCATGCTGGAATTTTTCCAATCGATGCATTACTTACAGGCTGTCCAAAATTTAATTTTCTTTTATAATGCAAAATTAAATTCTGCATCAATCTGTATTAGCATAGTCTAAATTTGAAAAATGGCGGCGGTAGATAATATTAGGCATCACAATGAATATCAAAAAATTTTCTAAAATGTCCAAAAATCTAAAAAACGACTGCACTTAAGTATAGAGAATTAAAAGTCCCTCTAAAATAACGTGTCAAATCCAAAAATGCAATAAAAAATATACCATTGTATTTGAAATAAGAAAGTAGACGTCAACTTCCGGTATATCCGGAAGTGTCGCCCTCTTAAAAATATTTTCATTACACAAATCAGATGCCATTATAGTCATAACCAAAATTTCAGATCAAAACCTTTTTTTGTTCTTCATAACTTTTTAAGTCCCGGTCTCACTCAATCACCCTGTATAGATATACGTTTTTTTTTACGGATAAATGAAATGAAATTAATTTCCATTACATTTCAAAGAAAATCAATTATGCTTTTTACAACTTTACATATTTATGAATAAAATATATGTATTTTGATGAGTATTTTATGTGACCAAGACGAAGATATAATTTTAGGTTGTGGCTATTTGCACCTACAGTAGGTACGAATAATTGGCTATTTGCACCTACTGTAGGTACGAATAATTGGCTATTTGCACCTTTAATTTTTCATAAATAAACTTTTATACAGATGATATGTGTAAATACTGTGTTATATGAACACATGTACACTATTATTTCAATTCCGGTTTCGTCGGAAATTACCTTAACTTTGTTATTTCAACTGGAACACCCTGTATATTTTATATTTTTAGAAAGAGGAGGCATCTCTGAATACAACTGCATCATTTTGATTAATTTTAATAACCTTAAATAATTTTTGGACAAATATTTATTTACCGTTAACCTGCATAAATTGAATTTTATTATATCAACAATTGCCCGAAAAAGGTTTTTCGTACATTTTAATTAACATTTAGGTTACTTTAATCGACTTTGAAGGTTGCAGACTATTTTTTGACCAATACCATACCATATTTGTGTTGAAAGGTTGCCTGCCTCAAAGACTTATATTATAAAAACTTATTTAGATATTCTATTAGTCGTAGTATACTGTCATAATTGCATCAAAATTATCACTAATTTTTTTAATTAAATAACTATATTAGTTACAATTATAATTTGTTTTGTTGCACTTAGTAACAGTGTACTGCGATTAATAGGATATCTTAACGTTTTTATAATATTTTAAGTCTGTGAAGCAGCAATCCAACACAAATGTAAGTTATTGGTATTGTTAAATTCGTCATGAAATACTCTATTTAAATAAGTGCATGTACTACTGCATCTGCATTTGTCACAAAACCGATTTGCAATCTTCAAAGCCGATTAAAGTAACCTAAATGGCAATTAAAATTTACAAAAATATTTATCGGACACTTGTTGGCAAAATAAAATTCAATGTATGCAGGTCACAGCTCACTTAATAAAAAACTAAATTATTGTTAAAAAATTATTTAAGGTTATTTAAATTAACCAAAGTTCTACACGGTAGAGGGACTTATGACTAAATAACAATAAAAAAGTAACCAAACCAGTGCAGTTGAAATCATAATTGCCTCCTCTTTCTAAAAATGTAAATATATAGGGTGTTCCATTTGAAATAACAAAGTTAGGGCAATTTCCGGGGAAACCAAAAGTGAGATAATAGTGTACATAAGTATGTTCAAATATTCCGGTTATTTACACCTATCATAATTATGTCTAAAAGTTTATTTATGTACAATTAAAACTAAAGCAAAAAAGGAGGTGTACCAGGCCTTAGTTACAAGCGGTATATGCCTATACAGTAGGTGCAAATAGCCAATTATTCGTACCTACTGTAGGTGCAAATAGCCAATTATTCGTACCTACTGTAGGTGCAAATAGCCAATTATTCGTACCTACTGTAGGTGCGAATAGCCAATTATTCGTACCTACTGTAGGTGCAAATAGCCAATTATTCGTACCTACTGTAGGTGCAAATAGCCAACTATTCGTACCTACTGTAGGTGCAAATAGCCAATTATTCGTATCTACCTACAGTAGGTGCAAATAGCCAATTATTCGTACCTACGGTAGGTGCAAATAGCCAATTATTCGTATCTACCTACAGTAGGTGCAAATAGCCAATTATTCGTACAGTAGGTGCAAATAGCCAATTATTCGTACCTACTGTAGGTGCAAATAGCCAATTATTCGTACCTACTGTAGGTGCAAATAGCCAATTATTTGTACCTACTGTAGGTGCAAATAGCCAATTATTCGTACCTACTGTAGGTGCAAATAGCCACAACCATAATTTTTTGCTAATAATATGTCTATATATTTCTGTGTGTTTTGGATAAAAAATTGAATTTTTTTCTTGTATTCGGCCTACATACACATCATGACACATTTCGTCAAAATTGCTTCAACATTCTTGGTCGTGTTCTATTTTCTCGCTGTCAGGAAAATTTATATAGGACATGAAGGATAGAAATATTATTTTCCAACAGTATTTTATACGGAGTATGCACTAGAAGCGTGGACATTTTTTAAGTTAGAAGTTTCGTTAAATTCGTTTTTAAAATTGTCGGGGTATTTATTTATCTACATTTTTAGCTCAATTTTTGATACTAGGTATAAGTTTATGATAAACAATTTATTACAAATGAATCGCATAATTAACTAGTTTGTTTGGAATATGTGCAGCTTTTATCTGTATTTCTCAATAAATTTGACAACTTTTAAGAAGTCTTTGAATAGACAAGATCAAGATTAGTACCCATAAATTGCAAAGATAAAATTTAAAAGATGAGAATAAATATTAAGCTTCTTTTTAACGTACAAGGTATTCTGTAGCAGTAACCTACATTTTTAACATCAAAGAACATATTTTTAATCAAGTGAAAGTTGTAACGTTGAGTAGAAATTTTATACAGGGTGATTGAAATTCGAGTTTAAACATCTCCCTTATTATAATAGCTAGAGTATGGTTTAAATTTGGCAAAGTTGCTAAATTTGATACTCATTGATAATCCAAAGAGACATTGGAAATATCTCAAGCGATATCAAAGAAAATTAGGATAAACCGGAAAATACGATTTTTGAAAATCGCCTATAACTCCTTTGGAATTTGAAATATTTTAAATGTGTAAAAACATTGCCGTAGCTACTTTTTAAGCCGACTCGGATAGTAGTCATAAATTTGCCCTAGATCGATTCGTTTTTGTTTTTGGGCAACCAACTTTATTTTTTCTTATGGGCGCAATTTATGCAGCATTTATTTTCTGATTCCATTGATGTATCACACATTGTATTTTACTTCTTTATTCATTGTCAAATTTAAAAAAAAGGTTTTAAACAATTGTAGATTGGTTGCCATGGAAATGATATAAACCACCGGCCTACCTGATTTATAGTGGTTGTTTTTTAAAACGCATTTTTTCAAATTTGACAGTGAATGAAGTAGTAAAATACCATGTGTGATACATCCAAGAATTAAGAAAAATAAATTCTATTTGATTATGTAAATAGCAAAAATTGCGCCCATAAGAAAAACTAAAGTTGGTTATCATAAAACAAAAACGAATCGATCTAGGAAAAAAATGTGACCACCATCCGAATCGGCTTAAAAAGTTGCTTCGGCAATGTTTTTACACATTTAAATTATTTCAAACTCCAAAGGAGTTAAAGACGATTTTCAAAAATCGTATTTCCCGGTTTTTCCTAATTTACTCGGATACCGTTTGAGATATTTTCAATTTCTCTTAACATTATTGGACATGAAATTTAGCAACTTTGCCAAATTCAAACCTATACTCTAGATATCATAATGAGCAAGATCCCCACGCTTAAACACGAATTTTAATCACCATGTATATTAAAATTAATTAAAAATTAAAAACCGCTAAAAAATATGTTTAGTTGTTAACGCATCGTAATATGTAAGTACTGTAAAGGACTTTTGGATCTAGGACAAGACGTAAACTGTAAAAGGTGTCTTATTAACAACTAAAAACCGAGTTTACTCTGCTAAACAATGTTATCTGTGCTACTGTTTGCAAAATAATAAACTGTATAAAACAAATTTAAATCACTTAACTCTTTTTTTTTTACATAATGTCTATACGAGGAGTCTCAAAGGCTAGACTAAAAATAAACTTTAATCTGATTTCTATTGCTTTCTTACTTCACTAACTAATTAATGTTTTTGCTTTGTGCTTCATTTCTTTTATTAAAAAATTTTTCAACTAAAAAAAAATGCCCAATGCAACTATTTTTTGTGTGCTGATGTTATTACATTTTGCGTTAGACGTTTCGTCCATGTTGAATCGTAATCAGCTTTTTTATTTATTATAGTCGTGTGCATACAAATGTATTTTTTGTGTTGTTTTTCTCAGATTGTTTTAATACAATGATATACCGGGTGTAACTGAAATCAGGCTCACCCCCTTTTTTTCTTTAGTTTTGAATTTAGACAAATGAGATTTTAGACGTATAACATTTGCAAAAAACTGGATTATTTGAACATGGTTACACTTTTGTTTCACTTCCGGTTCTGCCGGAAATGACCATAACTTTGTTATTTTAAATGGAACACCCTGTATATTTTTACATTTTTTGAAAGAGGAAACGATTTTGGATACAACTGTACTATTTTGGTTAATTTTTATAACCTCAAATATTTTTTTAACAAAAATTAAATTTTTTATTAAGTGTGCCGTGACCCGCATAAATTAACGCATAACTTAAATTTTATTTTGTCAACAAGTGTCCGAAAAACGGTTTTGTAAAAAAACACAAAAAAAGCATTTGTTTTGTTGCCATTTGGCATAGGCAACTATGATATTAGGATATCTTACCAACATCTTACAATAATTTGAAATTTTTAATGCCTGCTCCTAATAAAAATACCAAGTTATTGGTATTGTTGAATTCGCCAGAAAATACTTTATTTAAATAACCGCATGCGCCACTATCGTTCCATTTAAAAAAATTGATTTTTTGTCAAAAAACCAATTTCGCAACCGTTAAGGTCTATTAAAGCAGCCCAAATGTCAATTAAAATTTACAAAACCGTTTTTCTGACACGTTTTGACATAATAAAATTCAATTTATGCGGATCACGGCACACTTAATAAAAAATTTAATTTTTGTCAAAAAATTATTTGAGGTTATAAAAATTAACCAAAATGGTACAGTTGTATCCAAAATCGTTTCCTCTTTCCAAAAATGTAAAAATATACAGGGTGTTCCATTTAAAATAACAAAGTTATGGTCATTTCCGGCGGAACCGGAAGTGAAACAAAAGTGTACCCCTGTTCAAATAATCCAGTTTTTTGCAAATGTTACATGTCTAAAATTTCATTTGTCTAAATTCAAAACTAAAGAAAAAAAAGGGGGTGAGCCTGATTTCAGTTACACCCGGTATATCTTTAAATTCTGAATATTTAGAATAACTGTTTGTGCAAAAATCCAAAGGGCGCATAATATAAATCACAAATCTAATGACGAACCGAAATAGACGCAACTTGTGACAAAAAATCAAATATATCAACGTATGGAGAACCAAAGCCTGCCTTACAACAGTGTTTTAAGTTTTCCAATGTTGAACATTGAACAGAGCACGCTATTAAGGGTTTGCTTAAAATTTCTTCGAGAAACTAACAGTCAAAGTTTAGCCACAGATTTTCACTTCACGCATCACTTAAGATCAGCGTCAAATCTAGTTTAAATTTACTTTGATAATTAACACCTAATTAACGTCATTGTAGATGACTTAATTGAAAACCAATATGGTATCACATGAAGGATGAGCCTAAGCATCAACTGAAAATTTGTTTAGCAAGTTTATTACCGAGTATAATCTCACTTTAACTTAATAATTCTTAATATACTTATGAAAATGATAAATGAAATCTAACAGCATTATTTTGTTGTGCAACTTTATTCGTTTAACTGTTTTCTATGCATGCAAAACTTTTATTCTCAATAAAGACCTGGAAACGAAATGAAAGTATGGAAGAGAAGAATACTCAGGAGAATATTTGAAGGCATAAATGAAGGAGGCTGGTGAGAACAATAATGAATCAGGAAGTCATGAAAATGTATAATCAAAGAAAAATAACCATCACGATTTTAAAGATTGCGATGGCTAGGTCACATCAGCAGCTCACGAAATGGAAGAATAATAAAGATTTAACAAAAAATGAAAGAGTTTGGCAGGGGGAGAGATAGATGGGATAAGTAAAAAAATCTTGCGCAACTCCAGATCTGAGAGTGGGAGGAAATTTCAACAGATAAAAAGAAGTGGAAGATTATTATGCATGCCTTTGGCCTTTACACTTGTAGCTCTGTTATATGTAAATAAAATTACATAAACACCTGTCCTTGTAAGGATAATAAACAAGACAGAGGCAAGGTGGTAGTGTTTTGTTACTATAATTTCTCAACACTTGTTTGTTATAAATGTAAACGTAGCTGCAACTGACAAACTACAAAATAAACTATTGTTGGAAACTGACGTAATAGCAACGTTAAACAATTTATTTCTATTTAATTAATTTGGGTCTCTGGCTTCCCCTACCCATATTAAGTATAATTTTAGACACAAAGGTTTCTCATTTTCCTATTTGTTGGGTGACCACATAACTTTACCTAGCTTATAACGTAAATGATAGAATTTCCCAACAAATTTAACCAACTATGCACTAATGTTAATACAGTGAAAATCTATTCTAACAGGAATTTAATACGTTGAATTATAAACTTTATGAGCTAATAAAACTTTTGGGATCGTATTTACAGTTATATAAACCGGACATTAAGGAGTCACTAAAGGTACCCAAATTGTGTGTTTATTAGCAAAGAACCAAAACATAGTAGCAGGAATCGTTTAAAAGCTTTGTTTCAAAGAAGTAAGTTTGGAATAGTTAGTGAAACTTGCTAGTATTTTAAATTATTTTTTAATTATTGATATTTTCAAGAAACGTAATGTTTTTGTTGATAAGAACTACTTTCCGTGTCAGCCTTGAAATTTCTAATGAGGAAGTAAATAAGGTTTCTATTTACAACGCCACTTTAAAGGAAATTTTGGGTTTATTTCCTGCGAGAAACGCGTCTTCGAATACTAATCAAGTCTACAATGTTAATGCAATCAACGTGATACAATAGCTATATGTACTTATTTATTGTTCCATTCTTTAACTAACTTTTTTTTACATTTTAATTGCTAACGGGGTGTGCAGTGGTAAAATAATCACGTGTTCAAGCTCATTAATTTGTATAATGATGTTCTTTGATCTGTAACTTTCCTATTCTTATTAAAACGATTTTGTTTTTGAACAAACACGTGCAAAACGACACCGTCTAGTACTTTTACTTGAAAAACAAATCGGTAAAATACGTCACCATATTATAACTTGTTGCTTGACGAGCAACCCTCCAAGGTAATTTATGAATTAAAAATTTTAAATTTCAAATCTGAAATGCAATTATTTGTGATATAGGCACAACCCTGATGTTTTATTCAAATTGAAAAACCCAAATATATCATCAATATTTTATTTTCATTTCAAAGTTGTAGTATTTTTTTAATGTAAGTGTAAGTAATACATTTGCTGAGAATATTATGAATAAAATAACAGTTTTTTTAATTACACCCATACATACATAGCGAAATATGATTTATATACAGGGTTTCGTAAAAAATGCGAAAACATTCGGAAGGTGTTTCCTTATCGAAGATTAACATTTTTTTCCCTTAAACGTCCCCTTTCAGAGTTACAATTACAACCCCTAAAGGGGAGCAGTAAAATTAGGCTTTTATTTTATTTCTCAAATTTGAATAAATGTAGGAGAATGATATTAGGTAGATGTTTTATACTTATTAAAAGGTTTCCCACAGTAATATTTTCAATCATCTCTCACCTTCACAGGGGGCTGAAAAGTGCGACCCCTGTTGGTTTTTTATTCAGCACTTTTTGGTGGGTTAAAATGTTGCAATAAATTTTTTTTTTCAAAAGCTTAATTTATTTATAAACTTTTTTTATTCTTTTACATTTCTCGTAAAAGCTACATTTTTTGAGTAACAAATAATGTAAGTGAACATGCACTATTTAATATTCCAATATAAAACGATGCATTTTGGTGGTTACCATGGTTTGTTTATGTTCATATTGGGTAGAATTGACGGGTGTAATTTATTTTGACGTTTACGCGGCGACAACGCTATAGCGATAAATTATTTGATTAAAAATGTATATATATAATTTATAGAAACGTCGGTAAACTTAATAGAGTTTTATGAATATTTTTAAATCAACTGTAATGCAAACCCATAATCAGGGCTGGTGCAAGAGTATCTGTCAAGTTGACACATGCTTACATTTTGGCATTTGTTTTGCATAAGCGCGGCCTACTTCGGTGCATAAAAATGCAATTAAATGGCTACTTTTGTGAAAAGTATTGAATATCCCAACAACTACGGGGTTTAGACATAGGACAACCCGTATAAAAATTAAAGAGAAAAACACCTATCGAACAGTAAAATAAAATAAGGTTAGTTACATTTGAAAGAAATGAGTTATGTCACTTTGAAGTTTGGAAATTTTGGCTTTTTTTTTGTGAACACCCTGTATCACTAAATTTAAATTTTAAACACTTGACCTAGAGTACAAAATGTTAGAACTGTGATCTAATATTAGTAAAAAAATAAGCTACTAAGAGAATCTTCAGTCTCTGTATAAGGCAGTGCCATTACAAAACACGGAACTTAAAAATTAGGATGAAGGGCTATTTCAATTACTTACAATAGCTACACGCAATGTTTTCCGACTTGGTATAACTTATTATTACAAATTGTTATAGTATAAACAATGTTAAAAAAATACAATACAGTTTTTTATCTATATAATTAAAATATGTAAGATTGTCCAAAGAAAAATAAACATCACGTCCTGATTGTAACCCAACGTTACAACAAAGATTTCATCGTTCCACAACAAACACAAACCAGGATTGATGAGACGTTTCTTGTTTATCATGCTCATAGATAGTTTATCAATCATCCTCTGAATCGGTTACTAAAGCTTATACTCTTTTTAAATAAGTTATGTCAATCTACATAGATCTTGACATACTTTCCCTGAATATAATATCCTGATACATACCAACAAGCTGTTTTGTCAAAGGATAAAAAGTATTGATAAATTACGTTCGTAAATTATTTACTGGAAAATAACAATATTTCAGTATACTTGGACAGAATCTCGGGGAAAATATGCGGATATTCAAACTTTTAAATAAACAGAATAAAACCTATGATGTTCTAAAACTTGGTTTTGAAAAGTATTTATCCGTCAAAGTGATTGAATATTTCTGATCGCATTGGAAATCTAATATTCAAATTAGATTTTTGTATGAGGATGCACAGTTATGCTAATAAATTTCTTGTTTGCGAATAAACAATCTACTTTCCATACGAATTTATTATCAATTGATTTATTTACAATCCAATAAAAGACTTCAGCTACCAAAGACAGCTTATTTTCTGTCACTCAAGTTTTCTGCTACAATTTTACGAAACTATGCGTTTTTTAATGTTTATATACAGAGTGTACAAAAAGTAACGTAACGGATCAATATCTCGTCTTGTGGCAACTTTACAAAAAAAAGTTTCGAATAAAAGTTGTTTGTGGTAATTTACTACATAACCTTAAATTATTTTCAACTATGCAGTTTTATTTTTGCGTACCGATACGTCACTTTGATTTCTTAAATAGAACACCCTGTATATTTTGCACTTTTTAGATGCAGAATTAAATTGTCTTTCAAAATGTGTAAGGTTTTATCTGTACAAAATCAATCGTTTTTGAGTATTGAGATTTCACAACATAGTAATTTCAGAACGAATTCCTTTGCAACTTTGTTCGACAATAGTATCATAGTGATTGCTGACTAGTTAAAATTTTAAAATAATACACAGGGTGTTTTTTATGCTTAGTCCAATTGGTTAAACTTCAAACACGGATAAGTCAATTTTTTAAAAAGAACACCCTATATATTTTTACATATTCTTATTGATAATTTAATTATCTTTAAAATTTGTTAAAGGTCTATTATGTCTAAAATTTATATTTCTCGAGTTATTGCGGTTTTCATGATAATTAATGGGCACAGACAAAATATTTAATAAAAACTAATTAGTCGGCTTTGGAAATATCTCGATAATTTGTTTTAAATGTCAAATAACGTTCTATTTTGATGTTTAAGCTATATGTTTTCTTGATTATAAATTAGTTTAATAAAAAACAATAAAATCGAAACTTGAATAACTCAAAAACGATTGATTTTAGACAGATAAAACTCTATACATTTTGAAAGACAATTTAATTCTGCATCTAAAAAGTGCAAAATATTCAGGGTGTTCTATTTAAGAAATCAAAGTGACCTATCGGTACGCAAAAATAAAACTGCATAGTTGAAAATAATTTAAGGTTATGTAGTAAATTACCACAAACAACTTTTATTCGAAACTTTTTTTTGTAAAGTTGCCACAAGACGAGATATTGATCCGTTACGTTACTGTTTGTGCACTCTGTATAAACATATAGCAACAAATTTGCGAACAATATTATTTTTACAACGTTTATACCGCGAAGCAAAAAATAATCTGCAGTAAATGTGCCTTGATTTAAATCATTAATTAATTATGGATGCTTGACTACTGTTTTTGTATACAAATGGCTAAATAAATCTTGTGTTTTTATGAAATAGTGATCAGATTGTGTAACAATAGAAACTGCGTAAACATTAGACAGCTATTATTAATTTTTAATTTTTGGGCGTTAGTGAGTACATTGATATAAATTATATTCTCGAACATAATCAAAATAACAGTTAAAATTTACACATTCGGATTAATAGCCCATGAAAGGCTGTTCTCAGCGATTAAGGAAGGCATCGCAAGATTAGGCTCATCTTAATTATCACTATTTAGTGTTGCATAATATTTTGTTTTAATTGTAGCAGATGGTGCTTAACGAAGTGATGTTAATTAATGTAATTAAACAATCAAAATAAGGCGTTGCTATTTTTGGATAAGTTTTGACACAAAAATATGTGAGTGTAGCAATATGTTAATAAACGAAACTACTTGAACGTGTTTATTAAAATTTAGAATAATCTTTTATTTCTATAATACAAGAGCGTATGTGTATGTAATTTACATATTAAAATCTTTCATATCCGTTCGAATGTTTCGTGTCAAGCAAGAGAGGGAGAGTACTCGAACATGAGAAATATAAATGCAGGAGTACCCCCAAGGCAGTGTTTTGGGCTCTATTTTACACTTGGTGTACACTTGCGACATTCCACAGATTCAAAACGTCACAATTGCAATTGGTAATGACAATGTAGAAATAGCTGCTAAACTTCAAGAAGCTAGCACAGGAGTAACTGATTGGACTAAGAGGTGGAGAGTAAGAATCAACGAGAATAAATCAATGCATATTGACTATCCCGACAAGCAAAATGAACAATTCCCGATATCAAAATGGGCGTTTACACTAATTTTTAATTTCTTCAGAATTTGATAGATTTGGTGTTCAGAATATCATATGTGAAGTTAAAATTGTTTAAATCAACTTCGTTTATTTATTATTAACGATTAAAGTTTTCCCGCGGCAAGTTGCGCCGTAAACGGCTTGAACGATGCGCACGAGAAATGACGTCACACTCCGTACGTACTCCTCGATGAGGCAAATCACACGTGTGTGCTTGTTGTAAATATAACGCAACCATGTCGTCCTACAGAAGAAAGTGGTGTTTTGTGCCTGAATGTAAGACCACTTCTACAAAAAACCCAGAAAAATTGTTTTTTGCTGTTCCGGATAATTCCACCAAAAGAAAAAAAATGGTTTGATGCAGCAAGACGTTGTATTTCCGACGTAAGCGAAAAAACTGAATTATATTGTTGCGAAGACCATTTAAAATTTAAATAAACTAAAAAATATATTAAATAGTATTTATGCAAAAAAAATTACACTAAAGTGAAAAACATTATCATTAAGCATTATCATTAAGCATTATCATTAAGCATTATCATTAGCATTAAGCATTAATCATATGGCAATAATATGTAACATGAAGCAGCCTAATACTTTCCAACAAAAAAATCTGCAGTTTTAAACAATACTTATTTGTAGTATGCTACTTGGTGCATGTTTATGTTTGATTAAAAATGCTGATTAGTCTTAAAGCACTGTTGCTTCGTTTATGAAATTTGTATTATATTTATACTGAACTAACAGTGCTTGTTTTACAAAAAGCCATATACCTTTTTTTATATGATCTAAGCATAAAACTGATAACATTCAAAACTTATAAGTGTAAATTAATATAGTAGAATCATTGAATTGAACATTATCTACTATTAAATAAACGAAAAGTTGCTGGTTTTCAAACAGGTTTATTCGTTGCAAATTCTTTTTTTAAAAAAGATCCGACATGTTTCGCCGATGTTATTTTATCGGCATCTTCAGGGCTAAAAATTATATATATTAAGATTAATTTTGTAAGTTTTTTAGATATAGCTATGACTAAAAGAGTAGTAGATACATTTTTTTAATGTTTACAATCACCTATTATTAAACAATAAACTGAAACATACTTTGTGTTCATATTTTCACCTGTTAAATGACCTTAGTAATATCGAATTATTTCTACAAAATAATTAATTTACTTACACAGTTGCTTTGTTTTATAATGAAATATACACTAAACTAACAACTAGTTAAAACCTCTCGCAATACTGTATACGTAAAGAATATTTGAACACAAATATGCCTGGTCCAGGAATTTCATATTTGTTTATGTTAAAAACACTTAAGATATGTTGTGCAGCCACCCTGAGGGGTCTCGGGGTTGGCTTGAGATCATTCTTTTGCTAATACTGTTAAAAGGCAGTACTGTTTGTATTTTATTCATTATAATAAATTGTAATTGTTGTTCGATTACGTTTATTATTTACAATCGACGGCCGAAGTACGCCCCTGCGGCGTCTTCGTCGCGCGCTTCGCGCCTAACATAATAATAATAATAATCTTTATTTGTTCTGAATATCCCAAAAAAAGGTGTAGAACTTGTCACAATAATAATTTACGTACATTGCAATAATATACATAGTTAATAAAAGAAAAAACATATTATATTAAAATATATAACAACTTGTCATTATGCGATGCATAGGAACTAGTCCGCTGCACATGGACTGTGCGGAGAGTGACGTCACGGCCAATCACAGCGCGTTTCAGAATTTGAAATATAAAGGGCATTTTAAAAATGTATTTCTCGGAACTGGACGATTTTTTTTAAATTTTTGGTGGTTGAGAATAAACTTTATAGATCAGATTATCATTTAAAAAATATTTTATCAAGTTTTATTTTTTTGTGTAAACGACCATTCCACATTGAGATACAGCAAAATACTTGGGAATGAATCTGGATGTTCTTCTTCGATAGAAAGAACACATAAAGGAAAAAAGAAACGAACTTGACCTTAAATACAAAAAGAAAGTACTTTCTGATTGGAAGAAAATCATAATTGTTTGTGCATAATAAGTTACTACTGTACAAACAAATCCCAAAGCCAGTTTGGCCTTATGGGGTTCAGCTCTGGAGATGTGCAACCAAAAGCAATATAGATAAAATGCAGGTCTTTCAAAATGGAGTGCTCCGAGGTATTTTCAATGCTCAATGGTACTATCGGAATGACCATCTACATAGAGATCTGAAAATTCCAACCGTCAGAGAAGAGATCAAAAAGTTCGCAGAAAAGCACGAGGGAAGACTTCGCTCCCATGGCAACACCGAGGTGCTGCAGCTCCTAGAATTTAGGACCTAGACCTAGAAAATGCTGGTTTGACAAGGAGGCTCTAGAGTAGAGGATCAAACCTGTTGAACTGGTGTAGTGTGTATCGCGATAAAGTGCTAAAGCAGAGCATAGTGAACCTGTGCGTAACACGGCAAACTTGTGTTTTATGTTAGAAACCAAGAAACACCAATGGGGACATCTTGGAAAAATACCTAGTCTAAGAATTTTAGAATAAAATTGTAGGTTAGTCTTCCTAGACTAGTAACAATATTTTAATAAAGAAAAAAGAAACTTTTTTGTAATTTATATTTAGGAAATTTGGTAGGTACCTATTTGTTTTGTAATATCTTGTATATCTGCAGTAAATATTTAGCGTTTTTTTGTAATTTTAAATATTTTTTTCTACGTTTATTGTACATTTTTAGCACACAAAAAGAGGTACGAAGTCGAAAATAAAAGTAACTAATTCAATAATCTGTGATTGTTTTTCAAGAATGTAAAAGTTTAATTTCTCGCTGGTTAGAAAAATTTATAATCAATTTTAATAAACCACAAAGCTTGCTTGTACAAATAAGCTTATTTAAAAACCGCCCACTTTTTTTAACGTTGTATTAATACAACAATTTTTCTTCAACTACATTAATATAGTTTCCTACGATAATGGTACCTATTACAGCTAAGTGTGTGTAAAAAAAGATTGCAACTGATATACGATACGATAGTCCTAAAACTGGTTTTGCGTTTCGTCAAAAATCTGCGGTAAAACCACATGGAATTTTAAATTATTTGTATACATTATTAAATGAATCACTTAAATAATCAAACAACATCAAAAAGTTTATTTATTACTTCTATTTTAAAGCTAAATTTTTGCAGAGTTTATTTTACCAACATTGCTAAATTAGCGCGATAAAATATGACGTTTTGGACTGTAAGTAAGTACATCGTTAAAGATAAAAAAATAAACGTTCAAATATTGCACTCTCTGTTTCATGTAACATAAATTTTAAAATCTAAAATAATACCAACGCGTTAAATAAAAATACGCGTACACTTAGCAATAACCGAGAAGTTTGCTGTCTTCCACTTTCCTGATTCCATCTTATCAATGCGTTACTGTCATGTCACATTTCTTTAACCCATCATTTATCTAATTCTCTCTTCTCTATTTCTTTTATGTCCTCATTTTTATCTAAAATAACGCAACAAAATGATAAAAAGGGATTGGGGTAAACACCATGCCATAATTTAATCTGGCACTGTCTTCTTGTTTAAGTATGTTTCGTACGCTCCAGCAAGTACGATTATTTTTCTGACGCAATAACTGTTTGAACTGACGTTCTGTTTGTCGGAATGGCTTAAATATTTTCAATAAATCTCAGAGTTATTTTTTAATAAAATCGAGTTTTTCTTCAAAACGATGGCTCCTATCAAAAAACTTTAAGTTACTAAAAATGTACATTTTAGACCTACATATCCGACTGTTACAATAAAAAATTGAAATTACGATCGACAAAAAAAACACCACGTTATTTATCTGCTATTATCGATTGTAGCGCCCCCTATGGTGGGATTTCGCTCAAACTTATGCATAAGAACACGCTTGCCTATTGTAGAATACGTGCCAAATATAAATGTTGTAGGTCAAAGCGTTCTTGATTTATCAATAAAACAACAATTTTTCATCCCCTCTTCATGGGGCTGTAACTTAGCAACGATGCAACTTTCTATAAGGCATGATGGGCTAAATCGTCCTATTTTTCAATGTAGATTCACCAGTAGAAATTATGCCACATCGTTCAGAAACACCCTGTATATTGCATAACCAAAAACAATAATAAATTAAAGTTCATTCTTCAAAAATTTAAAAAAGTCTTAATCCGTTAGTGAGTTCATTTCATAAACATTCTATATTTCATAAAAATGTTATATTTAACTAAAAACAACAATAAATAAATTAAAATACATTCTCTAATAAATGTTGGTAACAAAAATGTATTACTGTTTGTGAGTACATTTGATAAAAATATTAAAAAAAAAAAAATTAAAAAAAAAAAAACGTTTAAAGATTTATTTGACAATCTAGAACGAATCTTTGTTGTTTGCATAATGGTTCTTCAAAATTTGTTGTTATTACTTTCGCGGACTAGCTACTGTAGATAAAATGAGTTCGTCATTTCGCTGTAACCTTCTGTTCGTAAATTCTGCAAATTTTACTTTATTTATAAGATAATATCAAAAATAAGCCGATCAATTAATTCTAAACCAAAGTGTTTTTTAAGTATTTCTACCTTGGTAAAAACTATTTTTAAAGAAAACAAGTATACTAAAGCCAATGTAATTCTATTATACAAAGGTGTGAAAATCCTATTTATACTATAAATTACACATAATACATCTATTAAAAATATTAAACTTGAAGCAGTTGTCCATTTTATAAATATTTAAAACTACAAATCATTAATTAAGTATCAACTATTTGGTTAAGTGTTTCTCAGAATGAAGACAAAAATAAATTCCCCAAGCCAAACTACTAAATTTCCGTTTAGGTAAACGATCTTTTAAACAAGCAATACCACCTACAACAATATACATAGCAAAGCATATTTTAGAAGCAGCAGGTTTGCCACCCACTAGACTGCAAACTTCCTTAACAAACACCCCAAAGGATTTTAATTATTTATTTTATAGATTTTAATTAACTTGGTAGAAAGCATTTAAGAAGTTTGAAATTTCATTTTCCAACAATTAGCTGTGAACTGGAAAACTTTCAACATTTCTTTTTAAGTATTTAATGCAAGGATGACGTTTAAGGAAGCTGTTTAAATCAAAGCAATGTGATTATAGTTTCACTTTTTGTTATAAACTTTAACCCATTAAAAAAAAAACAGATAAGTAGCTATCAGAATATTAAATTGTATGGGCAAATATAATGGTTATTTGTTGATTTTAAATGGTATGTTATTTTTTTTTTTCGAAAAATGAGTTAAAGCTGTTTACGATTACATAAATGTATGCTATTTATATCTTTAAACATTTTTCTTGCAGTTTCTTTCAAAATCATTACTATTTTCGACAATAAAAATTGTATTGTTTAACAGAAGTGTTAATACATTTATTTTAAAAATGGCATATTAATAAATTTGCTTTTCTATATATCGTACCTACCCTGACCATAAGTTTTTTATTATAAGGCCAGTCATTTATTTGAAAAAAGATTGTGAAAATAAATTAATTGTCGTTTATTGTGCCGGTCACATGCTGAACAATATTTATGTATTTATTTATTTATAAAGGACAGAACAAAACAGGCCAAGCCCAAATTATGTTCTCGTTAATAATAGAATACATCGGTTGTAAAGTGTGATTAAATTAAAATAAGATTACTTTAGAGTAATGTTTAAATGAATGAAATGGTAGACTGAATATATCATTCTTTATGAATGTTTGGTTATATGAGTAAAGAATTCTGTTGATTGGCGAGTTAAAAAAGGCATTTGTGCTACAAGGTGTTGTATAAAAGAGAGAATGGTGTCGTATGCCTAATCTCGGTACGTTAAAATTTATTAATGATAAAATATTAGGACAATCTATTTTGTTGTTAATAATTTTGTAAAGAAATATTATATCACTAAGTGTACGAGATTTTAAGGAGAGCATGTTTAGGTCTTTACAATGTTGTTCATATGATTTCTCTGGAAGTTTGTATTTTTTTTGCAAAAATGATGAATTTCTTTTGAATTCCCTCGATTTTACTATCGTAGGTGTCATATTGTGGGTTCCATATGATAGAAGCAAAATTTAAAATACTATTAACATAGGAATAATAAAGTGTTCTAATAGCATTAACATTATTGAAATGTTTTGAGGAGCGTATGATGAAGCCAAGCATTTTAAGAGATTTATTGTTAATGTATTCGATATGTTCCGCAAAAACGAGTTTACAGTCTAATAAAATTCCTAAGTCTTTTACCAATGTGGTGTTCATCAGAGTTGCATTATTCAAAGAATAGTTATATAGGATTATATTTTTGTTTCGTGTAAAATTAATTTTATAACACTTACTAAAATTCAAGGCAAGTTTGTTTATTTGACAGTATTTTTCTAATCTGTGGAGATCCTCTTGTAGTAGACAATCGGTAGTATTTGTTATTGTTCTAAATATTTTTAAATCATCAGCGTATTGTAGGTATTCACAATTTAAAAAGCAATGCTCTATGTCATTGACGTAAATATTAAATAGCAATGGTGCTAAGAGACTGCCCTGAGGGACTCCGGATGTTACTTTGACAAATGTAGAAATGAAACCATTTAATTTTACAGCCTGTGATCTATTAGATATGTATGATTTTATCCATCTTAAAAGATCTCCACAGATGCCTATGTCGTGTAATTTGACTATTAAAATTGAATGATCTAACCGGTCGAATGCCTTACTAAAATCCGTATATATAGCATCGGCCAGTAGTCTTTTATCTAATGACTTAAGAACTGATTCAGTAAATGATACCAGATTAGTCTCAACTGAACGACCTAGGGTGAAACCGTGTTGTTGACTGGAGATATAAGGTTGAAATATAGTAAAAATTTTATCATACATTACAGACTCAAATAACTTTGCTGTGCAGCAGAGGATAGAAACAGGTCTATAGTTTTCTGCTTGAGTTTTGTTTCCGGATTTAAATATTGGGACCACGTGAGCTTGTTTCCAAATTAAAGGAAATCGGCACTCTGACAACGACTTGTTAAAAAGTATAGTGATTGGCTTTGCTAATGATGAGGAACAGTTACGTAAGATACGTGCATTGTATTAGTATTTGTGTAAAAATCCTTTTAATCCAGTTGATATCGAAGTTATAACAGTAAGCAATTTTTATACTCTTATATCTATTCAATAACACTTAAATATTGAAAAAAAGTGATCAAATATGTTCAGTGTCAAAAACTACTAGGGTAGAGTAAGGCTAGGTGGTTGATTTTATTACCGGCTTTGGAAAGGATTTTAAAACTGCGGCTCTCAAAATGTACTTTTTCATGATCCCTTTTCTAGCTAGAGCATGGTTTCTTCTCCATTGTAAAGCGTTAACCTTTCATAAACACATTTTGAAAATTATACCTCAAAATATTTTAATGTGGGAAACTTGTAATACTATAAACAAATGTAAACTTCAATTTTCTGAATGTAAACACAAAAGGTTTCACTGATGATTGTAAAAAAAGTATTTCACAACTGTTGGAAAAAGATCACTATCAGAACACAAAATCATTTGTAAAATTTGTGCTTTTAAAAACCTTTCAACCAAGTCTTTTTTATCATTAATATTTTTGGATCAATGAAGAAAAACAATCAATTAAAAATGAAAACACTGGAGGTATGCATTTGCACCAAATATAATTATTACATGAGTGTAGTGGTTTTTAATTGTGTAAAATAATAAAAATACATTACTACCAAAAATGTCACTGAAGTTAAAATACAAATGTAAATAATTGTTAATTATATAACTAAGAATTAAACATTTAAAATTATTTGTGTTGGGTATAATTAGAAATACATTTAATTGTTATATCCGATGTGAAAAATGATTTAAAATTAAATTTTCATCTCCTTAAAACCACTTGGATTAGGTCTTTTTTTAACAGAGTCATCCGACGGTTTGGTTTTAGCCCAGTGGCTCTATTTGTCTTTTATTTTTGCTAAGAAAATATGGTCACCTCCAATTTACCACGGTTATTACAAAAAAATTAAAACAAAGTTAAATGTTCGCAGCAGGGACCCAAACCGAACCAGAACTGGAACAAAATCCAGAACTGGAACAAAAACCGGAACGAACCGGTGCTTTTTTTATGAATCGTGAATCGGAACTAAACCTTTAATTTAAAAATTCACGAAACTGCTTAAACAAATCGAACCGGCTGGTGAGAACCGGTTCAAACCGCTGCAATCGGTTCTCACAACGGTTCGGACTAACTTTTTTTTCATTGGCATTGTATGTTTTTTATTTTCGTAATTTTGATTACATTTGATTAAAAATGGGAAAATTTTAGACAGTTCAATGTATAAAAAGGCATTGCCATCATATTTCGCATTAAACCGGAACCGGAACTGAACCGTTATTCTTTGCGGTTCGAGTCCCTGGTCCGTAGACTTCATTACTCCTATTTAATCAATGATTCAATACATGAAATACGTTATATAAATTATTTATACTTATGTTTTACTTACAATTCAAAATGTACTGATGATTTTACTTATTACTCATGTATTTTTTGAATATTAACGATAAGGAAAAAATACTTTAATAAACTTTTAATGAAGTACAACATATATTGTATAATTTACCTATAATTTTCTTAAATGAATGTCTTAATAATCATCACTTTTGTAACACACATCGGACTAATCAACAAAGTTCGTAGTTTTTATGAACTAAAGTGGCTTAGGTAAGTCACTTTACAGTAAAGAAAAATGGTGATTCGTTAACGTTTGTGCGATATTATGTATACTGAGAAAAATATAAGCAATTGGGATAACAAATAAAAGTGAAGTTTCTTTATAGTTGGCATAAATATTTTTATGGACATTAAAATGCAAAACATTTAATATCCCAAAATAACATAAAGTGGCTTATCTTACTTTTAAATTAAACGGCTCATTTAATACCCTGGTGAGGCAAGTATAATTTTTGCAAGGCGATAGACCTAAAAAAACGCCTTCATTGATTTATTTTTAGAAAACTATGTAATCACATCACTTTTATAAGAGAGCTTTCACCTGCAGTCGAAACCCCACGTTGTAGTCTCGTTATTTGTTCACTATAATAAAGGGTGTCCCAAAATTAACGCAAGATTTGAATTTGCCGCCATTTGTGTTGTAAACTGTTGGCAACCCTGAAAGAAAAACAATTTGATAGCGGAGAGTTTAGGGTTAGTAAAAATGGAGCGTTACACGATACAACAACGTGTTTTCATTATTGAACAATATCTCAAAAATAATGAAAGTTTGGGGGCCACAGTTCGAAAATTTCATACCAAATATGGTCGGAATTTTCACTTTGATGGCTTTGTCAATCGCTAAAATTGCCGTGTTTGTGGTTCGGAGAACCCACATGTGATTGTCGAAAAACAAATGCATCCACAACGTATCACTGTTTGGTGCTGATTTTGGGCTGGAGGCATCATTGGACCATACTTTTTTGGAAATGAGGCTGGTCAAGCAGTGACTGTTACTGGTGCTCGATATCGCGACATGATAACACAGTTCTTTCTGCCGGAATTGGATGATATTGATGTGGCCAAAATGTGGTTTCAACAAGACGGTGCCACATGCCATACAGCTCGTGAAACAATTCAATTACTGCATGAGACATTTCCTGGTCGTGGACTCTCTCGTTTCGGTGATCAGAATTGGTCCCCTAGATCGTGTGATTTAACACCATTAGATTTCTTTTTATGGGGTTATTTGAAGTCAAAGGTCTGTCAACAAGCCCACAACCACCCGTGCATTACAGGAGGAAATTAAACGCTGCATCAACGAAATTCAGCCATATTTATGCAGAATGGTCATGGAAAATTTCGACAAAAGATTGCGTATATGCCAGCAAAGCCGTGGAGGCCATTTGCCCGATGTGTTATACCATAAATAACCCTATCCTATGGACTTTATGATTCAATAAAAAAATAACAATTTAAAGACTAAAAACTGTGTTTTCTATTTAATTCAAATCTTGCGTTAATTTTGGGACACCCTTTATAACGTTTTTCTGTAGAAATTGTAAAATCTGTAAACCTATAAATAAACCCTCGTCAGCGTTGTAATTAAGCTTTTGTCCTGGAATTATAGATTAAGTACATTAAAATTTTGTATTTAAATTAAAATTTAACCGACTTCCGAGTAAACGCAATAAGAGCTATAAAAAACCGCATTCCTTTGTAAACGTGGTAATAAGTTTGAATTGTTTGGAAAATCGACTCAACAAGGTTCCCCTGAACATTGAAATTGTGTATAAATGAAGGCGAGTTGAACAAAAAAGGTAATAAATAGCCAAATTGTTAAAATTCCATGTTCTACCAACGTGTTGAATAGTCGAAAGGCGTCGCATACTTGCAAATATAGGAAATCATTGGAACGTGAAACTAGGTGCAGGAATATTATATGCTCGGAATTTCGGTGTAGCTGATGTCTTCAAAATCAATGAAGTTTCAGCTGTGGTTGAGTGTAATGCATGTTATAAAATTGAACTCGATATCTAAAAGCACTGTGCAGTGATATAGAAAGGATCTTGAGGTGGCGTTCCATTTCGTGGTATTGCAATTCTTTTCACACAAACCTTGAAAAATACAGTTCCATAATGTTTTGGTCGTATACTTGGAGTCACAATCTACATAGGATTACGCGGCTACCTTTGTTATTAATAGTGTTACAAAGTTCGTTAAATGGGGAAAGTTGTAAAGTTGTAAAGCTTAATTTAATGCTTGGGTTTTTTATGCGTCATACTAGTTTAGAATTTGTAAACATTTTTACACTGGTTTTACTATCTTATTTGTAGAGTGCCGTAATTGAAAATTGTACTAGATTTTAGATTTTAGATTTTAAGATCTTCCTTATAGATCCAAGATAATATACACAAAAATTACAGTTTTTATGATGTAAATAACAAGTTTGTGTGTTTGTACACGTTGGCCATGAAACAGTCAGAAACAAAATCTAAGTTTTTCTATTTACCAATGCGCACATCCTTTGCAAGTAAAATGGTGCAAAGTTTTAGAAAAACTCTTAAACGGTTCCGGAGAAAAACGTCAAAAACGAAACCTTTACATCAGCGCTATGATTTGAGAAGTTGTGGTATATCTGTTATAACTAACGGGTGTTCCAATAAGACGGAAAGATGTTAAATGTGAATTAGGCTTTAACGTCAAAAGATTTTGGCATCTGGTTTTGACATTTGACAAGTTCAGTCTTTGGCAATTTTAACCATGGGAAGAATAACAATCGAACAACGTGTTAAAGTTATTGAAGCCTATTACGAAAATGGGCTTTAAAACAGAAATGCACTTCGCGATATTTTTGGTCAGCATAATCGGCCAACCGAGAGTGCGATTGTAAAAATTGTTCAGAAATTCAAACAAACTGGGTCGGTGCCATATGTAAAAACACCATTGCATGCTCGTGTACGTCGTTCAGCTGAAAACATTGCTGCAGTGCGCGAGAATGTGGCCGAGAGTCCAGACACCTCTATTCGTAATCGCGCACAGGAATTGAACCTCTCCGCAACCACGTTATATCGAATTTTGAAGAAAGATTTGTCTCTACATGCTTACAAAATTCAATTAACTGAAAAACTGAAGCCTGCGGACCATTTAAAGCGCCGTACGTTCGCCGATTGGATGCAAGAGCAAAACAGCGAAGTGAATTGGCCACCAAGATCGTGCGATTTGACGCCTTTGGACTTCTTTCTTGGGGTTATCTCAAGAGCAAGGTCTATGCCAACAAGCCAACAACAATTCAACAGCTAAAGGATGAGTTAATAAGGCATATTGGTGAGATCGAGGAGCAATTATGCAGAGATGTCATCAAAAATTTTAACCATCTTGTGGAGGTGTGTTGTCGAAGCCTTGGTGAACATTTGGGTGATATTATCTTTCACACATAATTGCCATGTGCCAAATAATATGATCCAATAAAAAAAAATTAAAAAATCAAAATTAACATTGTCTTATTTACTGTTAACATCTTTCCGTCTTATTGGAACACCCTTTATATCTATGCGACTTACATAGGCGTTTAACACAGGGAAAACCGTTTTAACAAAGGCCTCGTTTTTCGCGTTTTTCTTCGGAACCGTTTAAGATTTTTTCAAAAACTTATAAATAGTAACAACCTAAGAAATAAATATGAAACAAAAGAGTAACGAACATATGCAAATGCACACCACAGTGACTTTGCTGAATTGTTTAAGTACATTAGGATTTAATTTGACAAAAAAGAAAATCTCTTTGGTACATTAACCCCAAATTTGGGAAATAAGGGTGGTTGGCAATTATTAATTAAATCAAGAATATCCTCTCAGGCGTTTTAACTTTTAACTTCCTGAAATTCTGCTAATCTAAAAATTTAATTAATTAAAAGAACAATTTTAGATCAAAAGCAGCTTGCATTAACACTAATTGTAAGCAAGTTAGCTTTAGTGGATTTATAATTAAACAAACTTTATTAATTTAAACCCACAGTTTAAAAGAGTTTATATCGCCAGCGCATAATCAAGTTGGAAAAGATTTAAAAAAATTGTTATCAGCGAAAATCACTAATTTTGACAGCAAATGAATTTCACGATGTCTTTTAGCAATTAGCTTTAATGAATAACGTTTAGAATTAATGTAAATACATTTAGCTAAATGCTATTTACTTTATTTGTACCTAAAGACTCTTGTCTCTTCATCAGTAGCAATTTTGTTTTTCTACGACCACTAATGTAAATGACTTTTATTGTACAGCCTGCATGCATATAAAGTCAGTGCCTACGCACCGTAAGCAAAAAGCACAGTTTTTAAAGAAACGATCAAAATAGACTCACGTCAAACACTTCATGTTTGCCTAGTAAGTGAGTTGTAACGCACGGTAAGCAAAACGCGCGCTTGTCTAGAAATGTCAAAGGATGCGTACGTCAAAATTGACAAAACAAAGTAATTGCATGTGTATATTAGCCAAAAAGCCGTTAAAATCGTATGTATTATGTGATCGTAGAAAAAGTAAGCTACATAACACGAGTTTTAAAGCAACTTTTCCACTCGTAATATGCTTCTTAGAACTCTTATTATGTAATATACTATTATTAACTTGTTTGTGTTAATAATCGAATTACTTGAACAACATTTACGTCAGAAAGAATACATACAAATTTGCTTACCAATTCAAAAGGAGAAGTTATAATTTCGTTTAATTTAGTTAAAAATTGTTAGCAAAATTAGGTCAAGTTTATTAAAAAGATTCGTAATTGGGTAACTGTATACGCCTTAGATAAATCAAAACATATTTCATGTTGTACGCATGTTTTACAGATTATTACTGAAAATGGGACGCTCTGAAGGGAAATGAATTACAACACATGCTAATAGAAAATCCCCGGAGAATACTTTGACGGGTATTGCATTCAGTTTAATTTACATCCATAATATTTGGCCATAAGAGCTTATTTTACACAATTTTAAAATTAAAACGAAGGCATACCCTTTAATTATAAATAAATTTAAGTGTATTTAATAAAATCATTAAATTATACAACTAATATTACTTATTTCCCCGCCCTTTCTTTTCAATTTAAACAGTTTTCACGTCGACTCACAAATATCATCCGAAGGTTATCGTAACGTAACTTTGCGCGTGTTTAGGATTTTTTATTTTTCCAGTTTAAGGTTTCCGAACTGACTTTTAGACATTAACAATAAATTACATCCGTCAATTCTACCCAATATGAATATAAACAAACCATGGAAACCACCAAAATGATTCGTTTTACAATGGAATATTTATGGCCGGTATTATAGCTTCAGTTTAAACTGCTTGTCAAGTTTAAACTTAAGATTAATAAAAATAACCATAGTAACCGGCAATTTATTTTTATTAATCCTAAGTTTAAACTTGACAAGCAGTTTAAACTGAAGCTATAATACCGGCCATTATTGGCGCATGCGCGCATGCTAACTTATTTTATTTTTTACGATAAAAACTAAAAAATAAAAAACAATTCTAAATAAATTAGGCTTTCAAAAAATAATTAGTGCAAAGTTTCAACCCACCAAAAAGTTCTGATAAAAAAAACAAAAGGGGTCGCACTTTTCAGCCCCATGTGAAGGTGGGAGATGATTGAAAATATTACTATGGGAAACCTTTTAATAAGTTTAAGACATCTACCAAATATCATTCTTCCTTCTACATGTATCCAAATTTAAGAAATAAAATTAAAACCAAATTTAACCGCTCCCCTTTAGGGAGATGTAACCCCGAAAAGAGACGGCTAAGAAAAGCAATTTATATGAAAGACCCCCCTTAACTTTTGGTAAGGAATCATCTTCCGAATTTTTTCGCAGTATTTAAAAAAACAACCTGTATATTAGCAAACTAAGGACCAGTTGGGTAAACCTTACACCAAGTTTGAACATTATTAATTTAGGCTAGAATTAAACTGCTTATTGGTCTTAAAGATCCGATTGCACTGTTATAAACTCTATTGGGTTTAAATTGTTAAAAAATAAAAATTTTCAATGAGGAAATATTTTACTTTTGGTGTCCTGTAATTTACAAAAATTCCGTTTTCGAAATATACCTATTTATCAATAAAGGCGTTTAAGTTTAATATCATTTTGCCTCTGTTTTGTTGCGTACCTTATATATTTTTTTATTCGACAAGTTAATGTATTCCGTCTTTCCCTCTCTCTCTCTCTATCCCTCTCCCTCCCTCTCTTACTCTCTGTCTCTCTCTCCCAATGTTCTACCTATTGTTTACGTGTATCGGACTAAAACAGTTTGTTTAATTTTTACTGTTGCTAAAGTAGTTTAATGTAATGGATAATCAAATAAGAAAATAAATTTTTCAAAGTTAATTATAATTTATAACAGTAAGCTTGGGAAGGCTTTAAACTATAACTTCCTGTTTTTGGTAAGACTTTTCGGATTGTTTAATAGGTCAAACCTACGTTAACAGACCTAATCCGAATCGATTCATGAGGTTTTGTAATAAAACACTGTTAACCGATGTATGACTACAAACGCACGCTGATTCGATGCTTTGTGAACTCTGTGTTTGAATTGTCTTACCACATCAGTTTAACCCCAAGCTATAACACACGTACAATGACAAACATTTCCATACACAATTGATCGAGTGTTCATTGACTAGAAACATCCAAAAATTAACGAATCACTATTCTAAAAAATCTGTTTAACAAATCATCGATATATCTTAGGTGTTTGTTTATAATGAAGTTATCCGGTTTTCGTCGACTTTTTATACAAAATTAAGTTCAAACAATAAACAAATAGCCGTTTATAATCCGGTCGATGATCTTTTATTACATACAATAAGGATAAGTTTAAGCTCAAAATAGATCCATTTACGTCACCAATTTTACGGCACTTTAAAAATATTTTTAAGATGCGAGTAAATTCGAAAGCCGGTAAATATTATTGCAAAAATACATTGTTCATTTAACTTTTACTGGTTTTTACATTACATTATAATAAAGAACTGTTCTCAATTTGAGTTTTTTTTTTTACATAATAACTGTTTTTTAAACCATTTTTAATTTTTTCTTCCATATTCTTTTCAAAATGAAATCTGTTGTGATGTAAATTAAATTTTTTTAAAAATAAAATACACAATTGCAAATATTATTTGTTTACGAAATCATGGCAAACTTTGATAGGGAAATTTTTACAAAATGAACTATATCTCGTTTATTTTTTCCAACAAATAAATAAAACTATATATTTTTGAAAGCTAAAAAAAATCCTCGTTCATATAAAGTCATGGCCAACAAGGGTTTCCGTTTAAAAAAATATAAGTGTTCTTCATATCTCGAAAGTCAAGGTAGCTAAAAAACTTAATTTTGTTTTTAAATTAAGCATAAAAATCTGTATAAAAAGCCTTCATAACATATTGTTTTATTTTAATTTTTTTAACATCCATGAATTTATTGCAAGCTATCGTAGAGGACAATAAGCAATATTATTGATACGAACTCACGAACACAAAGACATAGTGGAAGTGGCGTGCTTCCATAGTTACCCTTAACACTTTTTACTGTTATTTATGTCCACATGGTTTATCTTGCTACTTAATTACGTCGAGGCAAGTCCAGTGGGTCGAACCGCTTGAGTCTTCTCGTTGGTGGCGCATTTAGGAGATCCACAGCTAGTATGTTTGGGTGGCTTATTGGTCGTGACTGGTACTTGGTGCTGAAAGATGAGATTTCTTCTTTGGCAGTATTAATTTGTAAGTCGCGATGGACGACTTGGTTTGGTATGTACCGTGGAGCATTACAGATATTGCGTAAAATTTTTGATTGAAATCGTTGGATTCTCAATATGTTAGTTTCGCTGGCAGATCCCCACAGCTGTAAGCCGTAAGTCCATACAGGTTTAAGTATGGCTTTGTATAACAAGACCTTATTTTCCATTGACGTAAGAGTCGGCTCCTCAGCCAGTACATCTTTCGGTAGGTGTGTCCAAGTTGGAGTCGTTTAAGCCAGATATGTTTGGCCCAAGTAAGTCTTTTATCTAAGTGGATTCCTAGATATTTATTTCACTTCATCTTTTGTGGGAGCGGATTACCGTTTAGAGTTACCTTGGGACATATCTGCTTCGTGAGGGTAAAGGTAATGTGTACAGACTTTGTATTATTGGCTTTGATGCACCATAGCTTAAGCCACTTCTATTTTGTTAAGATGGTTCTGGAGGAAGTGAGATGCCAATTTTGGGTCACTGTGTGATGTCATTATAGCAGTGTCATCTGCGAAAGTAGCAATTGCTGTATTGCTGGTTACAGGCAGGTCAGAAGTGTAAAATAGGGCTGGGCCAAGAACGGTTCCTTGTGGAACACCAGATAAAATTGGAGCAAGGCTTGTATGACTTTTACCATGATTGACTAAAAAGTGTCTGTTGGATAAACAGGATTTGAGTATCCTGCAATATGGATGAGGTAGCATTATTTTAATTTTGAATATCAAACCTCGATGCCAAACCTTGTCAAACGCTTCAGTGATGTCTAAGAATGCAGTCGTGCAGTATCGTTTGCATTCTAACACTGTAGCGTGTTGGTGGCGGAAGCCAAATAGGTGGGAAGGGATTATTTTTCTTTTATCGAGATGAGCCTTAGGTCTTTTTAAGAAAAGTTTTTCAAAAACTTTTGAGAGGATGGGAAGTAGACTAATGAGTCGATAGAAAGATGCCTCTGTTGGGTCTTTGAATCATTAGTACTTGTCCCACTTTCGACTGTTCTGGAAAGTGGCCTAATCTGAACTTTTCATTAAAGATAAACGTTAGCATTTGAAATCCCACTGCTGGCAATTCTATTAGTATTTTCCCGTAATGTTGATAAAAAACGTATAGCATTTTGTTCTATTTTAATGAATAAAGAAGTTTCAAAAATTATGAGATTTCATTTTTCGTCTGTAGTGCCAAAATGGAAAGCGACATAAGAAATCTAAAAACATAGGCGTTCTTTTCTCAAAAAAATAGCCCAAGAGACCGATATCAGATTTTCGCCAACTATTACGGTAACCGAGATACCCCGTAAAGCATTCGAATTTGGTCCACCCTGTACAGCTTTTTTCTTGTAATAATTTCTACATACCCTTAAAATCCTCGAGCGTTTTTCAACATACTGTGTATTATAAGTGATATGATTTTTCACCGAAGTAGTCACACTTTTGCTAGTTTGTCATGAGCGTTCGCGACCCGATATTGGATAAGTTAAAATGTATTGCTAGACAAGGAGCGAACGTTTATCCTTTTATAACACCTTATTACATTACATATCGAATAAATCTTGCGTAAATTTTGTGTTGTGAAGCACAAATTCTTTCCAAGGTTTCATTTCCCACCAACAATAACTTCAAACTATACCAGATAACGCACAACTTTTTATATTTTTAATAATAAGAGCAAAACAAGGTATTAAATTTTTAAATGAGTAAGATATATTTTTCCTCCAGTTTTATAAAACAATATTTCTAGATTGAAGATGAAGCAAATCTAATCAGACTTTTTTTCTGTTTTATTCCACAAAAGGGTCAGATAAAGTTACGAAGAAATACACTTAATGCCGACGTTACTTCATCATAGAGCAAACAAGTTTCTAGAGACATAATTTTCTTAACAAATAAAAGCAACATCAACCTTATTTACAAAATTGCGAATATTCTATGCGAATTTCAATTTGCTTGGATTTCATTTCTCCTACTGAATTACATTAAATATAAATTTTATTATTACCAGAATTTAGCTTAATTACCTTTATCAATTTACTTTTGTAATTTTTGCCTCCACAAAAACATAATAATAAAAAAAGATGAAAAGCATTTTTTTAACAAAGGCAAAATTATTAAACAGTCAAATTAAACAACTTTTTTTTATTAACCATTTTTCATCTGCAAATTCGAGTTCATCAGTTACTCTTTCAACACTTTATGAAATACACCATTCGATTGACGATTAAGGTCTTTTCTATAATTTGACAAATGGTATTCAGTTAGAGTACATTTCAATTTTGATTCGGATTTGATTCCTAAAACTCAATCCGAACGAAATCGATATCTCATTTCTAAATGTACCGGGAAACCCGATGTATATTTACCAATCAACCTCTAGGATTAAAATGCTTCAATACAGGATTTGCTTTTTTCCCAGTGAACGTAATTCCAAATAAATATTGGAACAAAAATAGATAAGTTCGCGTTATATGATAATGAAATGCAATGAATAATAAAACGCGTTTAAGCCTTCGCTTCTATAGCTTGTTTTGTTGATAAATGTAAAATTTTCTCTCTGAGTGTTTATCATTTCTTCAAAAGCCGCTTAAAAAATGAGCTTGATTTATGGGTCTGAATGAAAATGGTTCGGGAAATTAATTACTGAAAATTAACACCCTGGGTAAAAAAAGCATTTGAATACTAAAAACGACTAAAGTAAATTGTACTCTGTTAAAAGTGCGCTAAATTGTCAGGTCAGATGAACATGCATAACTGCATGTACTGGACTGATGAAAATCCTCAATTTACCATCATGACTCAATTGAACCAGCCTGACGTCACAGTGTGGGATGCATTGTCCAACGAAGGTGTTGTCACTCCGTTTTCTTTGATGGAACTGTAGATGGGACGAATTACTTAGAAATGCTTGGTGATGTGGTAGCGCTTTGGCAGTAAGGGACTACCTTAACCAAACCTTTCTACAGCGTTGGTCCGGAAGAAGGGGCAGCATCGAATGGACACCACGTTCACCTGACCTAACACCAATGGATTTCTTTCTTTGGGGTGTAGTGAAGAACAAGGTTTATGAGAGAAATCCCTATGCAGTGGACGAATTAAAAGAGTACATCTCAGGAGCATTTATTGAAATTGATGCAGATTGGGATTTGTGTCGTGCTGTGTGTCACAGTGTTCTGGACAGGCTCGGGGAATGTTGCAACGTTGAAGGAGGACATTTTAAACACTTAAGAGATTAAACTATGCTAAAAACAATTAAGTAAAGTGTTAAACAAATGTACATAAACAGTATTTAACAAATATGATTGTAATTAATTGTTTCTAAAAAATGTAAAGTGCATACCTACTAAGCGTAAGCCTACTTTTGGCCCACCCTGTATAACGGTGAATCAATACATTTTGGTTTTATTGGTTATCATTATCAATAGAACATTATTGTGTTGTACAATGTAAGCAAGCAGCCGCCATAGAGGTTTTGATACCAGCTGGACATTGTAATGAATCGGATATTGTGATCAGCCAAATGTTTTAAGTAATCAAGAAAATTAATTAGTCAAATATTGTAATCAGCTTTATAGTGTCATCAGTCAGACATTGTAATCACTCAGTTATTATAATTAATCAACTATTGTAATCAATCGGATATTGTTATCAGTCTGATATTGTAATCACTCAGTTATTATAATCAATAATCAATTATTGTATTAAGTCAAATATTGTAATCAACCTGATAGTGTAATCAGTCAGATGTTGTAATAACTCGCATATTATAATTCATTACCTACTAACATAATCAACCGGGTATTGAAATAATCTGATCATGCTATCAGTCTAATATTGCAATCCGTCAGATATTTTGATTAAGCAAATATTGTAATTACTTAGTCATTGTAATTAGCCAAATATTGTAATCAGTTTTATAGGGTAATCAGTCGAATATTTTAATCAATCGAATGTTGAAATTAATCAGGGATTGTAAAAAGTCGAATATTGTAATCAACCTTATAGTGTAATCAGTCAGATGTAATAACTCGCTTATTTTAACTTATCAACTGTTGTAATCAATATCTTGTTATCAGTTTGATATTGTAATTCGTGGAATGTTATTATTAATCAAGCATCAGTCATATATTGTATTTAATTTGATAGTGTAATCAGTTGATATTACAATCAATAGCATATTATAATTAGTCAATTATCATAATCAGTCGGCGATTGTCGTCAATTTGATATATTAATCAATTTTATATTAAAATTAGACAGTTATTGCAATTAGTCGGAAGTTTTAATCATTCCAATATTGTTGAATATTGTAAATAATTTGATATTGTAATCGTTTGAAAATTTAATCAATTCAATGTTAATGTAATTATTGTAATAAGTCGGATTTTTCAATCAATATAAAATTGTAATCACTGACTTGGTAATCGGCCGCATATTGTTATCTTTTAGACGTTATCAATTGTATGATATCAAATAGGATTTACCTTATACTGGCATTATTACCATTTACAGATTTTTTGTCATTTAATACAGTTTCGGATATTTCATAGTCTCTTTTGTATTTATTTATGGCATTTTATTGCTTTTTGGGTATTTAATTACAACAGTTTTTATCCTCTTCAAATAAGCCTTTTGTTTTCATGAATTTATTAATAAACAGTGAAGTGCCTCTTGAATTTAAAAGCCACTATATAAAAATAAATTGCTCGTTTCCTTTTTTTGTATTATAAAAAAGGTACTTATACTCCCATTATTGGATCCTTCCGACGCCGTCTAGTTTTAAGCTTCTCTGGTTAACATAATATAAGTGCAACTTTATTGATAGCAATAACTTTCATTGGCACGTTTATTAGTTCAACATATTCATACGATTTAGCTTCAACGGAAAATACTGGTAAGGCGAGGAGCAAGACTTTTTTATTGAGCTTAGAAATAAACAACGAAACTGGGTTAGAAATAAAACGTGTGTGATTTATTCTTTCTTATCACGCCCATTCATTAGGAGATTTTTTTCACGCCTGTTCAAGGACTCCATCGTCAGCTGACGCACGTGTGTAAATTTATTTTCAGAACTCACGCGCGACTGGTCATAAGTGTGCCTTTTTTTTATAAACTTGCAGGATTTTCCGATACAAGTTCCATTTTTGAAGCACAATGGCTTCTGGCTTTGGTGTCAAAGAATATTGACGTCATTGCACACAACTGTCTTTGATCTTTTAATTTCTCATTTTACGTGCTTGTCGACCGTGTTTTCTTTGCTATCTCCAAATACCACGTTGACAGATTAATTTAATTGGTGGATGCACTTCAGCGAAGACTACGAAGATTCTTTCCTTTTGTGTCAATGAAAGGTTAAACTAACAGGAAATAACAGTAATTAAATTTCCATTGGACTAGACGACTAGAGCAGGGGTGGCGAACCTATGGCACGTGTGCCACACCTGGCACGTAGAGACATTTTATTGACACGCGGGAGAAATAGTTGCTTTTATAAAATTTTCGGAAAATTAAATTTTTTTTAAAATAACGAATTAATAACACCAAATTATACTTATTCAAATAAAATACATGCATTCTGTTTGAAACAGAATTATAAGTGTTTAAACGAGACATTGCTTCTCTTGCCTTTAAATATTTTTCTAATTTAAATTTTTTTGTAGAAAATCTGAAACGTCAAATTGAAATAATCAAATTCATTTGACTGAAGTTTTAAAACCACAGCTGTGGAATCAATAATAGATGCATTTTCTTCGCGATTTTCTCAATTTAAAAATTTCGAAGAAATTTTAAAATTCATAATTTACCCAGACATAATCCAATTGATTTGGAAATTTTTGAATTGTAAAAATTAAAAAAGCTTGAAATGCAATTAATTGATTTTCAAGCAAGTGCAATTTGGAGGTAAAAGTTTATTGACTTAAGGGAAAATTGAGAGATTATTGAAAGGAAACGTAGGAGGAAAAAATAAATAATAATGCTGAAAGCTAAATGATTAATGCCTGGCAAACGATCCCAGGATATCTTTAAAGAAATTAGCGCCGGCTATTTTAACTATATTTTTTTCCACATATGCATGTAAGTCACTGTTTTCACAAATGAATTTGATTAAAAATAAATTCAGAAATACATTACCGGATGAATCTAGTTCAACAAGCATTTTATTAAAAGTAAGGATATACCAAACTGATATAAAAAAACTTTAAAAAAGCATTCAACAACAAAAATCGCATTAAAAACTCATATTTTAATTCTTATATTTCTTATTGCAGGTAGCCCAGGTACATATTTAATAAATGTTTGAAAAGTAAACATATGTAATGTGCAATTATTATTTTTGTCTGGTTATATCTTTCTTTGGGTAAAATATTTAATATTTCTTTTAAAATTTAGTTCTGTATCTTTAGTTGTTGTTTAATTACAAATTTCTATTAGTAGTCAGTCAATAAAAAATATTGATTTCATACAAATATTGTAATATTTACTCATCATGTCCTCACAATCAATAATGTGTTCTTTTTTTCATTCATTGCAAAAGTTACTTGACACGCCAGCATTTTAAAATGTGAAAATTTTAAAGAATTGGCTCCCCGACATAATAAGGTTCGCCAACCCTGGACTAGAGCAACAGGCGGTCCCAAAATGTATGTATCCAGGATGGTTTACATTCGAAACATTTGTAGGTTTTCTCGGTGTCTCTGACTATAATTTGATTTTGATCACTACACAAATTTTTACAAATCTATCTGTAGGTTTACATTTGCTGGAGCAGTTTTCGTTTTTATTAAATGTTTTTTTAACACAGAAAATTGAGCAAAATGTTTTAAGACTGAAGGTTTTTCTTTTAAAGTAGAACTTCGGTGCAGATTTTTTGAGAGAATCTTTAATTCTAAGATATAAAACTGACTTATTATTTTTTATTAAATATGCATTATAAACTACTTATGACTTGAACAAAAAAGATATTTTTTGCGTTTTGTGTTTTTTTAAATGTCAGTTGAAAAACAAATATATGGTTCTTTTTGTGAAAGTTTCAGGTTAATGTATACCTTAAAAGAAATATTTTACTTGCCCTTTTTACTATCTAGTCAATAAACAACTTCTTAAATCCAATTTAAAACTTTTTGAATTTTCTATTAGGAAGAGGCACCAGTCTATCGTGTTTATTTTATTCAAATGCGCCCACAAGGAACAAATTTTGTCGTAGGTAACTAGAGTTACAGAACAAAATTTTGTGATTCCCACCTGCATCCTTTTTTGAATGGGTCATTGATTAAGAGGAGCAAAAAAAGAACTTTGGAGTGTTATAGACAAGGGCCGTCAATAGATCGTACAAAACTTTTTGTATATAAAATGTGTTGAAAGTATTGCTCAAGAAAACTTGAAGGTCATGGAGTTCTAAAAATTAATAAAGGTTTATTACATATACATTCAAGTAAATTGGTTTTTGCGGGTTGTCCACTTTTTCGTAGCAGGACTTTTAACAGTCGATACAAAAACTCATTTTAAAGCGAATATTTCATATCAACATGAGTCCATAAACGCTTCATTTTAAAGATACAGGGTGTTGCTTGTGGAGCTTGACATTCTCACCGAATGTAGTAACCTGTAAGGTGGTGCTGTATACCAAATTTGGTTTAAATATATCTACTGGTTGGGAAACGGTTAAAAATTATTGATTTTTTCGAAAATTTTAACACCCTTTATCTTTGAAAATAATGAAGCGTTTATGGACCCATGTTTATATGAAATATTCGCCTTAAAATAAGTTTTTGTATCGACTGTTAAATATCTGCTACAAAAAAATGGACCACCCTGTATTTCGCGAAAAGTTATTTAAAAAAGATCCACAATCTTCGTTGAGAACTCAGTCTACATTCATCACACTCCTCCGATGTTACTCCAAGTAATTATCATATAATCAGGTCATTTTAAATACCCTAGGGCAGTATTTTTTAGAAACTATAAAGATATCACAACTGAGTAAAAAATAATTCCTTATGTACTATCCTAGCCCATTTTATAAGCAAGGAATTTGAAAAAAAATGAAAATTTTGGTGATGTTGATGAACACAGCTTGTTTCAAAAAAGATGTCCTAATTTTTAAGGGCATGTAATGCTTATCAAAATAAATAGAGAGATCTTTATAATGGTGTTAAACCCATTGCAGTTAATTTTCCGATTGATGTGTGTCTCCGCTTTTAGTCACATGACCGTCAGTTACTCAAACTCAGATTTATTTAAATTGTCACTTATTTAAACTATCGATAACGGAAATAATCTTTCGTGTGTTGTGTTTGTTATAAATATGTAACAACTACACAAATTCTACAATGATAGATATACATTTCATGCAACTAATGGAAACGTTACAGAGGCAACTGCTGCTTACCAAGATGCTTTTCTAACACCGAGACGGCAAAGCATGAAATAGTCTGCCAAACTTCATCAGCATGCTTCGTCAGCACTCCTTACTGAAAAACAAATAGTGTTGTAGTTAAAATGATCCATAACTCCCGTTTTTTAAATTTTTTATTTTAGGGCAATGTTGATAAAGGTTTTTTAATTAGTGTTGCTTGCCTTCAAAATTCATGTTTTTGAACACTTTATACAGGATGTCCCTGATAACATTTTCAGGATGGGAATCTCGCTTATTATAAGAGATACAGGTTTGCTTAAACTAGATGAATTATTGCTAAGTATGAGAGATGCCACAAAAATTTTTAAAAGTACAAAATTCCTCGTACTTCAGATGTTATAGCAAAAAATATGAAAATGTAGATTTTTTCTCACAACTTTTTTATTTTATTCATTAGATCAATTTAAATTGTACTCTCTTGTGGTAATTTTAGATGTAAAATGTAACTATTATTTTAATTTTTTTTAATCACTTACCATTTTAAAGATATTACCCCTAACTTAATTTTTTTATGTGCCGTCAAGTTGGCTATGAAACAGTTGGATGTGCTTTTTTTTCTCTTTTTAATGAGATACTACATGCTATTTCTATTTTTATGAGTCACAAAATCAAGAAAAATCATATTTTACCAATCACTTAGCAACCTATCTATGAAAAAAGAAATAAAAAACAGCTAATTAATTGTCAAATGACTATTACCAATTGTCTGCAGTACCAATTACTAAAATTTTATTATATTGTTGTGTAATTCGAAAGCCTAATAGGAAGGCCCAGTTTGATTTTGATTTTGTTTTAAGCATTTTACTACTGTGACGCTTCAGTTACTTAATTTTAAATAGTATTTAATATAATTATTGTAAAATTGACAATGATAGACTGTTTTATATAAATTAAAGTATTTTATCCTTTTTTAGCTTGCATTAATTTAATTCATCATGCAAAGCAAAAATATATTGTAAACTGACGATTTTGTCATCTTAAGGAAAAGTTTTAAAATGTTATATATTGTGAATATTTGTATGTAAATATGGGAAATGATTAGCCAAGTGCTAAAATAAATAAATATTATTAAAAAATATATATATTATTATTATTATTAAGTATATTCGCTTAGCTTCTACACAGTTTTTATGGCAAAGAATGTAGCATCTCAATATGTCTAATTTTACATTATTTTTAAATGAAGTCAAAATTATAATAGTTACTACAAAGACTATCAAATTACACAACAATACTATAAAGTTCTAATAAATAATACAGCAGATAATTAATAGCTTGATAAATTTGGTAAAATACGATTTTTCTTGATTTTGTGACTTATAAAAACAGATATAGCAAGCAATATCTCATTAAAAAGAGAAAAACAAAAGCACATTTAACTGTTCCATACCCAACTTCGCGGCCCATAAAAAAATGAAGAGGGGAAATATATCAAAAATGTTACTTAAGTGAAAAAAAATCTAAATTAACAGTCACATGCTCCATTTAAACCAGGGATGGAATAACGTTTTAAATCGTTACGTTATTGTATAACGTTATTTATTATTTGTTTTCGTTACATAACGTTATAAATAACGTTAAAAAAATGAATTGTTATGTTATATAACGTTATATAATGTTATATAACGTTACATAAATTATGATATACAGGGTTTCTTAAATAATGCGAAAAAATTCGGAAGGTGATTCATTATTGAAAATAAAGTGGGGTCTTTTATATAACAATTTTTTCTTAGACGTCTCCTTTCAAAGTTACACCCCCCTAAAGGGGAGCGATAAAATTAGGTTTTTATTTTATTTCTCAAATTTAGATAAATGTAGGGAAATGATATTTGGTAGATGTTTTATACTTATTAAAAGGTTTCCCATATTATTTTCAATCATCTTCCACCTTCATAGGGGGCTGAAAAGTGCGACCCCTTTTGGTTTTTTAATCAGAACTTTTTGGTGAGTTGAAATTTTGCATTTTTTTTTTTTTTGTTAGTTTGATTTATTTAGAACCTTTTTTTATTCTTTAGTTTATCTCGTAAATCTTACAGTTTTAAGTAAAAAATTAAATGAGTGAATATGATGTTTATGTTCATATTGGGTCATATTGGGTCAAAATAAATTACACCCGTCACTTCTATCCAATATCGTTTTATATTGGAATATTTGATGGTTCATGTTCATTCATATAATTTTTTACTCAAAAACTGTAGGTTTAACGAGAACAGTTAAAGAATAAAAAAAACTTCTAAATAAATCAAGTTTTTAAAGAAAATTTAAAATTGCTAGATTTCAACCACCAAAAAGTTCTGATAAAAAAACCAACAGGGGTCGCACTTTTCAGCCCCCTGTGAAGGTGGGAGATGATTAAAAATATTACTATGGGAAACCTTTTTATACGTATAAATCTCCCACATTTATCCAAATTTGGGAAATAAAATAAAAACCCAATTTTACCGATCCCCTTTAGGGGGGTGTAACTCCGAAAGGAGACCCTAAAGAAAAAAAAAAATATGAAAGACCCCTCTTAATTTTCGATTAAGTATCACCTCCCGAATCTTTTCGCATTATTTAAGAAACATGCTGTATAAAAATAATTTTTATTTGTTACTCTGAAATTATTTTTGGGATCTGTAAATGTAAATTTAAAAAATAGTACCTACCTACAAAATACGTTGAGGTTGAGATATTTTATTTTCATTTTAATTTCTAAAATACAAACAAAATATTATATCTTCTGAAAATAAAAAGATCGCCACATAAAAATTTAATTTATAGAGAATAACGATACAAAATAACTTTTAACGAAACGTTATTGGTTATTATAACGTCATTAAAATATCGTTACGTTATTGTATAAAAAATTATAGTTGAATCGTTATTATAACGTTATCGGGTATCGTTACGTTACGTTTTCCATCCCTGATTTAAACTACCTCAAAAAAGTACGAATCAAATAATTGATTTTACGATTAAGACGAAAAAGTTACCAGAGAAAAAAGAAATACAACAATTTCATATTTTTTTGCTGTAACATCTAAAGTAAAAAGAATTTTGTACTTTTAAAAATTGATTGTAGCTCCTCTCACACTTGGGAATAAATGATCTAATTTAGGCAAACCTGTATCTCTTAGATCCTCTTGCTGGAAATGTTATCTGGGACACCCAGTATAATAATAAAATGAATGGGCTATTTTTTAAATTGATTTATTATTCATTTTGAGAAATTCTGCTTTGCTTTTGGTTGTCTTTTATATTTCAATCAACATTGCTAAACTAAACTTAACTTAATAAGAAAATTTAGTAAAATTCGATTTAATAGTTCCTGTCGCGCATGTTAAACTACAAGATTTATAACAAAGATTGCAATTTTTCGTTTATTTTTTTAAACGTCGAGTCGTTTAGCGCGTATCTGTGAGTCTCTTTATTAATTCGAAACGTTTGGGTTCATTTCACATGACCGCACCGCGGATAATTTTATGTCAGTCTTTCCCGTGGGCGACAATACTGTTCCAGATTATTATCTGTCCGCCAAGAATCTTAAATCCACTCTACCGTTGAAAAAAAGTCAACATTATTTCAGATAATGGCCTAGTAAAAAGCGGCAAAACGGTTCGTATTATGCAAACTTGTGTTAAACGCGAAGCTTTAAATAACTCTTTGTTGTTGTGTCTAACGATTTATAAAGATGTAAATATAAATAAGCCTTACAAAATAGACTAAACAGCTGTTTTTGCGTATGAGGGAAGTTCAAATCTAACTTGGCTAATTTAAAAATAAAACCCACGCGACAAAAGAAGCATAAGTGTAGTATTTTCTTTAATATAAAGACTTTAAAGTAGTTCGGCAGGCCTGAAAATCTCAGAAACAGCAGGGGAGAACACATATGTTTCAGGAAAAATTTATGGCTTGCTAAAAACACGAAAAAGGCTGAAAAGTTGTGGTTTATACGATTTTAAATATCACACTTACTATAAAATACTATAAAGAATCTAAGAAAAGTTGCCGATTCTTTACATACAGCAAATCCCAGTAGAAAATATCCAGCATTTTTAAAACTAAAAAAGTTGTCATTATAGATACTTTTTAAATAATGTATGTACCACATTATACAGGGTGAGTCACGACGGACGCGTCGGAGTTTTATGGCGACACGGTTTATATTTTCCAATTTCTGTCGCTGTTAGATTATGGAAGTCAATAAGGGCTACATTTTAAAAATATTTTCAAACATACAGGGTGCTCCAAAAAAGAGTGCCATATCAAAGTTATACTTTTTCTTATGGAACACCCTGTATATTTTTACATTTTTGGATTCCTCTTTTAATTTAATTCAAAAAATGTACAAGGTTATATGGGTCTAAAGTCAACCGTTCTCGTGGAAATTGCATTTTCATGAAAATACGGTATTTTCAAAAATTTTCAACATTTGAAAACATTGACAAATCTGAAGAAATTTGCTTGGAGATAAGACTGACAATAGATTATGTAACACTTTGCACCACCTACATTTTTAAAATATTATACAGGGCGTTTTTTACGCTTGGTCAAACTTGTGAAACTTTAAACATCGATAACTCATTTTTTTTAAATACAACACCCCATATTTTTTTACACCGTCTTATAGAAAATTTAATTCTCTTTCGAAAACATTTTTCACCTAAAATTGATATTTTCCGAGATATCGCGATTTTATTGTTAATTATTAGGGCAAAGTAATATTTTCAAGTAGGCTATGAAGGTAGACAGCGCTAATTTGAAACAAGTCTTATCTCCAAGCAAATTTCTTCAGAACCTTTCTAGTACATTTAATTATTTTGTATTTATAAAAATGTTATATTTTTTAATTTTTTTGAGCAATTTTCCTTTCGAGCAATTGTATCCGAGCAATTTTCCTTCGAGCAATTGTACCTATTCGAGCAATTTTTCGCACCCCACAAAAATTGCCGTCACGTTGGCAAAACGTCATTGAGTGTGCTGGTAATTATTTCAATAAATCATTGTGTATTGCTGGTTTCTATTAAATTTTTATATTTTACCATCAAAAACCACACGAACTTTTTTGGTTAACTGATATGTAAACTAAAAAAAAATATAAGTAACCGAAATAACAAATATACTTCAGTGAAATTTCTCTACAGTTAGCATGAATATTTTTATGCACATTAAAATTCAAAATAGCTCAAAATAACATACTTATGCCATTATGCCACTTTCAAAATAAAGGCTCAAATGATAATCAACATTTTTACTTCAAAATGTCATGTATTCACATGGCATTCACTCGGCTAGGTTAGGATTTAGCATATTTACACTACAGCAAAGAATTTACGGACATTTTTAACTTCAAAGCTTTTTTCTTGTGTTTTTTATGCTACGCCTCAAAGCTTAATTCCTGTAAGAGGCCGTTTACACACACGGTTTTGCACATGGTTTTGCACTTGGATAAAACCGTGCGTGTGAACGCGTATATGAATCTAGGTATGCTAGATTCACTTGTGCAAAACCAAGGTCAATAAAATTGCTAGTTTTAGCGTTCACACACACGGTTTTGCACATATGCAAAACCAAGTCAGCAAAACCATGTGCAAAACCGTGTGTGTAAACGACCTATAATACTTGTGATTTTTGTAATTAATTGGTTATAGAGGCATTATCAATAATTCAACCAATGATTATTTTCTTAGTAAACGTTTTTATCTATACATTTTTATTGGCTAGCGTCTAACCTTTGAATAGCACGTAATGATATCGTTCATCACAGGAATTCCCTAGAGCAATTTCCTTTGTGAAGAAAACCTCGTTTGAGGTGATAGGAAGGCAATACAGGCACAAACTTGCATTTTATCACAGTTTTATGATAAACAGTTTTGCCACAGATTGACAATACAAGTTTTTTCATATCTAATAAATAACAAACAAAAGCTTTCATGTGTCAAATTTTTAAATTATCTTAGTGATTCATTTATTAATATACATAAGCTCAATAATTTTTTTTTTGTAAGAATCTCTTTTTGATATGAAATAAATAAGTAAGGCCGCAACTATTACCTAAACGTCCTGTGCCATATAAAGCTTTATTAGTAGCCAGGGACGGCTCTAGGGTAGTCGGCGCCCTGCTGCGAAGTACTCTTATAGCGCCCCCCCCCCCCCTATATATATTTAAAGACAAAAGTGGCTAATTTTCGGGTAATAAAAATAATAAAAATATAATATTGTTATTAATAATTTAATTTAATATAAATCTTTATAGAGTATGTAATGGAATTAATTACATAAAACAGTACATAAGTAGGTATTAAGTAGTATACTTAAAACAAAACGGCTTTACTCTTATTATAAATTCTTAAATTCTTAACAAAATAAAATTTATAAGCAAACATAATATTAAAATTTTACTTTTCTGGCTTTTATGCTAGCAAATTTATCAATAATTTCTTTATTTATTTATAAAAAAATTCGTAGAACAATGGATACATTTTCAAATACACACTCCAAATTGTTGGCACAAATAAAATTTAATATGTCAATTGTATCTGAATAAGTATTAAGATCTACAAAGTCACCAAAAAACCTTTAATTCATCAAATAATTCTAATGCTCTTATATCCTTGTCTATACCATCCGTAAGCATACTTCCGATATCGTTACAATGTTTTCTAAAAATTTCTTTGTCCATATTTTTTATCTCTTTGATATCGTAAAAAAATTAAAATTATCATTGTAATTTTTAAGTTTGCTAAATCTTTCTTCTAAAGAGTTCAGTACTGTAGTATTTAAAATAACATTGAAAAAAGATATTTTAAATTTATCTTTAGGACCAATCGGTGTTTCATCGGCAGATTCGTAACTAAATTGTTTCTTTATATTACGTCTTCGTACATTTTTTGACGGAATAAATTTTGGTGCAATTTCTAACTCTGTAGCTAGTTCTTTTGCAGATTCTAAAATTTCATTAAAACCTTTATCTGTTCTTAATTCCTTTATGAAACATATTAATTCGTCTAATGCAGCTAATGCACTTTTTAAATGCTGCTTAACACCTTGTAACATTTTACTTACCACATTTAATCTGTTAAATACTTCATACTATAAAATAGTAGAACAAATAAATTTAAAATTTTTAATTTTTTTAGCTAAACTTTGTGCCTCATGTCGACTTTGTAGTCGTTATTATTATTATCAAAAATGTCTATTAATGCGTCGTATATTTTCGTATCTTAATGGTTGCAGTGCTTCAACTCTAGATTCCAATCTAGTTGCAGATGAAGGTTTTAATGTTAATTTTGATAAATTCTTTTTTAAATTGTCCCACCTTTTAGTAGAACTACTAAAAAAATAATTAAAGTTCTTGAATAAAGCCAAAAAAAAACTAATTGTTTCGACATTCATTTTTGCGGCATCATTCACAACTAAATTCAACGAATGCGCAGGCACGGAATAAAGAAAGCCCTGGGATTTAAATTTTGAATATGCTTTTGAACTCCTTTATTTTTACCTGTCATATTTGCGCCGTTATCGTAGCCTTGTCCTCTCATATCACTTATATTTAAATTGAAGTCACAGAGCTTTGCCCACTCTCTGATTAGCCAAGTTCTGTGTTGGCGCGCGGTTCAAATTTAGCCTCATCCATACTGGCACGTGTTTTAAATTTATTTTTATACTAGCTTATTTAAAATAAAATTCATTTCGACATTAAATTTGGTTGACATTTTAAAATGTTAAAAACAGCACACATTTTATTTAAAGAAATAATCTTGTAAGGCGCCCCCTTAAGGGGGCGCCCTGATGCTGTGCATCACTTGCATCATGCAATTGGACCGGCCCTGTTAGTAGCTAAAATATATCTTTTAAGTCTTACATCAGTTCAAAACATTAAGATTGAATATAAATTCCAAATTGTTTCAGTTGATATATGATTTAAAAGTTTCTTTGTTAAAATTACAAAGGCTACTACCAACTGTTGTTTAATGCAGGAGTTGGCAACGTTTTCACTTTGAGTGCCATATATTAACAATTTTAAACCTTAAAATTTTCTTGAGTGTGGCCAACAATATTAACCTCTGCTTGGAAGTGCTTAATTTTGTTTCGATTCTATTTTTGTTATTTTCATATTATTGGTCCCATAAATGTTATATTATTTTGCCGTCCCAGACGCATAAATAATTTAGGAAATTTTTCTTTGTGCCACTCAAGATATTTTCGCATGCCACGAGTTGCCAATCCCTGGCTAGAATGTATAACTTTATTATTTGTCATAAAAACCATTGGCAACTTAAAAAATTATGAACACAATTCTGAGCATAAATTGCATCATGTCCTAGCCATACAAAGAAAATTCTACTGCAACGAATAATCGTGTTATTGAATATTATCTTAACATTTGTGTTCCTTGATTTTAGCAAGGATGTCACATTGTTGTTTACATATATGTTCTTTAAATTAACTAATTTTCGCAGAATTTCACTCATCCAATAACCATTGCATCGAAAATAAGACATTCAAACTGGCAAACATTTATCACTCGCATACTTGGCAATACGCCTTCAAGGTCATAAGGAAACCTAACGTTTTGTTTAAGAAAACAAAAATATTAACTTCATTTTGTAAAACCTCTGAAAAATTGTAAAGGTTTTCGTTTACAATCAGATCCTATAGAAGCAATTAGTTAGATAGGTATAATATGCTATGAATCTGAATTCATAATTAGGGTCGTTGTATACTGTTTTGTCTTGTTTAAAGATGTCAATTTTGCGAAATTCGTCGAAGATGCAAATTAATTGCTGAAAATTTTGACATGAAAACCACAAACCTTAATCGCAAAAATTATCAGTTTAGTGTTCGCCTTAGTAAAGTTTACCTTTTTTGTCTTCGTGCCTTTTGGTAGTTATTAATTCAAAAAAAAATTGAAACCGATTGTAATATACGTTGAACTTAATAAACAATAAAAGCAAAGAGTAAATTGTGTACTTCGACGCCCAAGAATTGTTTTGTTCCATATCACATGTAGATCATTTTGAGAAAATCGCCTTTAAGGTTTCTGTTTTTATCACTCTGTTAATAAGAAATATTTATGGGTTAAATTTTTCTGAACGAGCTTTAAACTAATACATTATTTAAATGATAAATTCAAAATCATGAAATTTGGAATTACTATCAATTTCAAAATGGATATGGAACAACCTACTAAGCTTGTTATTACTTTTTTTATGAGTTTGTTCCATGTGTATGGTATTTTTATAGTATTTAGATAAAAAGTTAAGTTTATTTAGATTACAATAATTTTGATAAGTATAACCAAAATGCGATTATGAAAATTTATTTTATTTTATTTTTTTATTTTGAAGAAATATAAAATTTTGTAAAATACAATTATAAACAATTTTTTTAATGAAAACTTCAATATAAACATTTAAACTTTCTCTTAATAAACAACTGAAAAAATTGTATAAAGTGAAATTATATTGTAAACAAGTAAATTATTATGGGTATGAATAATTTTAACTAATAAATATGGGTTATGAACTATAAACGCAGTTGCTTTTTTATTTTACTGTGGATGACATCCTCTTCTTGTACAAGTTCATGTCCTTCTGAAAAGTTTTGCCCCTTGATGGGAATGGTATCACATCAGTCTAAAATCAAATCGAAAAGAGCAGTACTCATAACGCTGTTTCTGTTTTGAGGAACACATGAATCTAACCAGAAAATAATATGATTGATGTGAGGTTATCTTGATGTTAAAGTTTTCAAAATGTTTATAAGGAGGCTGGTAATATTGTTACCAGCTCTTCTGCCTGTAGCTATGTGCCATAATGTACAATAAATAATGCTATTAAAACTGCAATGGGCGCTTAAATTGTAGCAGTTACATTTATGTTTAAAGAAAAAATTTGATATTTCTGCTTTAGGTAAAGCAAACACGTTCAGTAAACCGAAAAAAATAAAGCAAATATTGTATAAAAGTTGATCCTTACCTATTTTGTTAATTTATATTTAATATTTATAGGTATAGTTATAGTTATATAAGGAACACATCACACCTTATACATGTAATTGTTGTGGTACGTGTGCTTTGGTGATGTGGGTGTTTTTTCAATAAGGCTCCTTTGGTATTTTACTTGATGTTTATTTGATAAATCGCTAAATTGACCTTACACTTGCACTTAACTTAACTTAAATTACTAAATATCGATGAACTGATACGAATTTTGTTAGAACAACCAAATGACTTCCGAGGTGGTATGGAAGTGTTCACGACTTCAAAGTTGTTATCGAAGTGCCCATCCAAATTATGAAGTTCCAATTGTAAAATAATACTGCTGACATTTGCAATAATATTTAACTAATAGAAAACATATGATGTCAGAATAGACCAATCAAAATGGTTAACGTAATAAGGTCCTAAATATTTGTCTATCTGACATATTAGTTAAGTAGAATTTTGATAAATAAGTTGTTCCCAATAATGCAATAATTTTGAATAGTTATTACCGAATATATTGTCAGCACATTATGATGTTACAATTAAAACTATGAAATAGCTGATGTGTCGCATTCTTGTATTACTTAGCGGTAATAACGCAATAATAATGGACAAATAATTTAAATAAAATATTGAGTAATATCGAAATAATTTCTAAAATATTAATGAATTTTGGGATTTACAACATCTCCCTCCTAAAAAAAGAAACTTGTAACCATGTTATAAGTTTCCAAATTTCAAAACCCGTCACGGTATTACTGCTAAGTTTACATTTCTATTCAAATTTAAAAACAATCTACACAATAAATACGACACAGCACATTTACCTTAACCTAGAAGACAACATATAAAAATAACATATTTGTTTGCATTTAAAGTTGTTGTTTTGATAGCTAAACTGCTGAGTCAGTTCGCTACTATCTGATACGTACCCTTGAACTACATAGACATAACTACAAGAGTTTGGGGTTTATAAGTTCCTATGTTTCATGATACAAAAAATTTTGAGTTTGAAGCAGACCCCTTTCTGACTCTGGTATTTGAACCGCTGAGTCACTCTTTGACTCCGGCCGGAGCGGTTTATCAGCATTTTTGCTTATCGTAGGTTGCATCTCCAAAACATCTGCAATGTTAGGCCTAGGCTGAAATAAACTACATCTCCAGAATGCAAGACAATACTTCTCAAATTTATATATAGAAATTGTTATAATCACAAGGACTAATATCAAATAAATTATAATATTGTGGTAGCTCTGGGGCTCTATTTGAATTTGTTCAGTATTCTCCAACTTTTTTAAATCTATAATTTTTTGACTAAGTTTTTGTAATGGCATTAAATCTTCGTTGATTATTAAATGATTTGTAAAGTTTAATGCCGGCAGTTTTTCCAAATCTATGTCTTGAAAATTTTCTACGTTATTAACTGGAGGTATAAAAGTAAATTTTACTGAACTAAAATGTTCGCTTTTTGTGTCCAGGATAACAGTTGGAGTGATTGCGGAGCAAGTAGAATTTAGGGTAAGGATACCCGTACCATTTATATGCACTAAATAATGTTCATTAGAATTTCTGCAATGTACATTTATTATTTCCATTGATGGTGCGACAAATGCCCATGAGTTGGGAGTAGTTAGTTGTATAAACATAGCACCTTTTAACTTTATTGCTCGATTGTCGCAGGATTCTGGTACCCGTGACGTAGGAACATAAAGGTTTGCTTCACAACCTCCATTAGAGTGCACAAGATAAATAGGCGAACGTTGTTCACAAATGAAATCATCGGAATGAATTTTAATACACTGCAAGAGTTGCAATTCATTGAGAAGGAAATAATAATGTTTGTAGTGATCAATAACTAGGTAACGTTTCTCAGGAATAATTAAACTGTACACATTGTCTGAAATAAGACCGGGTAAACTAGTAACCTTAATTAAATTATACTCTCTAAAATTTACTAATGGTAGAGTAATTACAAAAACTATCTTATTTCTAGCAGTGTATGTGATAATATTTAAAACCTTATATAATTCTCCTGAATTTCCAATTTTTAAAGGAACCGGAAATGCAGTACCCGCTGGCAAATATGCCTGTATTTGCTGAAGCTCATTGATGAGTTTTTGTGGATTTATAATCAGGGGGTGTAGTGAACCATGCTGAGCATTAATAATAATTTCTAATAGTTGTGCTTGTTCGGCAATTAACTGTGTTGCCAACATAGTGAATTCTGATATTGTCCATTCTAATTTTAATAAAAAATTTTCTCTGACTTGCAGATCATTCATAAATACATCAATTTGTTTTACATGGGTGGCAATATTCCCAATACTTTCATTAAGATTAACCATCCTTTCCAATGTTAACCTAGAGGATGTATTAAATTGTTCTAAGGTGGTCTCAAAAATACTAGTTTGTTCTTTCGCAATATCTATATGTTTTTCATTTTTGTCTATAAAGGAAATTTGGCTATTAAAATATTCAAGATCTTCGTTTGTTAAAGTACCAAAAAGGAATTTAGAGACTGTCCCTACTCCGTCGATTAAACCTCGTTTAGATCGCCTTAATTCGGACTTTTCAATACCTAAAATATATTCGATTGAGATATGTTGTCGATTTACATAATCTAGTGTGGCGGTCATGCTCGTAACGAAAAATTCACAATTCTTATTCTTTAATGATGAAGTTTTGAGTTGCTTGCAAATAATGTTCATTTGTTCACGAAGATTCGCTACTGTACTGTACATATGAAAATAGACATTAAGATCAAGCGAACTTATGAGACTCCATTTGTCATTGAATAAAAGCACAGTTCCTACTTTTTCGAAATACAGTCCAGGACTGGTATTGTAGGCAGTAATGCTTGCTATATCATGGTTGGCACACCAAACGAAAGGCAGGCACATCTGCATGAATATTAGAATTGGAGCCCTGCAAGGAGAAGAAAAAATACTAGAACCCATGGAACCCATAATAAAAATGAATACGAAACTAAGACGCCCCCATGGCGTTTTTTCCTTTTTTTAAACTTAAATTTAATTACGATACTAAATACATAAAGAGGCATTATAAGTTATTCATTAAAAACTTTCAATCTATTATTGTGGACTCGCGTTTTCTTATTTTTTATTAGAATTGTGGTATTAATTTCCGAGTCAATATTTTGAACTATGTAGGGCCCTGTCCATAAAGGCATTAATTTTTTTGATTTACCCTTTGTGGGATTTGTTTCATTTCGAAGTAAAACTTTATCTCCGGGTTTCAAAATTAAGTTGTTGATACTTTTGTCATAACTAGACTTAGCCTTGTGCTTTTTCTCTAATAGATTTTCACGAGCCAATCTATGAGAATGCTGCAAACGCGATTTTAATTCTTTACTATAATCGTCATAATTATACACTACTTCGGGATTTTTCTTTAATGAAGTTGGAAGTTCGACCTTGTGACCAAAAAGTAACTCAAAAGTAGTATAATTGGTGGACGAACTCACACTACTATTGTATGTCAACATAGCATAGGGTATCCATTCACACCAATTGTTTTGGTCCTTGTTAATAAAATTTCGTAGGTATTCTACTAAAGTTCTATGACTTCTTTCTAAACTACCGTTGGACTGAGGTCTAAAAGCACAAGTTTGAATTTTACTAATTTTCAATAATTTACATACATTTTTAAATAACTGACTTAAGAAATTCGACCCTTGGTCTGTTAGTAAAGAAGAAGGAACACCATATTTACAGACTATTTGGGTAACAAAATATTCAGCAATAGTGGAAGATTCTTGATTTGGCAAAGGTATTGCTTCACAATACTTGGTTAGGTCATCTTGAAAAGTTAAAATGTACCGATTACCTCTTTCGGTAATTGGCATGGGACCTACAATGTCCATAAAACATTTCTCCCATGGGCGACTAGCTGTAGTAGTTATCGCCATAGGCAATTTCGTTAATTTACAAACTTTATTCTTTTGGCATTGTGAACAGGCATTTACGTAACGTTTAATTTGTTTGAGCATTTTTGGCCATCTGTAATGTTGTTTAATTCTTTTGTACGTCCTGTTCACGCCTTGGTGACCTCCAAAGGAGGACTCATGGTACTCTCTTAAAATTTGCTGAATTTCATCCACTGTTAAGGACTGTGAAATATTATTATGGTAAATGTTTACTAAAACTTCTGTTCCCTTAAAAATATACCTTAACATGGAACGAATATTTTCATATTTGAGATGTCTGTAACATTCATTTCGTGTAAAATTTGGCAATGCGATTTTACTAATATTACTTGTTACACAATGTTGCTTTAATAATATCAATACATTAAAAATACTTTCGTACGTTGGTTGAGCCGTATTATCTTCATGAGTAATTAGAATTAAATAATCTCTGGAATTTTTAGAGTAAGACGAAACAAAGTCTGAATTAGGGTTTAGTTCACCAATTTCCTTTGAATTTAAAAATCTTTTAAAATCATAATCATTTTTTAAACACTTATCAAGCAAGAATACAATATTAAAATCAGGAGGTGCTTGATTGAGATTATCGTCTTGGTCATTAATTTTATTATTTATTATTACTCCTTGAGCTTTCTTTTCAAAATAATCATTGTAATTTAATCGGCAAGAACTTCGAGTTAGGACACATATACGACTTAGGGCGTCTGCGTTTGTATTATATTTTCCTGATTTATGTACAATGTCAAATTCATAATCTTCAAGTTTTATTCGGAATTTCATAAGTCTACTTCCGGGATCACGTATTGAAAATAGCCAAATTAATGGTTTATGATCCGTAACAATAGTAAACTTTCGTCCATATAAGTACGGCCTAAAATGTTTAACAGCATGTACGATGCTTAACAGCTCCTTTTCAATAGTAGTATAATTTTTTTCCGCTTTGTTTAAAGTTCGAGAAGCGTATGCAATAGGCAAATCCTTTCCCACTGTTCCTTGCGAAAGTACGGACCCGATTGCAACATTACTGGCGTCCGTTGTTAATATAAATTCCCTACAAAAATCAGGGTATTGCAAGATAGGAGGACAAATTAATTTGCTTTTTAAGTTTTCAAATGCATCCGTACAAAGAGCGGTCCAATCAAAAATTTGATCCCTTTTGAGTAAATTATTTAGCGGCTGAGAAATTTTTGAAAAATATGGTATAAATCGTCTGTAATATCCGACTAATCCTAGAAATGATTTAACGTCTTTAACGTTTTTAGGTTTCGGAAAATTTTCTACCGTCTTAATTTTATCCGGATCCGGTTTAATACCGTCTTCGGTGATGATATGCAGTGATGTGAGTGTGTCATATGACCGCGTCATGACAGTTTGTCATGACGGTCATGACGTCACGTCACAATGATTTATGACGTCACGTCACAATGATTTATGACGTCACGTCACAATGATTTTAAATGACCGTGACCATTCTAAGCTCCAAAATTCAAAATGACAGTTTTTCTAACATCCAAAAATGACAGTTTTAAGTTTACATGGTGGTTGTCACTTGATTTGTGTTAATCTTAATTGCAATATCGTTAATAAAAATGTAAATACCACTATATAAAGTATTCTGAAAGTTGATAAACACAATGCGGAGAAAAATGAAGGTATTTTACTTTTTTGTACGTTATCCTGCAAGTTCGCAGCAAAAGGTAGCTACTTATGGTTGCCAATTTTGTAGAAAGAGATACGGATTACATGCCACTAGAATGGCAGAACATTTAATTACAACATGCAAGAAATGCCATGTAAAATTAAAGTTGAAACGCAAATAAAAATTTTATTAAAAAATTTTTAGCTCTCAGCATAAGTAGTCCAAAATCACCTTCAACTCCCTCGACTTCTAGAGCCTTCTCTGAAGGAATACAATACCCAGATAGAGATACTGATACTAATAATTCTGCTTTTTATTTATAATTCCTATTACATAAACAGCGTCATTCAAAAAGTCTGCAACAAATGGGAAAAATTTTTATAATCGATTTCTCAAAAAATTTTACTCTTGATAAAAATTGATGCATGGTCTAAAACTAATTTTAAGATAAAAAAAGTTCGATAAAATGTGATAGGACACTAGATTTTAGCGATTTTTGAAATATGAACAAGAGTAAAGTGCCCTTATTTTAAGAGATACAAAAAACGTTTATAGGAAAAACTTATTTAAAATCTTAAAATTAGACTAGATATGACGGTCAAATTCCAATTTTTATTTTTTTAAGAAATTTTAACATTCAAAAAGTCTGCAACAAATGGAAAAGTTTTTTATTATCGATTTCTCAGAAAATTTCATTCTTGATAAAAGTTGGTGCATAGTCTAAAACTAAATTTAAGATTTCAAAAATCGCTAAAATCTAGTGTCCCATGACTTTTTAATAATCTTTTTTTTTTATCTTAAAATTAGTTTTAGACCATGCACCAACTTTTATCAAGAATGAAATTTTCTGAGAAATCGATAATAAAAAACTTTTCCATTTGTTGCAGTCTTTTTGAATGTTAAAATTTCGTAAAAAAACAAAAATTAGAATTTGACCGTCAAAATTCATATTTAGTCTAATTTTGAGATTCCAAATAAGTTTTTCTTATAAACTTTTTTTGTATCTCTTAAAATAAGGGCACTTTACTCTTGTTAATATTTCAAAAATCGTTAAAATCTAGTGTCCTATGATTTTTTAATAATATTTTTTTATCTTAAAATTAGTTTTAGACCATACACCAACTTTTATCAGGAATAAAATTTTCTGGGAAATCGATAATAAAAATTTTTCCCATTTGTTGCAGTCTTTTTGAATGACGTTGTATATTAATTTTATACCATTGTTATAAAAATAATCATAAATGACGGTCATATGACCGGTCATGACGGTCATGACGTCACAATCATAAATGACCGTCATTTCACATCACTGATGATATGACCTAAATATATTAATTCAGTTCTAAGAAAATGACATTTATCAGGTTGTAGTTTTAAGTTATGTTGCTTGAGACGCTCGAAAATTTCAACAAGTTTTTGATTGTGTTCCTCTAAAGATTTCGCGTAAATACAAATGTCGTCCATATAAACAAAACACTTGAGGCCCTGTAATCCTGCCAGTACGTTGTTCATGAGCCTCTGCAGCGTAGCCGGAGCCCCTTTAAGACCAAAAGGAACTCTTTTAAATTCATAATGACCATACTGCGTACTAAAGGCAGTCTTATGAGTGTCATCAGATGACAATGGAATTTGATGAAAACTTGAAACAAGATCTAAAGTAGTAAAATATTTAGATTTTCCTAGCTGATCTAATATTTCAGTAATGTTTGGCAACGGAAAAGAGTCTGATACTGTTTTTTCATTAAGCTTCCTATAATCAAAAACTACTCTCCAGCGCTTGTTTCCGTTTGCGTCCGGTTTTTTCGGAACAATTATTATTGGACTGTTATAACTCGAGTTACTATTTGTAATAATACCCTGTTTCAAAAGTTCGTCCACTTGAGTTTTTATCTCCCCCTGCTGATGATAGGGTAACCTATATGGTTTAATATTTACAGAAGTATCATCCACTGTGGGTATTTGGTGCTGTACAGTATTTGTAAATGTAAGTTGATCACCCTTGAAATAAAATAAATTATGGTAAAGTTTACATATGTCCATTATCGATTCGCGCTCCTGGGGTGACATGTGATCTGTGTGAACTTCATAGTTAAGATTTTGTAGTCGTTGTTTTTCTTCATCAGAACTACTTATTTTCAGAATATCGTAATTAGTTAAATTATTAAATACAAAATTTTGAGGTTTTACGGTTACATTTTCTTCGCAAGTGTTAATTAGACTAATGCTGCAAAATCCATTTTTTGGTACAACTATACTGCTAGCAACAAATACCCCATTTGCTACTTCCTTAGAAAGACATAATGATTCATCTTTAAAGTTAACCTTAATTTGTTTAAAAATCTCGCATCTTGATGGGACCTCAATTTCATAATCATTTACGTAATCGGAGTAAAGAATTAGTTCCCATACAATTACTTTATCCCCAAATTTAAAAGAGATAGTTTTACTATCATAATTTATAGAAGCTTTATATTTTTTTAAGAAATCCTTTCCTAATATCCCGTCTTGTTTAATAGGAAAATCCTTGGGAGTTATTTGAAAGGGATGTTCGATTTGAACATCTTCAGAAATACGGATTTTTCCATAACAGACACCCAGAGTGGTAATGACCTCCTCGGTGATGCCGCGCAACTTTACCTTATCGTTAACATGCACTAAGGTGTCATGTTTCACGCATTCTCGTTTAAGGAGACTTATCTCTGCTCCCGTATCTAAAAGTAACATTGCCTTGTCGCCCTTTGCTAAAAGCAAGTTAACTAGAACATTATCCGTGTCATATGAAGAAACAACTGGGTCAATAGTGAGTATAGCGTTATGAACGGCTTGTGTTTCATAACAAGAATTTGCTGATTCGGAATAATTTGACCCATAACAACTTAACGTTTTAGAGTGATCAGCTTTATAATTATAATTCCTTTTAGAACTTACAAAATATTTTTCTTGAGAATTTTTAATTAGTTCATTAGACTGTTCCTTAAAATTTTCATAAGGATTTTTATTAAAACCTTCACTAGTACTTGTATAAGAATGTTTAGAAGATTTTACCCTAGAATTCTCATTACCATTCGTCTTTCGACGAATAGTTAAAATTTTCTGAATAGGAGTGGTATCGCCAACTACTAACGCCGATCCACTCGCATTTCCAGAGCTACAATCATTAAAATTTTTTGCAGATTTCCACTTCTCTACATTTTTTCTTTTATAGCAGTCTTTAATATGGTGTCCCATTTTTTTACAATATTGGCAAGGAATATTTACTACATTTACACGAGGACTTGAGGGCGTTCCCCTTTTAATTTCCCTTTTGGGATAACTCGGCAAAGAACTTCTAGTAAAACACTCGTTATAAGTGTGTCCCATTTTATAGCAAAAACTGCATTTTTTAATGTTTTTAGAATAAGAAGTACTATTTTTAGAATTGTGAATTTTCGTTTGTTGTATGCCGATTCTTTCCTCGTCTATGGCGGCATCAATAGCTTCATTTAGCGTTTGAAATCTACATGCTTTAATAATAGTTCTAAATTTATAATTTAATCCCTCTACGAAAGCCTGAAGAGCGGATTTTTTATTCAATTTTGAAATAATTTCGGCGCTTCCGTCGCCTTCTGAGGCGACGCACGCGTCATTTAAGTCAAATAAAATTTGCTCTATTTTTGTTGCGAACTGTCGGACAGATTCATGTGGTCCCTGTCGGAAATTTACCAATTCGGTTTGCAGCTGTCCGACCGTTCGTCGTTCCAGAAATTGATCTTGAAGAATTTTTCGTAGATCTACCCATGAATCAAATTTTTTGTATTTTATAATGTTATAGGCCGTCCCTGATAATTTACTTTTGATAATATTATTTATTAATTGAATATCCGTTTGGGAAGTGATATCTTGCGTCACAATGTCGCAACAAGTTATAAATTTGTGTAGTTCACTACGCACCCCTGAGAAATCGGGTATAATTTTTAACGCTAGTTCTACGTTTAATTTGGGCATTTCGTCTATTATAGTACCCTCGCTAGAAATACTGCTATTATGATCAGAAGAATTTTCAATATCACTCATCAATAAGTTAAGCAAAGACAAGCATAAAAAGACATCAAGGTACTCACATTAAAAAAGGTTAAACCTCTTGATACAGCACCCGCGCACTTTACACGCACTTAATCGCACAACACTGGAGAATGGAATCTTGGAGATGATCCTGGTAGTTTAGCTGCAGCGATGTTCCACCAGGACTCCGTGGCTGCAATCCCCTTTCGAACGGACCTCAGTAGGCTGACCTCGAAATACGGCACTTTGCAGTTGATCCCAATCTCGAAGATACACAAATTTATTGTGTGTACCCCACACCTGACACCAAAATTTATGTTGTGGTACGTGTGCTTTGGTGATGTGGGTGTTTTTTCAATAAGGCTCCTTTGGTATTTTACTTGATGTTTATTTGATAAATCGCTAAATTGACCTTACACTTGCACTTAACTTAACTTAAATTACTAAATATCGATGAACTGATACGAATTTTGTTAGAACAACCAAATGACTTCCGAGGTGGTATGGAAGTGTTCACGACTTCAAAGTTGTTATCGAAGTGCCCATCCAAATTATGAAGTTCCAATTGTAAAATAATACTGCTGACATTTGCAATAATATTTAACTAATAGAAAACATATGATGTCAGAATAGACCAATCAAAATGGTTAACGTAATAAGGTCCTAAATATTTGTCTATCTGACATATTAGTTAAGTAGAATTTTGATAAATAAGTAGTTCCCAATAATGCAATAATTTTGAATAGTTATTACCGAATATATTGTCAGCACATTATGATGTTACAATTAAAACTATGAAATAGCTGATGTGTCGCATTCTTGTATTACTTAGCGGTAATAACGCAATAATAATGGACAAATAATTTAAATAAAATATTGAGTAATATCGAAATAATTTCTAAAATATTAATGAATTTTGGGATTTACAACATAATGTATGAATGTCGTCGGCATAATGTGAAATCCGGCCGTCAAAACAAGCAAATTATGACATTCACTAAACCTCATACTGTTGTTTTCATACAAAAAATAAACCTTAACCAATGTTTAACCTGACCCTCATTAATTTGGTCAGTAAAAGAGGGTCAGGTTAAAGATTGGATACAGTTTTTGAAAATAGATTATGAAAATGAAGCTAATAGAACACTTTAATATAATCTTGATATTGATAAGTCGATTTGCCGCAAAATGGCGTATGGAACAATATAGCTCTCAGGCGACGACTTTCTGAATTAAAACTACAAAGATGCAAACTATAAAATGCTTCATTTTGTATTCGTTAAAGCCCTGATGTTCTAGGCCTGAGAGTATTTAGCGAATGTTCATCAACCTTAAACTAGTGGGCTTAACTTGACAAAGCTAAAATTGCTGAGACTCATGAAGACACGTCAAGTAAAACGTTACGTTTGAGTAATTCCAGGGTTATTGTACCTTTATCAACTCGTACTAAGCAAACTGATCGTTTAACAGCGTGCCCTGGGGCAGTTTACCGTCAGAAGATTATCGCGAGGTGAAATGGCGAACTGCTCCAGGCACAATCGTTTACAAACACGAAACTAGATTCCCAGTTCATCAGAGGGCAAAATTAGAACACCACATAAACACCAACTAAATATTGTTACGGAAGCGATTACAAATTAAAAATATTCCTTTCAATTTTTTACTGTAGCAAGTGGGTCTTATGCTTATCGCGATATTTATCTGTGAATGGCAGCAAAACTCACATGACGGCGTTCACGTTTATTCGTTTTAAACTGGGCGAACCGAATGTCATGTAGGGATTTGGGGATTTTGTTTGCATAAGTTTTCTGTTGACTTTCAGACGCTCCTGTTTACACAGAGGGATTTCAAAAACGTTTAAAACGAAAAAGACCGCTACAAAATGAGGTATTCAGCGGTATGTGACTAAAACATGGGTAAACGACAAATGCGCACTACCCTAATTTAGACTTTTCAGTACCGCTTAAAACTGGAAGGTCTAGTTTTAATGATAAGCTACTTTAACCTCAAAAACTACATAAAAATATTATGAAAGTAAAATAAGACACTTTCCGAATATGACAATATTATTTTGAGTTTGAATAATAGTAAAGCAACCTTTAAAATAAAAAACTTGCAGTTAATTTGAGTTTGCGATAAACATGTAGGTAGCCTATTTTTACGCCTAATAGCCGAGTTACCTATTGTTTCATTATGTTTTCAGATGTAATATTTAGATAGAGTGCTTTAGCTGAAAACAATATCAGTCAATAGATTTATCTATTATTTATGAGAAAGAGTTGCAAATATAATATCAGCTTTTCGTGAGTTATTGCAGATTTTTATCTTCGTTGTGCCTGTTTTTCTTGTATTAGTTCCAATAGCTTCAGGTAAGTATAAATCGCAGAGTTTGTGATCGATTTCTTAAAAGATTGTAAGCTTCAACTGCATAAGTATATATAAAAAATATATGTAAAAAAGTGTCCTCTGTTAACGATCTTATGATTTTATCAACATTGTTCAGTACTTGGGTTTAATTTGTATCAAATAATTTTGGAATATTGCAAAAGTGTTTAAAACTATTGCAATTTTTATATTAGGTATATAAATTCATAATAAGTAAAGTAACACTTAAATTATTATGCTTTCTGTTACTTCTGTACTTTGCCATTAAATATTTTTTTCTTAATTTAGCCAATAGGTATGACGGGGTTTTAGTAGGCGATAAAACTAAAGAACAAAAGCCAATCGCAGGTTCAAAAGCTAAATTAAATAGCTTAAATTATGCAATTTTACTACATACACCTAGTGTTTAAAAATAACTTCGTTCAAATGATACCCACGAGAATTAATACATAGATGTAATGTCGTAATAAAATTCAACATCAAACGCTGCAATACATCGCGATTGATGTCCCTTACTTCACGTTCAATGCAAGTTTCAGTTCTTGAAGTGTGCGTGGTTTATCCCGGTACACTCTAGACTCGAGATAGCCCCATAAATAAAAGTCAGGGGCACTCAGTCAGGTGATCTTGAAGTCCATTGAATGTCACCAAATCGTGAGATAACTCTTCCCGAAAAAAATCTCACACAGTGTTCATCGACTGAAGAGCTGTATGGGCCGTAACACCGTCCTGTATGAACATTACATTGTTTAAACCGAGTCTTCTTAATTCACGCATGAGAAAGTTTTGCAGCATATCCACGTACCCATCAGAGGTAACCTTTACAGTCTGATTATCCAGTTCAAGGAAATAAGTACCAATCATTCCTGATGTGATGACTCCACACCAAACGGTAACTTTGGGACAGTGTAGAGGTTTTTCATGCAAACTCAAAGGTTTTTGCGGAGCCCAGTGTCTGAAGTTTTGTTTACTTACGTATCCATCTAAATGAAAATGGGCCTTATCGGTCATCATAAGTTCATTCAGTAGATTTTCATTGGCATTGAAAATTTCTAGGAAATGTTCACAAAATTGTACACGTGCTCTCTTATCCTGGGCTTTTAGTTTCTGAACAATTTGAATCTTATAAGGGCGAAGATAAAATCAGTTGAAACAAAAATACAGGAAAGGCAGCTGGGATGGTTGGGTCACATTTATAGGATGAAAGAAGAAAGGTTAACCAGAAGAGCATATGAAGCAAGAACACAGGGAAAAAACAAACGAGGTAGACCAAGAAAAACCTGGCAGGACGAAGTTAAAAAAGCAGCAGCGGATAGAAACATCAAATGGAAAGACATAAAAAGGCTAGCACAAGACAGAAAAACATGGAAAAAAATCAGCACAACTCAACTCAACAGTCCTACACCTAACAGTAGAAGGACTCATGACTAAATAAATAATAATAAGGGCGAAAGTGAAGATCGTGTTTCAAGATTCGCCGGAACGATGTATTTGAGCTTGGGAATGTCTTTTAGCTGAACGGGTCGGACTCTGTTCGACAGCAATTCTTGCACGTTCAATGTTCTCAGGAGAACGAACTGAACGAGTGGTACCCGAAAATTTTGATACAACACTTCCACGAGCACGAAAGTCACGTATCCATCTTGAAAGAGTTTTGTCTGTGGGTATTATTCCGTGTCTTGGAATTCACACCGAAACATTCTTTGCGTTTCTACAATGCTACGAGTTTGGAAAAACGTCTGTACTGCGAAAATTCGTTGGTTTATAGGAAAATGCGCCATAGCTTCATAAATTGCAAAGACTCTCAAAGATCATTTGATGTTCATGAAGTTTCATTATTGCCTATGTCATACCTATTGGCTACTGTATGTAACTGCGCCCAATTTTTAAACAAAAATGTGCTTATTAGGAAGAAATATTTTCACATGACATTTCTTGAAAAATTATTTAATCAATACAGCATCTATTTTGCTAAACAAGATCTGTGACAAAAGTTACACAAACCTCCTGGTAAATTATACAAAATCTGCAAAACTTGTTAAGTAATCTTCAAAAGAATAAAAGCTTACTTAAGTTTTAATCCAATTCATGATGCTAGAATATTGTCATCAATAAATTTAAAAGTAAAATTTTATTAATAAATTACTTTGACTAAGTGAAATCCAGATCTATATTCAAATCTTACTTCCGATGAGTTCGCAGAAGGATAATTTAGGCCAAGTACGAGAATCAACAATAATGTAGGCTGTATGATTGGTCCATGAAAAAAACAAGGTGATCTCTTATTCCGTTGTTGACAGAAATTTGATTAAATTAGAACGGCAGTGTATGGTTATATGCTCATTTAGATTCTAAACTTCAATTTTTTTTTAAATGCAATTTTAAAAACTGTAAGTTCACTTTTGTTGATAATTATTGGGCCTTAATTGCTTGGCTTTTAAGATAGGATACTTAATTTTTTTGTTTCTCAAGGACATGGTGCTATGGTACTATGGTAGTGATTTGTTATGCTTAGTTGCCAATGCAATTTTTATCAGATTTAAAAATAATAAACTGATATACATGGTTTCAGATCTAGATCGCATTATAGCGAAGCACATTATCAATTTAAATAATAGTGAAATCAAATATCTAAATCCGCGTCCAAAATATACCTCAGATAAGATTTGATATTGTTAAATGCATTCTCGTAACGTATTTGTTTTTTTCTCTCAGTATATCAAAACTAGATAGCTACGCCGCCACGTATTTTTAATTTTTAAATAATAGGATACATCAAGAATTCATGTTTGTGGATAACTTTTGAATAATTAGCTAAATTATGTGTATAAAACTTAACGAAACAAGTCCGTCCATATTAACTTCACTAACAAACTGATAGAACACGCTCAGACAATACCTCTGCTTAATAACACTCGATACTAAACTTCGTTGGTAAACTCATGTCAGAAAGAACATAGAAGAGTTAGGTGTAAGATACCGTAAAATGCATTCATTGGCTATTAGGAAAAACTCCGCTCTGTCAGAAGATAACTAATAATCTTCTTCTATACAATTAGATTTTAAAACCAGTGTGGTCCGTCCTATGGTGCACAGCTCTGGCGTTGTACCAAAAAACCAATTTTAAAGTAATCCAAACTTTTCAAAACAAAGTAATAAGAAACATCGTAGATGCACTCTAGTACATTAGAAACAATGATCTCTAGGAACCTTGGAAAGTTGAGTTTGTACACAGCGAAATCCAGAAATTTACGATGAGTCTCGAAGGAAGACTACTGCAGCATGTGAATATCGAGGCCATCCGCCTTCTCGATAACATGAACAGTACGAAGACTCAAGAGTAAAAAACTCTTTGAGATGGTGTAATGTGACACTGATAGAATTAAAAAAAAAAGAAGCAGTCTGTGCTTGTATTAGTGCACAAGAATAGAGTGCCCTTAACCTTAGAACAGCTAGGATACGTCAATGGGTAACTCTTAGATCTTAACTTCTTTACAGTGCGGATTAAGGTTGTCATGAGCCCCTGGTGGTGAGCAGAAAAAAAAAACGTTACTAAAAACTGGTGAGCTAAAAAAAGTCCTCACCCTCATAATATCTAGAAAATGTCGAGTAATATCGAAATTATCGATATATCAGGGCCTTATGGGGCCTCCTAGGTTGCGGGCCCTGTACCCGGGCCTACTCAGCCTATACAGAAATCCGGCACTGCTTCTCTAGTATACTAGGTACTAGGTATAGAACTAAGTTACCTATCAGTCTAAGGCTGATCGTAACTTCGTAACATTATTTAAGTTTAAAAAAATATGTCTTTACATGGGAACTGCATGTAGCTTCATGACATTATTTATTGGTTCTATTTTAAAGCGACGATTCATACAAAAATATAATAAAATTTACCGTTAAATAGTTCTGACATATTGCAAAAATAATGAATTGCTATAAGTCACTTTCTTATACCATCCTTTTACCGATAACGGTTTAGCAGATCCTCTTGTGATGAAAAGTACACCTTGTTTATCTTTTAAATACCGATGAAATTGATGTTTGATTTAGTAATAAGGGATGAAAATTGTTATAAAAGAAAATACATGTAATTACGGCTGTAGCACTCACATAACTGTACTTGTAATTCATGTTACATGTCACAACATAGGGGAATAATATATGCCGAGCGCATATTACTAGCTCTGCACTATTCCCTTTGTCGTTCGTTCTCTAAATGCAAAACAATAGATTACACGTTAAGCAAAAACCTAAATGTGATTTGGTTGAGTGTGTGAACGTGCGGCTGTCACCACATACCTTCAATATGTCTCATGATATACTTTCTCAGATGCACTGCGATGTAACTTGCTCGCGTCGGCTTTTTTCAATAATGTCACGCCCTTTTTGTGTCATTTCTACTTTTCCCCAATTTATAGAACAGTGAAAAAGTATAGAGATTTTTGCAAAAATAGAAAATTGCTTTGTAATGGTTTCCTTAACTGTAATAATACATTTCTTCAAAAAGAAATTTTGCTAGTAGAAATGTATTTGTATTATTTTAAAAATTTGGGCATTAAATAAAACTCTTAAAATAAACTAAATAAAAAACTGATCATTTGTGTTTTACATACACGTAAGAGGAATCGCAGTTGCCTGCGTTTATATAAGCGTTTATTTCTTGTCACACACAGCACACTGAGATTGCTTATACAGGGTGACAATAATCTAAGTGTGTTGTATAGATAACGTTGTTAATATAAATGTTACATAGTTGGTTAAATTAGCAAAGTTGGGCAAGATTTATTAATGAGCCCATAGCCAACCATGGATGCCATTTAAAAAAGGTCAAGTTTGGCTTATATATCAAAAATCAAGTGTGCCATGACTTTTTAGATATTTTTTTCTTATTCTACGTAAAAACATCTATAGGAATCCTTTCACATTTTCATTTTAACGGTGGTGGCTATGCCATAAATTACCGTTAAAAAAATCGTTTTTTTTTTCAAAACGTAAAAAAGTTAAAGGTGTGTGTCATATGTTGAAATGGCATTACATTTTTCTTGAAATTCTGCTCATTTAACCAACTGTGTAACACTGATAATAACTAAGTTACTCATACAACACATAGATTATTGTCACTCTGTATATTTCATCCAAAGAAGCCCATTTTTTTTTTACTGTTTAATAAAAAAATAACAAATTATTGTACTTCTAGATCTGCAGACGAGTTCATAAAAGTTCAAGCAATAAAAAATTGCTGTTCAAATATTATCGGTGAGAACTGAGAACCTATAAAATAATCTGAAGATATTTCGATGTTAAAATTGAAAAAGTTTTACAACCAAAATCGAAGCGTTGAATCGTTTTTCGATCCTAAAATATTTACACTGCTTCAGGAAAAAGCTAAAGTTTAATGAAAACATTATGCAAAAATAAATTTGTTACCAAAAACTTTTCACTTATGAGTCAGTTGAATTTTTGATTTAAATAATTATAGTTTACAAATGAATTATTTTAAGTAAAAGACATAGTTAAAAAGATACAAATTAATATGGATCAAATAGCCTTATGTACATATAAACATTGTTATTTTATTAAAATCTTCAGAAACAACAATCTTGCAAATATGATCGTTCATTCCCAAAAAGCAATTGAAAATTTTAAAAATGTATTCACGTAAAAGAAAGAAGGAACACTTAAAACAAAATTGTTGCCTTTGATATCCTCCAATTGTGTGAAGCGTTAATAAAATTGAATAAATCAGTTTTTTTGATTACCCAAAGCACTCTACTAGAAAAAATTCAAAACATCCAATTTAACAAGCATTACGATATGTGCATACTGGAATCCATATACATCATAAATTATTAAGAAGATGAATCTAAAATATCTTACTCCGCGCCCGTCAATCAATATCTCCTCACTTAAATCGTCTCGTATAAACGCAATTTCGTTAAAACGTACTTTCTCGATTAACCATCAAAATAAGACGTTTATTATGGCCATTTATCAAGTAAAATTAATATCTTCATCTAATTCAAAACAACTGGAAAAACTTACTTGATTAATGAGTGAGAATTTATTAAATTTATGAAGCAAATATTTTAGAGCCAATTCTAAGTGCCTGTTTCCTTAATAAAAGTTCTAAAATGTAACACAATTGGTAATATGCAGTACAATTTTAAAACAAATTGTAGCAACACGGGGAAAATCGGAAATCATTTTTATAAATCCCAAAAAAAAAAAAAATAGATAAATATATTATGTAACACTATTTTACCAATGTTTGATTTAAACATTACAATCAATTTAATAGCCACAGGAAGATGAATTTTAATTATTTTAGAAAGTAAATTGATAGCTGTTTGTTAAATAAATATAAATAAACGATTTTAATAATTTTGAACTTAATTACCGACAAAGGAATGGCAATTCTACATTTAGCAGATAGAAAAATAATTGTGTATTATTAAGTTTTATACATATTTATATACATGGTGTCCCAGATTACATTTCCAGCATGGAGATCTCGCTTATTGTAAGAGATGCAGGTTTGTTTAAATTAGATAAATTATTCCCAAGTGTGAGAGGCGCCACAATAAATTATTAAAAGTTCAAAATTTCTCGTATTTCAGATGTTATAGAAAAAAAATATCAAAATGTTGACGTTCTTTTTCTCTAACTTTTTTATTTTATTTATTAGATCAATTTTATTTTTCTGAAGGTACTTTTTAATGAAGAATGTAACTGTTATTTTAGATTCTTTTTATCAATTACCGTTTTTGAGATATTACCCCTAATTTTATTTTTTCTTATGGGCCGTAAAGTTGGCTATGAAATAGTTAAATGTCTTTTTTTTTCTTCTCTCTATTAAATGAGATATTACTTGCTATACCTATTTTTGTAAATAAGTCACAAAATGTAGAAAAATCGTAATTTAGCCGTCATTTATCAACCTATCTATAAAAATAAAAACAAAAAACAATTAATTAAATGTCAAATTATAGTTACTATTTGTGCTGTATCATTTATTAGAATTTTATAGTATTGTTATCATATAATTATGGGCACATTTACTTAAAAATTGTATATGTTGAATTACAACATTCTTTGCCATAGAAACTGTGTAAAAACTGATAATTCTAATTCTTTATTGATTTGTTTTGGATTTTTGGTTGGTTTCTCGAAGAAACCATATTCTTTGAAATATATTTCCAAATTTTGGTAATTACGCACCCTTCGTTGCCTTCTCTCGGTATATAGTTCTAAGTGTATTCGCTCAGCTTCTACACAATTTTTATGGCAAAGAATGTAGCATCTTAACATGTCAAATGTTTCGCTATTTTTAAATGTAGCCATCATTATAACAATTACTACAAAGACTATCGAATACCACAACAATAATATAAAATTCCAATAAATGATACCGCAGACAAATACTAACTGTCATTTGTTATTTAATTAGTTGCTTTTTGTTTTTATTTTCATAGATAGCTAGATAAGTGATAGGTAAAATACGTTTTTTCTTGATTGTGTGACATAAAAATAGATATAGCAAGTAATATCTCATTTAAAAAAGACAAAAAAAAACACATTTAACTATTCCATAGCCAATTTCGCGGATTATAAGGAAAAATGAAATTATGAGTAATATCTCAAAAATGGCAAAAGTGTAAAAAAATCTAAAATAACGGTTACATTCTACATAGAAAAGTAGCTATAGAAGGTACAAATAATATTGATCTAATAATTAAGACAAAAAAGTTATGAAAGAAAAAAGAAATTCGACATTTTCATATTCCTTGCTATAACATCTGAAGCACGAGGACTTTTGTACTTTTAACTTAACTTTTGATTGTGACTCCTCTCATGCTAAGGAATAATTCATCTAATTTTAACAAACCTGTATCTTTTAAAACAAAACGAGAGCCCCATGCTGAAAATCTAATCTGAGACACCCTGTATATAATTTTGGCAAATTCTGTATATTTGTTAATCTTAATTAGAATAGTAAATTAACCTTCAAATTTTTTTTTGTTTAATGAAAATTACCTTCTAGCTAATGTTCCTAAAACGAAACAATTTTATGCTAATGATATCTGCGAAGTGAATATTTGTGTCACAAGAATGCGAAACTCTTCTATTATTTTCGACCGCACGCAACCTTTTTTACTTTTTAAATGAACACGTCATTTCTAATACACATTAAAAGCCACAGCCTGTGGAACAACCTCCACTTACTGCTAAGGGTATCAGAAAGATGGATAGTGCGTTACATTCACTACTTTGTTATCTGACTTGCACCGGCTCAAAATCTTGTAAATGGATTTTTGCGTAATCCCCTAGTAAATAAACTGCGCGTTATCTAGTTTTTTGCAAAGCAAGTAGAAACCTTTTTGTTTTAAACTTGTTAAAGATCAGGTCACAAGTAAAATTTCGATTTTATTACTCTTTTATCATATACAGTGTCTTTTATATTAGGGTCTCGTAAAGGTTTCGAAGTAAATAAAGATAAAGACGGCTAAATGGACCAAAAGTTATCTATTTAGGGAAGCAATTTTACGATACTGTTGCTTCAACAAAAATATCCGTGGCTCACTTAAATATAAAAAAAGGTCGCGAACAAAATTGGGTTAGATGTTTATTTTCTTGTGAGACCACTTCAAAGTTCTATTTAATTTACTTTCAGGAACAATTGAATAGGAGATTATTTTATTGTTTCTTTTTGTTTTGATTAGTTGTTTTAATGATATACTCTATTTACTTTTATCATACATTAAAGTAGGCTGTGTTTTAGTATCGTCATGTTGGCATTTCCAAAAGTCAATTTGACATTTTAGTTACATTCTTAAGCTGTGTTGCAAATTAAAAATGCCAAAATTATTTTAAGAAAAATTTAAGAATAAAGAATTTAAAAAAGCTAATCCAGGCGTTACAAATGACCTAATTTATTCAAAATTTTGGCTATACCTACAGGGTGTGTAAAAATTGGCGGAAGCGCTACACGTGGCGATGTTCTTCGTAAAATTCTAAGTCGAAAATCTTGATACGAAAATGTTGTACCATGCTTGCTGTGTCTGCAAGAGGTCCTCAAAGTTTTGACATTTAGTCCTTTAATAAGCGTTATTATTTAATACTTGCAAATGAAAAAGCTGCAATTTGGAATAAAAATAAATTTCTAATAGTATTTTTTCCTAGATATTGTGTTCTTCCTTTCAAAAATTGGTGTTGAAAATATGTAAATCACTGATTTGAATGAAAATAATACATATGGCAACATTGTCTAGCTGTCAACTCTGTTTTTCTCGTAATTATTTCTAGTTTGTGTTAGACGATACCAAAAAGTTTGCAGCTATGTTTACGAACTGAAGGCTTTCAGTTCGAACAAAAATTGTAAATACCTAAGTAAAAATTGCTGATAAAAAATTGTCCAAACGCAAATCAATGTATGCAATGTTGCCAATTATTTTTTTCTTTAAATGGTTCCTGAGGCCATAGGAAGCATGGTACAACATTTTTGTATCAAGATTTTCGACTTAGAATTTTACGAAGAACATCGTCACGTGTAGCGCTTCCGCCAATTTATACACACCCTGTATAAACTATTTATTAGAAGTATATTTTATGTTGGAAGAAGTTTTATAATAAAAATGTTAGGTCAAGGCAAGACTATTTAGTAAATATTAAATACGAACGCGGTAAATTTTCATCCTTTTCGGACCATACATTTAAAAAAGTGCTGCAACAACTTATTTGGCAATATGATTCAAAAAATAAATATTTTGCTTTACGCAATTTATCCAATGACGCAAAAAAATGTTTAAAATTTAAAGGTGTATTTCAATTTTGAATAAAATTTTGAAATTAATGGGGTATAAATATAGCAAAGTTGTTGCTTTATATTTGTTGTATAGATTTGAGTTTATGTATTATATGTTAATGTATTACAATACACAATACCTACATATATTTTGAGTCCTCAAAATTAATACAAATTGTTTTAAACCGACATTAATACCAGTATTCCAGCATTATATGCAAAAATTATTGAATATCAATAGTACATTTTTGGTCTGTTATGGGTCACGAGTTGGTTCATTTTATGGTTTTAAAATGAAACAGAGAGATGATTTTAAATATTTAAGATCGTTTGGTTAAGAGGGAAAAAATGGAAATCATAACAAGAAACACCTAAAAAGACGAATTGCAAAATACATGACAGTATTTGCCACCTTATTTTGATATAAATACTATTTTTATAAAAATCCTTAAATATTTTCCAAATTTTGGATTATTGGCAACGTTGATTTGTAAATGATTAAAATTATAAAGTAAAATGCTTAAAGTGACAATGTCAAAATATATACAGAGTGGAATCTGTCACCCTAACATAGCCAACTTTAATTAATTAACAATAATCAAATTAATGCAATAAATTAACCTAGACGCAGCAAATAAGTACAAAAATAAATAATTTTTCTGATTATTTTTAAAATATTTTTCTATTACTTTTATATTTTTCCATTTATAACTGACTGTTATGAAAAATAAAAATGATTTATTGCTTATCATGAAAAATATTGTGACGACAAGTTTCTTTCAAAATCCAGTTCAAAAAATTGCATTAGCAAAAGCTTGATTTATTTATTTAATTTTATTGTATAGTGACTTGTGTGGCACAAAATTTATGGTGACGTAACACCCCCATTTCTCAAGAAGGCAACTTCTTTTGTTAACCCCAAAATATTAACCGAAAAATACGGGAAGACTGAAACCAAAATAAGTTTGTTGGGAAGTGGTTAAAAATACTCGAAATCTTTACATTCAAAATAAAATGCTGAGGATCACCTCAATAGCTAGTATCTGCCTGATGGCTATGTAGTTTAGGTGATTAAGGTAACTATGTAAACAAAACAACTAAATTAGTTAACTAAACAACCAAAACAAACGCCTTGGTGGTAATTATCTAACCTATATCAAAGCAGCTTTTAGGATGTTAATATAATCATGGCAATTATTAATTGTTTTACTTTTTTCAGTCTCTTATACTCCAAAACAAATTAAGTTTGAATTCCATTGTAATGCTTTATCTGTAAAGAAGTCGTTTGTCGATTTGTACCTACTAATCATTTACAGTAAACCTTGTAGTTTCACATCAGTATTGTGGCTAATTTAACGCCACCAGTTTAGGTTTATCCCTTGGAGCTGTAACATTATTACCAATTCATTACGTATGCAAATCGATTATGATTTTGCCACCAGTCCATCGTTTGTGAAACAGACTTGAGTTTTAGTGCTAACTTTCCCAAAATACTGAATAAAAACTACAAAGTTTATCGAAGGTATCTAGTACAAATTGGCATAATGAGAAATTCTCTAACATAGTTAATTAAAATATTGTGTTTCCAAAAAATTTTTTAGAAACATAGTTACTGCATATAAGAAAAATAGTGGAGTTTTAAAGAATAACTGAAAACCCTTTTAACGAGTATAGCCAAATTCCATTACTCCAAAATTATATTGTAGGTGCATAAATTTTTTTTTTATTTTCAGGATATAACCCTTCTTTTGCATTTCCAGTTTTAACTGTTTTGTGAATTTTTCTAATACAATGAAGACACTAACTAGATTTAAAATTGAGTCACTTTAACACATATTATGAGTACAATAATCGTTTAACCTAAGCTATCATATGTTTAAGCCAATAATCGATTCATTAATTGGCAATAAGTCAAAAAGCTAAGACCAAATATTCGGAAATCGGTTAGGAAACTAAAGCCGATTAATTGACAATCGGTAGTCAGTCAATTTGCCTATCGGTGCATTCCTAATCGAAACTAACCAAAGAAGATTCTTGATAGATTGATGAGTTTTAAAAAAACTTAATGATTTTAAAGATAAATTTTTTTATGAATAATATCGTAGATTTAATTTTTTTACAATTTAGGGTCAGTGGGTTTTTCATAATTAATAAATCCATATTTATTATTTTTCTCTTGATTGGTAAGAAATTCTACAAGAAAACAATGAAATCAGACTTACAACACCTAATGTAGTAATTACTAAAATTAAAGAAAAATTTAATTAAAAAAAAGCCTCAGAGATTCCAGAACAAAACACTAATGAACATCGCTGATGCGTCCTCGTATTGCAGAAATAGTGACATACATCGGGATCGGGACCTCAACATGAACACTGTAACCGTGTGTCTTACATTCAATGTAAGACACACGGTAACCAACACCATTAAGAAGTTTGCGGAGAGCCACGAAGAAATGCGATTCAGCTCCTGGACACGACATGATTAGTAAGAAGACTTAAAAGGGTTAAATCTTTTGAGTTAGTTTAGCCAAAAGTTTAAAAGCAGAGACTGCGCGGTAGTGTGCACGTTAACAATTAGTGTACTTATATCATATTAGCAAACTAAGGACTGCTATTGGATAAACCTTAGACTAAGTTTTAAATTTTGAATATTATTAATTTAGGCTAGAATTAAACTGTTCATTGCTCTCAAACACCAGATTGCACTGTTATAAACTCTATTGGAGTTTGAATTTTTAAAAAATAATATGCTTTTCTATTATTTTTTAAATACACGTAATTAGAATTTTACTATTTATGCTACGTTTATATTTTTCTACACCCTAATTTAACTTTCATTAAGTATTCTAATGAACACATAAGAAGAACTAATAAAGCTTTCAGAAACACAAATTAAAATGTCACTAAGTTGTATAACTATTAACAAACAACACTTAGAAGTTAAAAGCCGTTAAATTAAAATGTTATAATACTATCCCTGCGTTATCCTTTATGAATAATGATGCTAGTTTCAGCTTGCTTTAGACAATAGGAAGAAGAATGTCGCAAGAAATTTTCTAAATGCAGTAACGAATAATATTATAACGACAAAATATAATAAATATATTTTGCAGGCAACAGTTTAAACATCCTACTGAAAATTCTAAACAAATTTGTTTCGTTTTATGATCCTCTTTGGGTGTTTTGGTGTGCCCGGGTTATTTAAATTTTGCGTTTCTTGTCGCTTTACGACGTTTTATATTTGAATGTGGTGCTTTTAATTTAATTGTCTGTTTCATGTTTGCATAACACTCAGTTTCGGAAGGTGAAGAAATGGGCTTGGTGGAAACAGTAAAATACTTCTAGAGGTGATAATAAAATGTTAATTAATATCCAACTTCTGGGTCGCATAATTTATGTAACAATTTTTGTATAATACCTTCATTCATTTGTTTAAGAAAATGTTAATGAACACAGCAATGTTTTGAAATAAAATAATTAAATTTGATAACCTTTGCGTTTGTTCTAAAAATAATGGTTATTTACGTAACAAGACCGGAAAGTGGTATTTTATTGGACGAGTTGACAGTTTTTGGACGAGCCGTAGGCGAGTCCCAAAAGCATACGAGTCCGGTAAAGACATTTCACGGGTATGTTACGTACAATATTTTTTCTGCGTTCGCCACTGACATCAAAATCTTTATCGTTACCATCCGTAAACAAACAATAACTTAACAAACTACAAGTGAAAATTCGCTTGGTGATATAATGACGCTTGTTGGACAGCGCAATTCAACAAAACAACTCATCACCATGGCAAGCAGCTACTTTCCAGCCTAGGCCGGTAAAGACAACACATTACCATGGCAGCCAATTACTTTCTGGCCTAGGCCTGTAAAGATTTATTTTCCAGCCTAAAAATTGATCAGAAACCACTGATTTTCTGGACGGACGCAGGAAAAAAAAGGATGGGAATATATTAGGTTGGTGCATAATTTATCGTTTAACCGGTATCCTTCGAATCTCTCAAATTTGTCATTTCTTTCAATTTATTTTACTAATATATTCCTTACTATTTAGGTAGAAAAAATTAGTCTCGATAAACCCGTTCATATTCGTCTTATGATGTTTTATCACTTTGAAAAAGATGGACAACAGCACAGTCATTCAGCGATCTCAACGAACTCTTTGGTGATGAAACAATCGGTGAAAGTAAAGTTCGAAAAGATGAGGAAAGAAGAGGTAATTCGTCTGATCTTGATAATAAGGCTCTTTAGATGGCCGTGGAAGAAAACGAAAGATGGATAACGGACAAACAATTTATTATCGACCATTCTACGATCGTCAGGCGCCTCAAAAAACCCGGTAAGGTATGGAAAATGGCAAGATGGGTTCCTCACGAGCTCTCCGACGATAAGGCCAGCAGAGTCCGTATATTTACTCAATTGTTTCGGCAAAACGAGCAAAATTCCTTTTTTCAACAAAAAGTGTGCGTTCTGGTTAGACTCCGAAAAGAATTCCAAAGTTTGTCAATTGCAAAAAGGCCATGTGGAGACAGACGGGCAAAGTCTACGATGATTGATTTGAAAACACTTATTGCAGATGCCAACATGTAGATCGCGTCCAACAAACGTTACTTTTTACCCTTGGAATCGATCTTCTACCAAGCAAACAAGAAGCAGTTATTGAAGTAAACGACAATTTTGCTCCAGTGACCATTTAAACCTGTTTTGAGTGTATTTTATTGTTTTATTATTGAATAAATTTAGAATCCAAAAAACGATCGGTAATCATGCACCAACCTCAACTTACACGAGTTTGTTATTATACTTTGTATTTGTAAGTGTAATATGTGTATATTTATTACAGTTAGTCATGATTAGTCCTCTTCTACCCTATGGTGTACAGGTGTGAAGATGTAGGATATTTGTCCATCCCCGCCTGTTCCTTGCTAGCGTTTCTGCTTTCCTCTAGTTTAGTCCTTTTTTGTAAAATATCTTGGCTATTTTCTCATTCCATGTTCTTCTGGGCCTCCCTCTTTTTCTTCTCTTGTCTACAACCTATTCCATATTTGTTTTACTGTTCTACTTTCTTTCATACTTGTAAAATTACCCATGCAACACGTTATTTCCTTGATTTTTAGAGATATAAAAAACTAAAAGCGATTTCTTGATGCAACTTTATATAACCCATACGCTGATTAAACTAAATTTTGTATTAAAAGTTTCTTTTTTTTACCATCATAATCTCATGGGCGCTGTGTTGGATTTTTGCATTTAAAAAAAAAAACACTGGCAATTTTGCGTCTGTTTTGCACCGCCATTAACTACCTTTTTTCTGGGAAGTCCTTTAATAAACTCCTGTATAACTCTCCACTAAGTGGACTATGGCAATTTTTAAATTAGATTTAATTCAACACCAAATTACGCATCTTTGTCTCAATTCAACCGACTTTTTTGCCCTTAAAATAAGCAAAATCCTGTGTAACAAGGAAAAATACCTTCCAATATACAACTTTTGCCCCATCCTGTAAGTAAGTACCACAAACGCCTATGAGCAAAACGTGATCAATAAAAGCACTTCTTGTAGCAGTGCCTCAAGTTCAAAGCAAGCAAGATAAAAGCGGTCAAAGCGACACGAATTAACTGTGAAACACTAAAGGAAGATATTCTTAAGACATCGCTTTTGTAGTGACAATTACTAATCATAGATATCTAGCATCAAAGAATCGAACATTTTTCTAAAGGACGTGATTTCCGTAAGTGTAGCCTAGCCAATTAACCTTTAGCATTCGCTTCGATGTCTGTCATAAGAAATGTATCTTTAAAGCTTTCAATTTGTCTTAATAATCTAAAAAAAATCTAGGGCCAATCCAATTTTCAAAAGCACTTTTGATAATCAAAAGTAACTTATACAGCAAAATCAACATTTTAAATGTATTGTTTACTAGATTTTCCTTTTATAATAAACACAATTTAGTATGGGATTTAAAAAAAAAAACATTTAACCGGTATGAGTAGTAGCAAATTGACCAAGTAAATTTCGTATTTATCAAGTAATTTATTTGTAACACGTGAAAATATTAAAGTGTTAGTATAAATTTCAGATAACTTTTTTAAGTAAAGAGCTTTGAAAATGCTCTTTATAGGTATTTTAACGTTAATAACCTAAAATCGATTGGTTGGTAAAAATAATAAGTTTTTTAAAAGAATTTTAAAATATTGGATTCAAAGAGGTTAAACTAAATTAATATTTTACTACTTTTTTTTACAATAAAAACAGTTTTTTTAGCTTAGTAAAGTAATTGACAAGTATTAAGTTGTTAATATTAACGAAACTGCTATTTATAAATAAATTGTCTTTAATGTGTTCCCAAATTGTTTTAATCTTCCAAAAATAGATTTATTAGATTACCTTCTTTCTAGGTAACGATTAAAAATATTTGGAAGCCATTTCGTGTTCTTAAGGTACAAAAATATAAACAATCAACAAGTAAACGTCATTATTTCTGTCAAAATATCTTTAAAACAACAGAATAAAGTTTGTTATACCAGGTATATTTTTAATGACACAGGCCTACTAAAAAATAAAATACGAAAAATTATCTAATTTTTGCTATAATGTAAGGGAAATTAATAAATAGACCCCAAATGATATACAGGGTGTCCCAATTATACACCGCCAAAAAGTAGGTGCATATTCCTTAGTGAAAATGATGACCATCTGTCAAATATTTTGTTATCCAAAAATGCTTCCTTTCAAAGTTAGAGACCTCCAAAGTTGCAAGAAAAAAAAATCAAAAAATCGATTACGTCCTATCCGTTTAAGCTAGAGCTATCAAACTTGGCTGAAATTTTTAGGTGTTTCCCATTGACTTTGTGGGATAATTAGAAAGAAAACACGTAATTGGAAGTATGATTTTTATTGTCAGGTCATCCGCTTACCATCTTCAGAATTTTTACTCTGGAATAAAATTGAAAATTTCATTCGTCCATAAGAAAGTACGACTCAAGAGGAAAAAATTCGTCCCTCTTTGTTTTTTGCTGTATACGTAGCCGTTTTCGAGAAAATTATCGCTAAAGATGCATCGACAAACTTTGTTTATACACCTCAAATATTTTTTTTACCAAACTTAGTTGGCTAATATCATGCTTGAAAAAAATTCTGAAGATGGTAAGCGGATGACCTGATTATAAATCATACTTCCAATTACGCGTTTTACATTGTTAAGTATTTTTTTTTAAATATATGAATCATACCTAATTATCATAACACGCAATGTATCTACCAAATACATTGCGCTCGGAGTCATTTATTTTACTATTGCGCCTGACAGAGGGTTAACTTTTTCTGCAGTCAACGCGGGTAATTTATGTTTTACACCATTTAAATTTGTCTATAGGTAATCGATTTTAAATATTGTTCTTAAAATGAGTTAAAAATATTTGTAACATTAATATAATACAAAATTACCTCCAACACTGGCAATATTTTAACTCCCCAAAGCCAAGAAAGAGTAGTTTTAAATACAAGCCACATAATTAAAGCAGTGTTATAAATTAGCTAATTAAATTCTAAAGTTCTCAGAAATGTTATTTCTTGTTTGCTTTCCCTTGATACAACCTGTACATATCGTTTTTGCATTAATTTGTAACACAAAATTCAATTACTTAATACGTAAATGTACTTGTAGCTACAGGTACATCTAGGATAAATATTCCTTAATTTAATTTTCTGTTTACCTTTAGTATACCGTAAATTGTGTTACAAAATCTTTAGTACATTAAATTCTCATTTGCGTAAAGTAGCTTATTATGTTCTAGTGTTTAAATTTTTGCTGAATTCAAACACCATTGATATAATTTTAATTGCATAAATTTGTTAAATTAATCATGTCTTCAACACGTTGTGGATTGTGAGATCTGGATTGTTTGCCTAGTTATTTTTGGTTTCAAAGAGCCTGTTGATATATTTAATGAAGTCCTTCGTAAAACTTTTAAGATGTATAATTAATTTGTATACAATTAGTTATGTCCATAATTTAACTACAAAGGATGTTCTAAAAAAAATGAGTAGATGAATTGTCTGCTTATTTTATAAATAACCTTTTCAGTACTTTTAACCAAAAAAAAATTAGGCAAACTATCACTAAAAAATACATTCAAAATGTTGATGTAGTTTGTACTGCAGCTTTTACAATTCATTCACCAGAGGCGGACAGATTATTAAAGTTTTTTCATTTTATATGTTGGAGAAATATCCCAGCTTTTGTACTAACAATTCTTAACCAACAGAACAAATATTTGCCTCTTAACAATTGCAAGGTTCACTCACAACGGCTTAATCAGACTTTCTTCTGCAATCGTGAACTGAATACAGCAGAAATCGCGGATGGTTTTATTTCGTTTCGCCCTGCAAAAAGTGCAGTGTACTTCATTGTGGACTAAGTGCCACCTAATTAAGAATAACTGTGATGCAACTTAGCTACTTTACTGTAGTCTGTTGAGCGTCGAGTTAAAGAAGGCGGTAATGTAAAAGATCGCAAATTTTTAACCAATCTAACAAGCTAAGTTTTTAAAATAATTACAAAGATCAAACGGTTTTGTGTTAAGACAATATCTAGGATCTTATAGGATTAATCGTCTTATTTAGTAATACATTGGAGGCGTAAAGTTTAGCTAAAAATGTTATAAAATTGATATTTTAAACACGTCTTACCATTTTCTTTTTAAATGCATGGTGTACGATTCATCATGTAAGACATATGGTCCATGAGACTGTTAAGGTGTTAAGTGTTATTTCAAAAATTGTTCTATCTTGTCGTTTGACTGTGCTTTAATAGAACGACATAAAATAAATACACTTGCAATTGCAAAATTTACAAATCAAGACATTATTTATAGGGCGAAATATATTTTTTTAAGCATGTGTGATAGTTATCAAAGTCACCAATTTTTCTGCTAGTGTATATTGAAATTTATTGTCGTCAAATATGTGTCTTTCTTATGGCATCACAGGTTTAAATGAAAAACAGACTGTTACCGCTTATAGTATACTGTCATTTGAAAAACATTACAGAACAGTATTCGTGCATTAAAGTTTCAAAATTACTGAAGCTGTAAAAACTGGGACATTCTTTCAGTAGTTGCTGCTGCTTCAGTTAAAAATAGTTTTAAAACGAGTAAAAATTGTGAAACAAATAGATGTTTGAACGGGACGTCGATCACTCCGAATCGTGGAAAATTGTTGTCTAATACATGTCGGTTTGTTACTCAAGCATAATATATTTTGAGAACAGCTCGAACGATTTGTAAAACTGTATTAGTGTGTTAAACTTAGGCTATATTTAAAAGTGTTTCGGTTTAAATTGCTTATTCGAATGTGCGAATTAGATAATAATGAGATAATTTCAGTGTATTAAATAACAATTAAGATATAAAATGAACTTGATTTTCTGAATATATTTCACAATAATTGATTATTACTCATAACTTTTTTTATCTAAAGTATGAATGTTTTGTAATCTGCTGTCGATTATTTCTTAATTACAAATTTATCGCAAAATTTATAACAAATTGGTGAATACATTTTACATTGAATTGACAGTATAATTTTAAGTAAAAATATTCAGACTTACTAAGTTATTCTTTATCAAACTATTACACTAATAATAAACAAAAAGGTCAAGTTTGCAAATCGATATTAACTAAAAGTTTATCAAAATCGCTTCACTTTTTTTTATCATAACTAATAATGAATTGGTACATAGTTTATTTAATAAGTAAATATTGCGCAATGGGATTTAAGCAAATATATGTTTTTAATGCACACCTTGAAATGCCAGATAGGTGGGCAACAATCGGTTCGTAGCTATTCGACCGTTAAATTACTATATCTTATCACGTTTCAATTGTAAATTGTAAATTTAAGGCTGAAAATGCAATTTCGCTTATCTCAAGAACTAAGAATTCGATAAAATTGAGCTAACTTGACAAATTGGGGCTGAAATCAAATCTAGAAACTAAATTAACCTCTTAGTTTCGAAGTTCAGGGAAAATTAAAATAACTTACGTTGGTTTTCTTGCTTTATTTCCTTTAATTTTTGAGAGACTGAAAAACGCAAAACAAAGTCTCAAGCAACTTTTAGGTCCCTACATTTTAGTGCAGCATTTGTCAACCTGCGTACCTCGGCACGTTAATGTGCCGCGACCATCCTTTAGATGTGCCGCGAAAAATAAAATCATAAACTAAATATCATTGAATTTAGTAAATATAATTGGAAACTATTGTGAATTAGTAGCTGACGAATTATTTTAGTTCATTATTATTAAAACTACAAAAAATGATTAAAAAATTCTTACACGTTTTTTTTATTAGGCTCTCAAATTATCTAAATAACGAAATTGTTCATGTAAACATTGTAAACATTAGAATATCACCAAAGGCTTTATACATAGTTCTGGTACACTATGCGACATCTATTGTATGAACATCAAACCAAAAACACTAATTCGCACAACCGACCAGCTTAGTTTTCAATGAAACAAGAATCAGATTTTTAAATAAAGTCCCATATGCGCAATGTGAACCCACATGTTAATTATAACTGACAGTTGGACATCCAACTATACTGGACGTTTGGCTATAAATCAAATCAAATGAAAACAGTATGGCCGGCCTCAAATGTCACCGATAATGCAGTTTTGTTTGGATTTTTTTAATGTAAAAACGTTAAATGAGCTTGAAATGTTTCAATAATAAAGTGAGTTATGCAGCAAATATCCACCTACATTATGTAGACCCGTTTTTTTCAACCTGTGTGCCGCGGCGCACTAGTGTGTCGCGAGCATCCTCCAGGTGTGTCGCGAAAAATAAAATCAAAAATATATAAACAGTTTTTGCAAGGACACTGTGTTTGAGATTCGAGTTTAAACATAGGCATCTCGCTTATTATAATTGCTAATGTATAGGTTTAAATTCGGCAAAGTTGTTAAATTCGGTGCTCATTAATAATCTAAAAAGAAATCTTGAAAATCGTCTATAACACTTTTGTAGAATGGTATATTTCAAATGTGTAAAACATTGTTTAAGCAACGTTTTAGGCATGGTAATCATCAGGGCCGGCCATAGTGGGGGGGGGGCAGGGTGTGCACCGCACACAGCCCCGCGGATAGACCGGCCCCGCTAATCCGGCCTTGTCAGCTGTTTATCAGTCGTTTCTTGTGTTATAAAAAGTTACTTTATAGGTACAAATAAACTAAAGACATAGATTTTAGGCATTCGCTGGTTAGATAGTAAAGTAGTCAGTAAAGTTTTCTAGTAAAATAACTTTAAGTTAAACTATTTTAAGAAGTATTTTTACATTTGAAAAAACACGTTTGTAATGATCATTTTAAGTAAACTTTGTATTTTTTTTGGGCCCCGCATTTATTTTCGCACACAGCCCCGAAAACCCTATGACCGGCTCAGGTAATCACTGATTTTTTTCACGTCGATTCGTGTCAACCAACCTTATTTTTTCTTTTGGGCGCTCTAAGTGCTGTTAAGAACTTAAAAACAGTTGTTGCTTATAATCAATGACATTTTTTGGACCATTAACAGCTATGTGTTAAAATGCGGTTAAAAATAAATATGAATACTTACATACACAACAATATTATAATATGTAAATTAATTTTTTTTAAACACACTGTCAATTGTCCAAATATTATTCAATGTTGATATAATTTTAAATTTCAAACCACTGAACTGATTGTCTAATTAGTGAATGACGTATTAATTCCTAATTAAAATTAAATTTTGGTCTGACGTACAGAAAAAATATCCGGTAATATTAAAAAAAAAAAAACATTTTGCGACTAATTTCTAGTCGTAACTTTATGTAATCGCTATTGTTATAAGTCAAAAACCTGAATAATTTGCTCAATTTGTTTTATGATTTATTTAACCAAAGCGAGCAGTGGGTAGAATTGACGAGCATAAATTTACATTTCAAGTCCACGACGTCAGCAAAATTCTCTTCACGTATTGTGTATTAATATTAAAATATTTTACTATATCGTCGCAGCTAAGGCAATCTGAAATATGTACTTTTGAGTTTATTACATATACATAAATTTCGTGCGCAGAGACTAGCACATTATACATAATTTGATATCAAATGTCACATCGTATCAAAAACGAATAAATCTGTGATAAAGGAAATGCTATTCTGTTAGAATTTCCGATTTTATAGTAGTTGTAAAGTATTACAGCCAATATATGTTTTAAGATTGAATAACACAACATAATCCTTCTTCAAAATATTACCTTTACATTTTAGTGTCGTCTGATTTATTTGGACAATATACAAGGTGTCTCCTAACTTTCGTCAATTAAAGAATGGGTTTAAAAATTAAAATTAAACAGAAAATTTGCACAAACCTGTCGACTCTGGCGTTTCTTAATAAATTTACCAACTGCTAATTGCACTGCGTTTACAATTAAATTTTTGGTTAAGTAGACTTTTGTTAAGTAAATTAGCTTATTAGTTTTTGATATATGTCTATCAGCAAAATTAATTTATGGCGTTGGTAATACCATTGTACTATAAGCATAAAGTAAAATTAAGACTAAATAATAATTTGAGCTATTAATTAAAGTATTAGATGATTAAATAAAACGCAGATCTGGCTTAGACGTTGGAGAATAAAAGCAAACCACACAAAATCCGTAAGGACGACAAAGAAAAAGGAAGCATGCCCACCAGTAACACTTAACGACAGACAGATGCCACAAGAGCACTCCAGCAAATATCTTGGCATGTATCTAGACCGTAGACTAACCTGTACAACACACATTTGTAACAAAAGAAAGCAACTTTTTCACAAACTCGGTACATTATACTGGTTGTTGGAAAAAAAATCGCAACTCAGTCTAAAAATCAAAACATTAATATACAAAACAGTGCTGAAACCAGTATGGTCATAAGAATTCCAACTGTGGGGCACTGCGTCCAGCTCAAATATTAAAATTCTTTAGAGATTTCAGTCTAAAGTGTTGATGGTCGACGCACCGCAGTTCGTGACAAATAAAATTATTAGAACGGATCTAAAAATCCCAAGTGTGAGAAAAGAAGTGGAAAACTATACTATTAAATATAGTGAGACTAAAAGTGCACCCTAATCGATAAGCCAAAAGATTATTAACCGAATCAGATCAGCCTTAAGAGGTTTAAACCATATGACCTAAGAACTTTGTTTAGTTAATTAATTAAATTAGAGTCCGTATTGGGACGGTGGTTTAAAGCAGGGATTCTCAAACCCAATATTGGGTCGCGTTAAATTTTTATTGGGTCGCGAAATGAAACTGTTTTAATAAAAATACAAAAATTTTTAAAATGCTTTATAATGACATTTCAAAGGTATTTTTTCAAAAATTTTCTTGTGAGGATGGAAACCCCCTACCCGCGTCCCATCCCCGAGCAAAAATTAGCCTGGACCCTCTCGACTAGAGCCCTATGGGGCGTACTCTTATGTCTAAAAAATTATTTGGGTCCCGTGTTTAAAAGTTTGAGAAACGCTGGTCTAAAGAGCATGAGTCATTGGGCGATTGCTGGCATGTTATCTGAATAAAGGGTTTACTTATTGTCCATTCGGGACAGATTGGAAAGACAATTAAATTGGAAAGTGGGCACAAGATGAGAATAGAAAGAGTCCAGAAGTTTACGCACTTAAGAGCTTGCATAACATCAGAAGAAGGTGACACGTCGAAAACGGATGGTAAAAGGTGACAAATGTGCAGGTGGATTGAATAAAATGCTTAATTCAAAAGACATTACTCGAACAGCTAAAATACGAATATACAGAACAGTATGTACTTCGACCAAAAGTCATATATAGATGCGAGACTTAGACGATGAGTACAACAGAAGCGAAAAAAGTTGAAAAGAAAATACTTAGAAAGGTATTTGATGGAAAGAACGAAGGCGAAATATTGTACAGAGACCTGACGAGGAGCTAAAACAACTATTTGGCGACGCCACAATTACATGTTTTACCTCCAACGATAATATGTTTGGAACATGTAGAAAGTAGGGAAGATAGCTACTATCGCAAACGGCATTGAGCAAGGAACAAGGACGCCCTAGGAGAGGATGAACTGGCGCAGTTTTAGGTGACCTGCAGCAGAACAACAACATCAGCAACTAAAAGAGAAAACCAAGGACAGAAAGTTATTGCGACTGACTGTCAGTCTTAACCACCAAACGCTTGAAGATGGTGTAAGCGAGGATACCGAAATGTCGCCCTTAACAAAGCCCATACCAACACCTCAAGAACGCAAGACAAGGAAATCATATATAAAATTATAAACCAACAAATAGCGTTAAATGACAAAAACGAATACTCTACTAACTTAACAAAAGACTACTTAATCAAACAAGTAGTTGCAAACGCAGTGCAATCAGCAATAATAAAATATTGTGTACCTTTGTATGCAACCTTCCGAGTTAATCGGGAGGTCGTGGGTTCGAATCCCACAGCCGTCTGTCATCGTAGAGGTTTCAGGTGGTTCCCTCTACCTACTATAGGCAAATGCTGTGACAGTACTTCCACCTACCCTTACCTTACCCACCCTTTCCTTGTTCCCTGCCCCCTCCTGCCGGACGCTAATGGCCAAAGTAGTTGAAGCGTCCTTAAACCAACAATTAAAAAAAAAAGACTTCCGTTTAATTTTATTTTTACAGGTATACCTAAACTGTAACAAACATCCTATATGGCAAATTGAAAAAACAAGCTAATTAACTTCGAAAACTACTAAATGTCATTTTGGCAGTTTATATTGGGTGCGTATGTACAAAGTAATTAATAGCAACGGTAAATTTTAATGAGATTGTGTACAAAACTCTGCGTCGTTGCATATAAACTTTTAAGGAAAACAAATTTTACATTTTTAATCTCTTTTACTAAAAAAACCCATTAAATAACAAAAATATAGAGTAATTTGTTTTGTTGCTTACGAAACTGTATATAAAAAAAGTAATAACTACAGTCTTTTCAGATTCCCACTAATGGACATTTTTTATTAAAAACGTGCTCAGTCTACTGGAGTCATTATTGCCAACGTTTTAATTTTTACAGCTATAATGTTGCCTCACTTATTAAAACAGTGCAATTAACGATTGAAAACTATCGATAGCTTGTTTCAAGTGGTTAGTTTTCGCGTTATTTAAGCCTAAAATCGCGACAAAAAATCGTTAATTAGAGTCCTTTGTGTTGATACGTAGCTACACGTTGATTTATATTATTTCACTGTAAAATTCTACCACACTATACAGTCAATTTGTTTATCGGCGACACTTTATCATGTACAGTCCACCGTGCACGATTAACGAGTTATGCAACATTTATTTTCAAAGTCAAGTGACCTCAAAACAAAAGAACCGTAATTCCTCACGGTAAATCAGTGACAAAAAACTTAACTTTGAAAATTGTTTGCTAAATTTAATTTACATTTTCATTTTACCGCTACTTAATTTAAGTAACAAGGTTGGCCGACAACGGATTTTTGTTTACATTAAACGTTACAAACTTAATAAACGTGATTCGACATTTTATTAATGCAATTTTTACATTATATATGCACTAGTTATAATAACTAACTTTCAAAGTACCTATAATATTTGCTTATTACCAGTTTTATTATCTTGCAACGTCCGGTTTGAATAATTATAATTTAATGAATGCAAAGTTTTTATAATAGTCATGGATGATATTTTAAGCAATTTCAAGCAAATAACTTGATAAGAGCATACAGAGTTGGAACCAGACACTTAAAACCTGTAATAATGTAACAGATTCTTCATGCTGATGACTTTATGATGAAGTCAAATGGTAAACAGAATTCAGAAAAGCCATTAATATCTACAAAAGTGCAAAAATAACAGCCGTAGAAAATTTTAGGAGAAGTTAAGGAAATCCCGAAAATGGACAAAATAGGAAACAACGAAATCACAACAAGACTGGGAGTCGACTCAGACATCGACAAACCAGGAGAAAGAAAAATCTGCTTGTTTAGTCACCTTGAGAGTGCGAAGAACGACGGCTTAGTAAGAGAAATACGGAAGGCAAGAGGGACAAGACAATAGAAATGGCGAAATGGATGATTTATAACCCCACTTGTTTTAAATATACCTTTTAAACTGGAAAACAAAAAACCAAATTGTAAAAATGTACCGGACAAATAATAGTTTAATTCAATAAGCTGTCCATTATCAAGTTTTTAAAAACATTTCAAACAAGTTTCTGCCGGTAAAGTACTGACAGAGTCAAGCCTTTTCTAAGTTTATTGTGGTAGACCGGTTATTTCGTCTCGAGCAGAGGTCGCCAAAGTGGTCTATATAGACCCCCAGGGGTCTACTTAACAAAAGTAGGGGTCGATCTGAGCCAGGGGGTCGATTGGGGGTCGAAGGAAAAACAATTATTCTTAATACGCAAATCACACATACCTAACTGCGTATATAAAATTTGTGAATGTTTTTATAATTGACTTAATATCAGTTTCTTTATAGAAAATAAATTAATAAACGTATATTTATTCGGGACAATTGGAAATAAAAGAAGAAGACTTGAAAATATATACAAGTCATCTTCAAAAATTAAGCGACGATTTTAAACTGCGCTTTATTGATTTGGAAAACATTTAACATCTCTGAATGGATTATTGCGTCATTTTCCGTTCAAATTGAAAACGTGGACATCAACCTGCAAGATGAGCTTGCTGAATTATTATCAGATCTTGAAGCAAAGACGCTTCTTAAAAATTTAACAATAAGCAAATTTTGGACAAATATAAATATAATGCAAAAATATGTAAAACTTTTCAAGTTCCTATATGGTTGAAGCCGGTTTCAGTCACGTAAATTCAATCTTAACTAAGTACAGAAATAAATTAAATGTGGAGTTTCGAGGGGATTTAAGATTAAAATTGACCAATTTCGAAACCCAATATAGCGAACCTTGCAAAGAAACACCAGGCACACCCATCTCATTGATTAAGAAGCAATACTGTAGTTACTTTACTTATTATTTTTACTTATTTATAATTACTTATTATTTAATAAATATTAAGGTATTTAAATTTCAACATTAGGATATTTTTCATAAAACTATTGTTACACAATGTAAAATTACTTTAATAAATGTTTAAATGTTTAAAATCATAAAATAAATGTACAAACACAGTACCTAGAGTGATTGCACCCAAAAGTGGACCGCGAGATGCGCAAAGAGAGGGGATCGCGATTGATATTTAGACTTTTCTAAAAACGTTGACTTTTAGTGGACTTAATTTGACTACTGTGATTTACAGGTTATTACCACGTTGCTGAGACAGGCCGATGTTTTTAGGTGGTGCAGTAATAAACGCTTTGGACCTGTTTTGGTTTCTGCGTCACAGTCCACTTCTCGCTGCGATCACTCTAATAGATAGTTTTATTTTAATTAACTGAAAATTACCGTTATGGGGGTCGATGGAGATTTCGAAAAATTGTATAGGGGTCGATGATCAAAAAAGTTTGGCGACCCCTGGTCTAGAGTATTTCGCTTGAGCTTTATCAGAGTTGCTGGCTTGTTGATGTAGTTAAGATGAACGCAAAGAAAAAATCCGGGGCCGTAAGTTTGATAATAATTGTAAATCTCCTTATTTCGAGATTATACGTTTCGGTATTAGGTACGTTCCTTAATATGTCAATTGTCTTGCGAGCGGTATGAGCCGTGGCACCGTCCTACTAGAACCACCTATTCTGCAAGGGATACCCAAAGGTGCGGAACGTCTTCCAAAAGACGTTTCTGGAACGTTTTGCACATTTTCATCAGTACGCGCAATGTTTTACAAAGACTGACTTAATCAGGATCTTTCTTGTATGCCCCCGATCATCACCAGTTATCGTCTCTCAAAAAGAGTCACTAACCGTCAAAGGGCCTGAGCGTTGAACGCGTTGTCTTCGAAATTCTCAGTGTGCTAACGAATTGTTTCCAAAATAAATCCTTACTACTGCTGTGCGTTGCTGAGGAATGTAGCGATTTATTTAAAAACCTTTTGAGTTACTCTTTATTGATCCGAGAGAAAATGAGCAAAAATTTAAAATAAAAAGTAATAATAGCAACAAATGGGGTAATAAATTTTGGGACACCAATGAATACAAAACTTTAAAACGAGCACACTAAAAGCTCCCAACAAAAAATGTTCATCAACTTATCTTCCATCGCTGTAATTGAACGAAATAAATAAGTGAGACTTTTCTTTCTGTGATCATCATTAAACAAGCACGCCACAATCTATATTCTCTATTGCGACAGATGTAAAAAAGTTGCTTAATAAATAGCCGCTATATTTCTCCCTGTGGGCCCGTTTAAAGTTTAAAAAAATTGCGTTAATTAATAACATTGTGCAGCCGGTCGGAATTGGAAACGGTTTCACAAACAGTATTTGTTGTTTAATTAACCATAATCGGTACAGACATATTTCTTAAAATGTAAAAAGTAATTGGGTTTTGTAATTATTGAACTGAATTCCACTTTCGTTTAGATAATAGGCTTCATTAAAACTTAAAAACAGTTTACATTAAATCACTAGATTTTATCGTACAGATTTTGTCGGTCGGTCAAATCAATTTTTCAAATGGTTATTAAAACTTTATTTAAGTATGATTAAAAAATCACTTCTCGAGAATCTTTTGCAGAAATCCTAAACGAATCTCGAGACTCTCATCTCTCAAGATTTTTTAACAAACACGACACTTTTTTTTAAATTAAACTTAGTTACATTACAAAAATAATTAATAGATACGAATAATTCAAGCAATAAATAAATGTATCTAAAATGTTTAATGTTTTTAGTGTTTTGCTTGAGGAAGATGATTCTAAGAATTCCAAAACGTACTTTGGTTAAAGCTACTTCTTATTAAAATGTATTGTGCTTAATAAAGCAAAACTTAACAGGCATATCAGTAAAGAAATTACATTTTAGAAATTTATTAAACACCTAATTGGATTTAGAAGTTCATAAATCTGCTGCTGTATACAGAATGTTCCAGAGATCGTGATCAACTCGTTTATATTTGGAAATACATCTAAAAAACTATGTATACTAATTAATTAGGAGAAAAATCTGCAAACAATAGCATAAAAATGTGTTTAATAGTATTTTGATATGCTTTAAATAGCCGTTATCAAATTTTTTAAATAGCCCTAGTTCTCAGATAGTATAGTTGTTATCTTTTCAGTAATTTATACAGGGTGTTTCTTAAGTATTGCAAAAAAAAACGGGAGGTGATTCCTTATCAAACATTAAGGGGGGTCTTTCATATAAAATTTGTTTCTTAGACGTCTCCCTTCGGAGTTACACCCCCCTAAAGGGAAACGGTAAAATTAGGTTTTTATTTATATCTCAAATTTGGATGAATGTAGGAGGATGATATTTGGTAGATGTTTCCCATAGTAATATTTTTAATCATCTTCCACCTTCACAGCGGGCTGAAATGTGCGACCCCTGTTGGTTTTTTTAATAAGAACTTTTTGGTGGGTTGAAATTTTGCAATTAAAATTTTTTTAAGGCTCGATTTAAAGACTTTTTCTACCAAATATCATTTTTCTACATTAATCCAAATTTGAGAAATAATATAAAAACCTAATTTTACCGTTTCCCTTTAGTGGGGTGTAACTCCAAAAGGAGACCTCTAAGGAAAAAATTGTAGATTAAAGACCCCCTTGATGTTCGATAAGTAATCAACTTGCGATGTTTTTTTGCAATACTTAAGAAACACCCTGTATAGGGTGTTCGAAACAAAAACTATACCGGGTGATTCACTTTGACTGTCGCACCCCTATAACTTTTTAATTATTGAAAATAACCCCAACAAACCTTGTATTTTTGGAAACGGCTACAAATTCTCTATTAAGTGATGTGCATTTGTCATCTCTACGATGACGTATGTCAAATCCGCGATAGGCAACTGTTTTTTTTTTTTAATTACATAGTATAAATTTTGTTGTTGATTCGGATAGAGAATTTAATTCTGAATCCGACCATGTATTAAAAAAGTATGCTTACATAAAAAAAATCGAGAAAAATCAGTTCAAAGTTTATTCAAATCATAGCAAACAGTCTATTTAACAAAACAAAAAACGATCAAATCTCAAAAGTTATACTATAACTATCAATGGAAATGTATTACAAATTGATTTTTAATAGAAATAAAAACAAATAATAAACGTTAACATAATTGTATTAGCATGAACTTTTCAGTTGTACCAACGATTGCCTTGAAAAAAAAAATACCAGCAAGATAGCGCCACAGCGAGATTTGCTTGTACAGCTTCGAATTTGGAACACCCTGTACAAAGTTTGTTGCGTTTATTTCTAATAACGATTTATACAAGATGGCAATGATTTCTGGGACAATCTATAGGTTGCTTATAGAGCGAATCAGATCATACGATAACTAAACAATAAGACCTAAACTATAATCGCTTTATTTAAAATTTAAATGCGATAATAAATGCTTGATAAAAATTTTGTTTTGTCATTCTGCGCGTCCTTTGTACACCGTCCTATTTACAAACATGTGTGTGTGTAGTTTTTATTTTGCAGTCCAACTCCTGCACGACTTCACCCTTTAATACTTATAACTCGGAATTCAAAACATTCACGACAGTCCAGACGGAGTTGAAAACTTCATTAAAATTTGTTTTATTCGAAATACCGCTCATTTGAATATAAGCAACAGAACGTGCTCATAAACTTTTTTTTTAAATAGTTTATGTGCGTATTCAAGCTGCCAGAAAACCACAACACTAAACAATCGACACTTATCCACCGTCGGAACTGTTTTATTACCATTAAAATGTAAATTTAGAGAGCGCATTTGGATACAAAGACACATAATTGCGAGATAAAAAAACCTAAATTAGACTATTTCCCTTAAAAATGTACAAAAGCTAATTGCGTTCTTGCGGTAATTAATTTGGTCGTTAGTTTCGTGAAATAAGTTACCAACACATTTAAAAAAAAGCAGTGTTAGTTAACTAGATGTGAATTTTTAAAATTTGTTCGTACAATATTTCTCATACGGGCTTATAACTATGCGGTTACATAATCTATATATAAAAGAATATAAATATACGTAAACAATCATGTAAATTGAGTATCTGTCTCATTTAAACAAGATGGCAATAATACAGCAACAAAAAAGTTTCATAACACAATATAATCCTGCTACCATGTATTAAAATAAATTATCCGTGACGTACAAATACATGCATATTTGCGTATAACATCTATTGTTCTATAAATTTGATCAGATAAATACATTACTATAAATATATACAGAGTGTATTTGCGATGGTTCTTGTATTTTGTATAAGTAAAACAAAAGGAAAGTTTTTCATTAAGCCGTTTTTTGTTTTTAACAACCGAGCCTAAATTTGTTTGAAGAGTGTTTTTTTTGCACACCAATACGTAACTTTGTTTTTTATATAGAACAAGCTGTATATTTTGCATTTTCTAAATATCAAATCAAATTTTGTTTTAGAAATGTAAATGATTTTTTGTTAGAAGATCAATTATTATTAACAAAAATCAGCTTAATTTAATTTAAGTGGATTAATTTTATTAATAAATGAATCACTAAAGTAATTAAATAATTTATTAATCGTTATTGAGTTATTTCGAATAAAGGTATTGACATACATAGGACCCTAAAAAGATAATAATGTCAAACAAGTTACTGACTGGTAAAATTGTTAAATTAATACACTAAATGTGTATATTATAGGTCCATTTTGCTAAATTTTGAAGACAAAGTTTCAAAAGGAACACCTTTAATATTATTATATTTTCTTATCGACAATATAATTATTCTTAATTATTATTAAGAATTATTGAGTTACGCAAATATTTTTTATTGATGATACTATTGTGAATAAAAAGAGCTGAAAAAAACTTATATTGTATATTATTATGGATATACCACTCATGAAAATTATGTTTGTAATATTCTCTGTGTAAAAAAGCAGTAGATTTATAACAATCAGTTCTTAAATGTTAGGGGTGCACCTTAAGGCAGTAATTTTTAACCTGTGGGGCACGCCCCCTGGGGTAGGCACAACATTTCCAAAGGGCAGCGCGAAGAAAACTGTAAACCTAATGCAAAACTGTCTTTTAAGATAACAGAAACACAATAACATCAAATGCATACTAGAAATAACAGCAGTGATAGGTTCTTAGTGAGTCTTAAAACTAATGCTTCGGAATTCAATGTAGGTATTTTTAAGTTTACATTTGTAAAATAAAGTACTAAAAATCACACTTATGTAAAATAAGTCCAAGGAAGTAAATAACATCAAAATTGTAAATAATTATGTATAGAGTGTGTTAAATGCAGGGCATGAAACCGGTTTTGAAACTGGTTTAAAAAACCGGTTAACCGTTAATTTTTGTCCGCAAAAATGAATTGTAACCGAAACTGAAACCGTTATTTTTAATGGCAAAATAACGGTAACCTTTAACCAAAATAATTAAAAACCGTTTTTTACATCTTTTTTAATAAAAAATACTTTAAAAAATACAAAATCTGTATTAAATGCGATTAGTTTACCAAAAGTCAGTACTGAACGCTTGATTGTACGTACTTGTATATTATAAAATTATAAATAGATAATGATAATATCTTGTCATACTTTGCATTCATAATCTAAATAATGTTAAAAACCGTTTTTTTTAACCGGTTTATAAGTTAAATTGGTTTTTTACACAAAACCGGTTTTTAAACAAAAACCGTTATAAAAATAAAGTTCTCGAGTTCGGTTAACCGGTAACAAATTTTTGTTTTGTTTCGTGTCCTGGTTAAATGTTAAACCCTAGACGTTAAACCTAGTTGTAAACTATTAGTATAGGGAAAGTTACCACAGGGTAGCTTCCCACATGATCTTGCATCCACCAAATCATTGTATAAAAAATACAGACTGTAAATAAATTGGAATTTTTTTAAAAAAAGTTTAAAAAAAGGACAGAAACAAAGTGTTTTGGCAGGACAAGAGAAACGGAGGGGGGCGTAATAAAAATTGAGGTGGAAAGGGGGACGCAATAAAATTTAGTATAGAAAAATGGGACGAAAATACAAAAAGATTGAGAAACACTGCCTTAAGGTAAATTTCGCTAAAATAATAGATGAAAAGATTCTGCACCAGATAATATGATATTGTCCCGATACATAATAAACAATTAAAATGTTTTTCTTTGATTTAGATTAAAAATATTTGTGGAAGTGAAATGTATTTTTGTTTAGAAATTAATTGTTAATTCGCTGAAAAATACAGCGTTTTAGTAGCATATTTTGGACATTTTAAACAAATATTTAGAAATTCCCAGTTTCAATTATTTTAAATATTGTGACATTAATGCCTTTAAATTACCTCTGAAAACGATATGTACAAGTGTTATTTTTAAAAATAAATAAGCCGTAGCGTTTTATGAGGATAATTAAATTTTCGATAAGAACTTGTAATAGTTTTTTAACGGTTTTTCAGGAAAATGCAATAAATAGTGTGTTCCATTCCAAACGATAATACTATTCTCTAATAAAGATTTTAAGGAACTTGTTCTGGCATTATTTAAGTTGTTAATTATTAATTTTCTTTTACAGTTTTAACCCTGTAAAAAGTTTCAAAAAAACGTATACCTATATCTTTTCAAAAAAACCGTAAAGAACGATTGATTTCAGTTACAAAAAGCTTTTTAAACTTTGAAAAAATAATTTAATTTTAAGTTTAGAAAAATACAAAATATACAGGCTTTTCCATTAAAAAAAAAAAAACAAAGACAAAATCAAAACTTTTGAATTCTCCACTAATAGCAAAGCTATCTAATAATTCGTTTTGGTAGGACGCTGTCTAAGTTAAGTAAAAAAATCTGCCGATGAAGAGACAAGAGTCTCGAAACTAGTCTACCAATTCTCCAAGTAGAAATGCTTTTCAAACAAAAAGGTACCTACATGATTTTTAACTAAACCTTTGTTAATTAATTTTTTAAGCGTCACAATTTAAACGTTTATAAAACTTCTTATAAATTCTGATTAAATTACTCACCCTCAATGATTCAAAATTTGTTGAATTTCCTAGCGGTATCTAAGAGCTTCCACATATTCTCAAAGTTTTTACAACTGTTTTATCACTACTGTTTAGAACATTTCAAACATTGTTCCGCATAATGATAAAAGTGAAAAGTTCAATGTTATTTTTGGTTTTTTTATTAATTGTAACTTATTTGTGTTTAAGTTTCTCGATAAAGTTACAGGAAGAGTTAAAAGTTTTAAAACACTAACTTTATATTACAGTTGTTTCACACTTATTTCAGTACATGAGTTTATACATCGACACCAGCAACATACAACATCATACTTACAAACACTTTTGATTATAAAATAGATTGATTGATTCGTATTTTAGTGCTTCCGTCAACTTAATCGGGCCTATTAACTTATTAGCAGTTTCAGTTGCACGTCATAAACAAAACTTTCAAAACTGTTCGCAGTTGAAGAGAGTTTTAAAGCCAAACAACACGATAATACACTGAAAACTGTTGACGTCCTACCGATATCCAAGATTATTTTTAATGCACTTTACGTTATTTTTAATCACGCAACACTTTTTCTTAAAGAGCTAAAAATGAACACGGACATTGCGACGAAGTTCCAAAATAGTAGCGCGTTTATTATGCAAAAAAACTCGTTTTCGTGGTAATTTTAATAATTATCAAATCGTAAATAAGTTATACGCGTGTGCTGCTGCTCTGGAAATAGACGCTTTATATTCCGCTATCTGCCGCCGACTGCAGGACACAACGTACTACGGCGTGTGCTGGACTGACTCTACGAGACAATTTTAGCCCAATGCTACTGAATTATAATTGGATTGTATAAGTTTCTTCCCGAATCAATTAGGGAACAGTTAATATTCTCACGGCTTATTTGCCTGAAGTCGTTGATTTTCAAGGTGGACCGGCGCTATTTTATAGCGAAATGAATGAATAACGCATTTTCATGCGCACCGCCTTGTTGACAGTCCTACCAGCGCGTTAACAAGTAAGAAGTTTATTTAAGGTCGCTACCGCGCAATCAGCAATTACTGCATCACTTTGCACGAAATTAAGTGCATATTAGACACTTGTTATATACGAGGTGTCCCAGTAAGAGTTCCCTAATTTTGTAACTCTTTTATATAATTTTGTTTTTAAATTAGTGTATATTTAAATATTTATATATCCTTTTTGAAATATTTCCTTCAGCAACAGTTTGCGGCCTTATAAAAAATCCAAGTCAAAAGGTTTCCCACCCCTGAGCCAGAGTATACAGGGTTCTCGTTTTTCGAAGGCCACTATGGGGATCTCGTAAACGGTAAGAGTTACGACTTCGGTTAAATTGAGGCAAAGTTGTATATTCAGATGCTTAATAATTCGATGCAAACAGAACTTATCTAGCTTTTTTAGTTATTGAGATATAGGGAAAAAAGTAAAAAAGTGGATTTTTGTTTTTTGCTCGTAACTTTTTCATTTGATGTCGAATTTCATTTCTGTGACAACTTTTTCATGGCCACTTTTTACAAGGAATCAGAATCCCCAATTATATTTTTCGTGCGACGTTTCGCTTTTTTTAAACCATCATCAGGTCAATTTTTTCAAATGGACGCTATATCTGCTTTTATCGCCAATTTGTAGAGCATTTTATTCTGAATTCGACAATGTATAACACTTGGCACATTTTTGAAACAATTGTTGTTAAAAATGGCAAAAACTAATATTTTATTTAAAACAAATCCTAATCGGCATGGTAAATAATTCTCTTTGTCCCTTTTTCCTTGGAAGCGCGTAAGTAAACCGCATGAAATTACTATTTAAGGGATTTAATTTTAAAAAATAGGTAATAATAAATATGTTAGGAATGCATTAACATTGTTCACTTATTAGCAAATATTTTTAGAATATCTTCTTTGGTTAAGTAATAAATTTCTCTAAAATGTGTATTTAATCCTTATTTGGCCAGTAACACAGACTTTAAAAAAGTTGGAAGGCTGAAAATATCGTATAGATTTACAACAAACAAAATAAATAATTTTTTGTGCCCTTTTTCTTCAAAAATTTACAGAAAAAATTTGTTGTCACCTCATCACAATTTTTTTAAATATAAGTTTTTAAAGTTTAACAAATTAGTCGCATGTAGATTAAATAAATAAGGAATTTATCAGTTAAGACAGTCTACATTTTATGCAAAGTACGATACTTTTCATATTTAGCGATTTTGTAAGTCAACTTATATATGTATTTAAAGTGACTTAAATAATTTAAATTCTCATCACCATTTAAATAATTCAAAGAAAATGCAATGTACTTTCCTTTTCGTTGTCTATTTTATAAATGAAAAATAATGACTTTCCTTTTTTTTAGACTTGTTTTCTATTGTATAACAAAGCTGGCCTTGCACAATTTAACGTTGAAAACTTTTCTAGAGCGTGGTGATTATTGTTATTAAGTTTTCACTTCCATTCCCACAATGCTGTTCTATTAAATTCAATGCAGTTAATGGTTTGAAAGAGGAGGATTAGGAACCATTGGAGTTCGTTAGATTATAACAGCATTCAGATAATAAGGGATTTTAGTTACTTTAAGGTGATGCAAAACGATAAGGCCAAATAACTTTACAAGTTTAACATAAAATAGTATCAGCTGGAGATATCAATCAAAGCAAAATCGCCTAAATTTGAAATGGGTACTGTAAGTTTGGGCAACTTTGTCTCTTGAGAATAACATTAATCTACCACTGATAAAAACGTTGCTTACTTTATTATTTGAAATTCATACTAATCTTCACTATATAGTATGAGACCCCGCTTGGCATCAATTATTTTTATTTTACTTCAGTGTTATGTCACTTTCTTTAATGAATAACATGTAACAAATACTGACGCATCATTTACTAAAACATGTAACACTTCAGTCGGGCAAATTTATGAGGAATGCAACTCTGGTAAAACAAATTAACGTTAAAATATTACGGTCATAACATAGAGTGTACAACGTTGTCAGTGTTTAGGTTTGATCTATCTACAAAAGATTTGGCAATGAATTCCCCATAAGTAGAACATGACACTCGTACAATATGCGCTTGTACGACAGGATGACAAGGATACAACTACTATGAAAAAAGGATGACAACAGGAACCCGAAATCTTGAGACGGTCGCGCTTAGGTAGTTAAGAACTCAACTTTATAGAAGAAATCTAACCGAGAAATCGGGTAAAATTTTGGATATGCTAACATCCTCCGGTAACTTATCAAACTTAAATTGAAGCCTGAACAAACATAATTTTTGATGTATAGTTATATACCTAACTATAACAGTTACACAGATGCAATTATTGCCCCCTGCTGCCACCTCTGCTCCTTGCCTCTGCATAGCAATAATTAAGTTAGGAACCAAGTTTCTACCAATTTTTTCCCCGAAAACTGTAGCTAATTCGTTTACTAACTACGTGTGCAAATTGTTACGAAATGTGAACACGAAGCATTCCTAAAGTTACGTCTTTGGTATAATACTCTACGAGTTGTCTTGAGCCTGTATATTTTTTTTACAACCAAAAGTTTTATGCACATCTACACCATCTTTGTGTATAACAAAGATCTGATTACTTTTTCTTCGAACTTTAGTCCGTAAACGGTTTTATTTACAAAGTCTTGGAGATTTAAGTTACAGAACTTTTAAATTCTCTGTCGTCAAATTTCAAAACGCTTCTTGGCTTGAAAACAAGCTAGACGCCTTTTTTTAAGTGAGATAAATAATTTCGGCAAAAAGGTTGAGGAAAATCTGTATGATTATTAAATGTTCGTTGCTTGTTTAATACGGTTGTTGGTCTTATCACCAAGGTTGAGGTTCATTTAATATAACGACTTTCTTTTTGCGGTTTTCAATATTATTGTTTTTGTAGCAAATACTGCTGCACTCGTCCTAAATGACGATAACTTGAGAATTATGTAATACACGTAAAACGAAACTTGACAATTTGAATATTAAAAAGAATGATGCTTTAGTGATTAAAATTTATAATCATTGAGTACAAAAACAATGTTATACGTTTTGTTGAACTTTACAGGATGAGCAAATTTCGATGTTTTCATTGAGAATCTCAGTAACTATAAGAGTTATGGAAAAATGGACCCCCCTTCCTCGGTCTTTTTTTTTTCGAGAAAAAGTTAATGGTGAAAACTAAAATTGGTTATCGTCTTTTGTTTTCGAGTTAGCAACTCGATTTTTAGACTTTTCGTTTTATGACTATATCTCGCTTGTTTATGAAAATAAAGAAATATAATTTTGACGTTTTTGATATGCTTATGCAAGTTTTTAAACCAAATCGGATACCAATCACTCATTTATTACTTATCATTGTTATAAATTCGTATAAATCTGTCTAACGTAGAAAATAGTCTTTTTCTCAAGATATTTTTTAACTTAACAGTGAAATTCCAATTCAATCAATTAAAAATTGGCAGTGTATCGCGTTTTTCTTCGGTATTGAGGTTCATTTTAACGAATTTATTGTGATAACAAGTAATAGACTTGCAAAAATTTTTAGTTAGTTGATTGTTTGCCATAGTAACGACAAAAACTACAACGACTGGGCTGCCTGATTTATAGTGGTTGTTGTCTAAAACGCAGTTTTACAAATTTAACGTGAATGTAGAAGTAATATACCATGTGATACATCAATGAATCCAGAAAAAAATCTACTCGACTATGTAGATAGCAAATATGCGCCCATAAGAAAAACTAGAGTTGGATTTTGTAAAACAAAAACGAATTGACCTAAAAAAAATTAGTGATTACCAGCAGATTCGGCTTAAATACACATTTGAAATATTTTGTAATCCAAAAGACTCATAGTATATTCCGGTTATTTTCTCGAATACTGTTTGAGACAGGGGTTTGGAGCAGTCCAATTTTTTAGTTGCTCCGCTCCGGCATGAAAATGCCTGCTCCAGCTTCGCTCCAGCTCCTCTCCAGCTCCGCTCCATGCTCCAAATATTGTAACATTTTTAAAAAAAGTTTTTTGATTAAAAAAAATTGATTTAAAAAACAAAGTTTAATTTTATCGGATATGTAGAAGTTGGTCAAAAATAACAAAATTTGGCCCTAACAAACAAGTGAAGTTAAATAAATGTTTGAAAAAACAGATTATTGATCTTCAAACGTTGAAAATAAGGAAAAAAAAGTTGTTTTTTTTAAATTTTACATTATAAACTGGAGCAGTGGAGCAATCAAAATTATTTGCTCCGGGCTGTGCTCCAGCTCCGGGCAAAAACCCATTGCTCCACTGCTCCGTGCTCCAGCTCCGAGCTCCGCTCCAAATCCCTGGTTTGAGATATTTCCAATTTCTCTTTGGATTATTAACGAGCACCGAATTTAGCAAATTTTAGAAATTCAAATCTATATTCTGGCTCACGGGTGGGAAACCTTTTGACTTTGGAAGGCCGCATGACAATTCATAGATTTTTTATAAGGCCGCAAACTCTTGCTAAAGGAAATATATTTCTCGCATAAAATCCACAAGTAAAAGCTGAATTGCTGATTTATAGCACAATCGTTTGCGAGAAAATATTCAAAAAGGCCGCCTCGAACATCTAAAAACAACAAGTTCGCAGGTTTTCCATCTCTGCAGCTATTATAAAAAACAAAGTCCCATGCTTATACTCGAATTTTAAACACTCTCTGTATACCTATAGTGTGCCGCGAAATTTTAGCCTTATCAAAAGTGTGTCGCGATATTAAAAAGGTTGAAAAACACTGCACTAAGATATTAGTGTTAAACTAAGATATCACTTTTGTTGATAGTTAAAAAATGCACTAAGAATTTTGAGGTACAATTTTATCAATGCAAATTTTCAAACAAAACTGAATACTTTAGATTCTTTATTATGTCGTAAAGATCGGGTCTTTATCAGCAGTCTTTAAATTCAGCATTTATTACAGATCTATAATTATTCCTTGTCTTACCATCTTATTTTAATATTAATATTCAAAGGAACAAATTTGCATTGCAAAGTTGGTGTAAAAATCTGCGAAGGACATAATCTTTAGAATAATGAAAAATACATTAAAAACAAACGCATATTATAAATTACTAATGCATAATTTATCACTTTGTTCTAAATAAAACGAATTTACCTTACGATAACCCTTATAAGCTATTTAAAAAAATATCCAATCATATTAAAATTTGGTTTTATCACAACAAAATGTAGAGTTACCATGTCATTTAACAAAACTAGCTTAATTTGAATGCTCAAAGAAATAATGGTTAATGATTAAAACATACATGTTCATTATTTGAAAAGTATAGCACTTAATAAAGCTCAGTCTCAGACGTAGTAACTCAAAATTGATTTATCAAATCCCTAAATGTACCTTACAGGTAGTCTGATTACATTATAATTCGATTTCAAGACAAAACGACTACATGGCAAGAAGACTTCACGGGCAATAACTGAACGGTGAAACGTTTCGTTGCGACTGATTTATGCATTTTAATCGGCACTACTCTGAATGAGAAAGTACCACTTTACCCAGAATGTACTCAAGATGAAAATTAGGTCTATAAGGAAAATGTATGTGTATGAACAGTAGACGTTTCGGGCGATTATTACATTATTATACAGTATTATCATAAATCGATTACACTGGGCAAAGATTTTTCACGTTTTTTTTTTCAATAACATTCATAATTTTTGTCGTGCTTTACTAATTTTGGGGTGTCGATTTCAGATTTTAACCCAAACAAAAGCCTACCACGTTAAATTATTTTGCTACGATAACCTTTATTTCTGCTCGTATTCGTGTAAAGGCTTTTTTCAGCGTCCGGTTAGAAAATCAGTTGTTACCGAGCAATTTTTAGGCTGGAAAATACATCTTTATGGGCCTAGGCCAGAAAGTAACTGGTTGCCATGGTAATAACTATTTACCGGCCTAGGCCGGAAAGTAGCTGGTTGTTTTGTTGATTTGCGCTGTCCAACAAGCGTCATTATACCACCAAGCGAGGTTTCACCTGTGGTTTGTCAGTGGCGGACGTAGAAAAAATACTGTACGTAACACACCCGTAAAGTGTCTTTACTGGACTCGTATGCTTTCAGGACTGGCCTACAGCTCGTCCCAAAACTGTGTACTCGTCCAGTAATGCATCACTTTCCGATCTTGATACGTAAATAACTAATGTTTTACCCCCTAATGCTGTATTTTTAAATCGACAAAAACTCCTTCCATCAACTAAGCATCCCCAAAATTAGAAAAATTTTAGGCCTATAGAATGTGCTACGAAGCCTTTTTAATTCCATTGTATAATAATATATCCTTCAAGCTGGACTGACGAATCTATGAAATAACAAAAAATCGTCTGTGATGGAAACTTTCCAAGGCTATATTGAATCCAGCCCAAAAAAATACTACAAAAAGCACTTCAACCATGATACTGGAAGACTGTTGAACTAATTTATTGAAATAAATAAGTTTATTTAACAATGAATTATCTTGTTTCAAAATGCTACATTTGTTCTAAGAATTAGGCCTTTTTTTATCGACATTGAAAATAAAAGCTTATCTAATAATCAATAAATTTAATATTAAACAATAAAATAAGCTTTATTTATAATCACTCATCTCTTTTGGTTGTTGAACAAATAATTTAAATTATTTGAGTTTTTAGGTCATGCAAACATAAACGCTGTTTTTGAACCGATCAGACAAATTAAGGTTTCAATTTTACCTGTCAATTTATTTACATCTAAAAAAAAAAAGCTTTGATACAACTTTTGTAGAAATTTTCATTTAAAACAAATATAACAACCTTGTGATACTTTGATAGAAAACTACGATACCGAATATAAAATTTTTGACTTTAAAAGATGTTTTTGAGAGATGAAAACAATTTGCGGAAGTTTTATTATCCCTGCGCGTACAATACCTTGTTTTTATAACATCTTTAAAACGTGATGCTTTTTGGATGAGGGATATGCTTCAACAACGACAAAAACTTTCATAAATCAGAAATTCGTTTTATTATCTCTTTTTGTGTATCTCTTTATTTATAAAACAAATGTAAAAAGTCTGAAAGCAATAAATCTGTTTGAGTTAGTTTTCTTTTTGTACATGTCTTTGTAATTAAGATACCAAACTGTAATTTCGAGTTGGTTTTTACATAAATTAAATCGATGAAGCTTTGGTTTCCGTAGAAAATAAGTTTATTGATAAACACGCTTTTAAATATATTAAAAGTAATTCCCTTCACTATTCTGGCTGTCCGCTCCTTACAACTACCAATCAAGCTTATGTCGGAATACTTGCAAAATAATTATTAACGACAGTATTATTCTCACTATCGGACAAGAACTTACTACCTCGCAAATTTCTTTTTAAGTCTAAAGTATAACCAAAAATCAACATTGCTAAGTCAGGTGAGTGCGGTGGATGCTCTATCGCTTTTATCTGTTTTCCAGCCAAAAACTGCAGAGTTAAGGCTGTCGTATGATAAGATGCATTATCATGATCAACCATATTCCACTTTTCTTAAAGTCTACTGCGTATTTCAGGCGAATATTTTTCTGTGTATCGTACTACTCTGTAGCTGTCTTTTTTGCATCTAGCTTAATTACTAGGCCTGTACTTTTAAACAACAAGTATAACATTTAAATACATTTATTTCTCTATAACAAACGAAATAAGGCAGTCTATTATGCGGACCATCATTTTGACGAAGTTGAGTATTCACAAACGACGCTTATTTTCATAAAATTTTTGGATAATTACCAAACGTGGTGCAAGCGTGTACGCTAACACCAGATAAAAAATAAAAAACAAAACAAAAACAAAACAAAAAAAAAACAAATAAAGAAAGATAAATATGTGTGCTATGACATTTTAAAATAATATCATTTCTATTGAAAAATCCTCTATAACTTGACCATTTAAAAAAAAAACTTATTCTACTCCAATAATCCAGATAAATAAAAGAATAAAATTTAGCACAATGTGTAGTTAGAATGTTGGTGTAAGGACTCTAATAAAATCGCATGGCTACAAATCTTATGGACCGGAAATCTCAGTGTTTTTGACCTATTTATTGGTTGTAGATAATTGATAATTAACGGGCGAAATCGTGTTGTCAACTAGCCAAGGTTTGCTTGAAGTTAACACAAAACCAAAGTTACTCTTTCTCGAGTTACAATGGCCCTTAAATTATCCCTTTTTGTAAAAAAAATAAACATTTTTAAACCACAAATAATCAGTAATCTTTGAACATTGTTACAACAACAACAAAAAATCAGCATTTGAGATAAATGAATTATTTAATCCCGCTCTGGATAAAACACATTTATTTAAAAGAAAATATAATCACAAAATTACAAAAACAACTTTGTGTTTGTCTGTAACATACCAAATCCTACTAATCGAATTTTATTTTACATTTATAAATGAATTCGACTTACAAAATTGAAATTGTTATTGAAAAAAGCAATTTGATCGTCAAATAACAAACAGCATTTGCTGTATGACTTGGGGCACTTCCACCACAAAGTTCCTGATTTCTAGTTATAAGCATACATATTCTGAACATTGATTGCCGCCAGTAGATTTAAACAAACAGAACAATACACAACTAGGCTACAAAACAACTTAATCTATCCTCGGTGCTAAGTAAACTTAGAAGATGTATAAAACATTGTTTCAGGTATTTGCCTGTGAACGAATAACTTAATTGCATATATTGGATGACTATGAAAAGATAAGTAATTTTTAATTAAGCTTATTTACTTTAATAAATAGATTACTTAAATAATTCAATAACACTATATAATTCTTTTATCTATATTTTATTAATTGTAATTATGGACAAGGTAACCAAGGATGTAAAAAATAAGACAAAACGAATGGCCCTAGGATACAGAAACTTACTACCAGTTGAAGGAATTAATGTATGCGGACGACCTCATACTATGCGCCTCTTCCAAGAGAAATCTAGTACTTCTAGAAAATATAAGACTTTGGAAAACAGAGTTGAATAAATATAACATTAAGATTACCACAAATAAGACAGAAATAATGGTGATTGGTGATTAAGGCACGGGCGGAACGCTCAGATAACAATCAAGAATGATACAATAAGACAAGTTGAAAACATAAAATATCTGGGTTCGATGATATATTTATAAATAACGTAGAATTAGTCCAAAATGTGACTGTTGAAAGTGTAGAGGGTGTTGCAGATCACGAGAGAGTTTCTTGTGTTATTGCCATGACTAAACCTAACTGTGAAAAATACATAACTTACCGTGATTTCAAAAACATAAATTTACCGCTTTTTCATAATCATCTGGCATTAATTCCATTTGATGAAATATTTTACATGTGTGATGTTGATCAAAAAGTAAGTTTTCTAAGTAATCACCTTTTGAATTTAATAAACATTCATGCATCATCCGTTCACCGGCGTGTAACCAAACCTTCGTCTCCTTGGCTTACAGAAAATATAAAGTTAATGCAGTCTTTACGCAACAGTGCTTTTAGCAAATATAAAACTACGCGTAATGAAAATGACTGGGCCTACTATAAACAGCTACGAAACACTACTTCTTCAGCCATTAAAGCTGAAAAAAAAGCATACATTCAACATAAAATGAAAAATAGTGCTAATAATATGTGGAATGTTTTAAGATCGTCCAGCATACTAAGAAATAATATAACAACTTTGCCACATGAATTAAAAAATATTAATGAAATCAACTCTTATTTTTTGAGTAGCCAATCAAACTTACAGCAAGACGTCACTGAAATGTTAGATTACTATAACTCAAACAAATTAGTTGATACAACTTTCTCCTTTTTATTAATTGATGAGGAAACTGTGTTTGATATAATCAATTCTATATCCTCAAAAGCTGAAGGTTATGATGGCATTAATATATATCTCCTTAAGTTAACATGTCCTGTAATTCTACCATATCTAACCAACATTATCAATACTTGTTTATTGGAGGGTAAATATCCAACGTTATGGAAACATGCAATTGTTAAACCTCTGCCTAAAGTTAAAAATCCAATAGATTATAAGTCGCTTCGCCCAGTTAGTATTTTACCAACAGTATCAAAAATCTTGGAAAAAATTGTTAATACTCAATTACGTGAGTATTTAAACTTGTACAGTGTAATACCATCTACACAGTCAGGGTTTAGGAGAGGTTATAGCTGTGAAACGGCTCTCACACATATTGTTGATGACATTGTTAAAGCCACAGATCAAAATAAACTTACAGTACTAGCTCTTATTGACTTCTCTAAAGCATTTGATACAATAAATCATGATTTACTAATTTCAATATTAAAACATATTGGTCTTGACCAACTATCGTGTAATTTTTTCATAAACTATCTGCAAGGGAGAGTACAATATGTAAAAATTGATAATGACATATCAAATCCCCTACAATTAAAAAGTGGTGTCCCCAAGGATCTATACTTGGACCATTGCTGTATAGCATTTATACGTTCAACCTAAAGCAATCTGTGTTACACTCTGCAACACACTTCTACGCAGACGACACTCAGTTATACCTTTCGTTTACAAAGGAAGAGTTTTTAAACGCCTCATTAAATTTCAATGCAGATTTAGATAATTTAGTTAAATATGCAGCTAAACACAGCTTAAATATTAACACCGACAAAACAGAATTATTACTATTTGGCCCTAAAAATATATTTAGAAAATCCCCTTCCAATAAAAATTTGCTCCAACATAATCAAATTCACTGCTAAAGCAAAAAATTTAGGTGTCATTATAGATCACCAATTAAAATTTAATTTTCATATTAACAAATGTTTACAAATGGCCTACAACTCTTTAACAACAATATATGCTAACAGATACCTCTTAACTAGAGGCCAAAAAAAGATATTGTGTAATTCATTGGTACTGTCTCATTTTAATTTTTGTGATAGTGTGTATGGTTCATTTATTGATAGCACCAATAAACAAAAAATTCAAAAAATTCAAAACTCGTGCATGAGAATAATCTTTGGCATTAAGAAATATAGTCCCATATCGCATAAGTTGAAAGACTTGGGATGGCTTAATATGTTTAATCGTCGTCTGCTACATGCAGCATGTTTTTATCACAAGTTGATTATTTCCCATACGCCTCCTTATCTTTATAGTAAAATTAAATATCGTGAAGATGTGCATACTTTAAATATTAGGTTCAAAGGTACACTAACCCCTCCTCACCATAAAACAGATTACTTCAAAAAGTGTTTTTCATATACAATTACCAAAATTTATAACAGTATAGACCCTTTATTTAAAGGTTTACCTTTGAACTTATTTAAAATTAAATTTCATAAACACCTACTGCTATCGTCATTCAATTAGTTTCTTGCTGGTAAGTGTCGGGCCACGTCGGTTCAGTGCTGCAACACGTCAATATGTTTATGTGCTTGTTGTATTCAGCTTCAAGGTTGGGTGGCAGAACAGCTGTCTTGTGGACAACGCTGAACCCCGCCTTGCGATTTTCCACAAAAAAAATTATTTTTTATTTGTTGTATTTTGTTTTCTTTTTAAATGTGGAAATAAAGCCGTATATTATTATTATTATTATACATGAAAAGGGAGATAAACAACCGCATAAACACTGCAAACAAGGTATTCTATTTATTGCTAAAGCCCTTCATAAAGAAGAGGGAAGTTAGAGGGCCAACAAAAGTTAAAATCTACAATACAGTTTTTGTACCAGTTTTGATACATGGAGCAGAGTCCTGGAATCTGACAGATAGACATAAATCCATGCTGACAGCTTGTGAGACGAAATTCCTGAGGAGGATACTAGGAGTAATAAAGAGGGATAGAATAAAGAATAAAGTAATAAGAGAAAGCATGGAAGTAGAGTCATTTCAAGAAAAGATAAAAAGAAAACAATTAAGTTGGTGGGGAACATGGTGAGGATGCCGGACACAAGGACGGCAAAGAAAGTATGGTAAGTTAAGTTCAAGAAAAAGGGTAAAGGATGCCCTAGAAAACATGGGATATATTAACAAATAAAGGCAGTGAGTGGAACAGAGCAATCGAGGTTGCAAGGGACAGAAAAAATGGAAAGACTTGTTCAAGAAAAGGCAAAACTTAACTCCAAACCCTCTACACCGAAAGGTAGAGGAGGTTCGGATAAGAGAGTAAGAGAAACTATATGGTATAGTATATCCCATATAAGACTTCTCATATCGGCTTAAGCAGTTGGAACAACCCACGTACATACACAATCTTGGATTATAAAGCTTAAATGATTTGTATGGCACAACACCTAAAATCATAATCGCATACCACATCTTCCTAATTGCTTTTCTTTGAGCATAATGACCATAATGCTGCAGTTCTAAACAAGTTCTCGCTAAAAGCTTATTACCTTATAAGTATACGCTATAATAGATTTTAAATTATAATTGTTTACAAGCAAAAACTTTTGGGAAACACTGATACAGATATTAATTTTCTTTTACCTAAGAACCCAAATTAAACCTTATTGAACCTATAATTAGGGATCAAATTTCGACTGCTTGCAATAATCTTCATGAATCCGCCTTCAATTAGATTACAAATTTCATTGGCGTAGACTGAATTGTAAACACAAATAATATTTAAAGAAATAGACGGAGATTGTGCATTTGTTTCGTTTAGTTCTGCCTCTTCTTAATCCGCTGTGAGCAATTTTAAAAGGATTATACTATACTGTACAACAATATTATGTTATATTCCAAACTTTTACGTTCAGTATTTTTACTTAATTCATTTTGATTTAATAAAATTTAATTAGGAACTAAATGTACATATTAAAGCAATTATGGATGATCGTACCAAAAATACATTTTTGAGAAATTCCAGTGCTATGTTTTAATACCTATACAAATACGCATACGCACTTCATATTTCTTACGAATTATCTATGTAATTCCGATGCATCACAAGCAAAATTCGACGGAAGTCACGTCTTACGAACTCCTAAATTACAACTCGTGTTCTTTAGTAAATCAAATTAATCTACGAAATCCTTACTCTGTTTGTACTTACCATTAATAAATATTAAAAACAACAACGTGATGCTTGTAAATTGTAATCTATTTTGGTCATACTTAAAATTCATGAAGTATGAATACAAGTTAATCAATTAGATACTATTCAAGCAGTACGTTACAATTCCTTTAATTGTTGAATGTTTTACATCAGTTTGAAAAACGTTAGACATACCTACTTTTAAAAAATAAAAATATACCGAAACATGCACTAGGAATGCATTGTTGAAGGAAATAAGTAGAAGTCTTTAATTCATAATTCCAAATAAAAACTTGAGATGGTTATAGATTTTCCTACAACACATTTCTGATAAATTTTCATTAATTTTAAATTTTAACTCAACACATCCATAAGATTTTGAGCACGTCTACCAATTTTATTTCAGATGTTTTGATCTTTTTTACTTCTTTTTAACTAATGATTTTATCTTCAATCATCTTCCAGATTATTAATTTAACTCATTTCCCATATTTATCCATTCAAATAAAAAAAATTATTGGAACGAAAACGATTTTATACAAGAAACATTTTAAGACTTTTTTACTAAATGCGCTTGTACTGCATGTAAATATTACATTTACAGTACTGGGTAACTTATAAAACCATTTTATAACTTCACATGATCTAGTTGTTGATATTTATTAATGAAAATCGGTCTTATGAAAGTTTTGTATACTTTAAGTTTTCCTATTTCCCAGCCTTTTTCTGATTTTGGTAAATTTTCCAAAATAACTGTACATTTAGTGTCCACCATTGCATGAAGTCATTTTCTATAGTTTAGTTCCATTCTAAGATAGTCCTTACTGGTATTCATTGCATTTTGTAGCTTTTATTATAAGTAAGTATTTGACTTTTAATCCGTTTAATTTTTTTTTTAAATCAGGTCCTTTTGTACCTTTCGATGTAAAGGTAGGTTTTCCTAGTTCTTGATTATGTTTCTCAATCTCTGTCTATTGTTGGCTATTTTATTATTACTATTTCCGCGAAGGTGGTCCCCTTTTGGGTTCCTTTACTATGACTTATTGGAATTTTGTACCCCCTGGTGATAACAGCTAAGGAGTCCTGTGTTTTTGAAAAACTCCAGGATTTTCTTTAAGGGAATTTTTCTTGACTCTACTTGGTTGACTTTTCCATCCCTAGAAGTCTACGCTGATAGGGTGTGAATCCTTCACACAGACATAGTACGTGAAGATGTTGATTCTTCTTCACCACATCCTCTGCATATATCGGTCTCTGAGAGTTTTATTATGTAGAAGTGTTTGTTTAGCCCACAGTGTCCTGTGACGAGTTCTGTGGCTGCTCTGATGTCTACTCTGTTTCTGTCTTTTCTTTGGAGACTTTTGGCAGGATAGCCTTAGAATGGGCTACTTTTTTCCAATGAGCATTATGCTCCTATATAATTACTTCTATATCATTAAAACATTGCTTGACTGTTCCATAGGATGTACCAACTGCGGGTTCTGGTCCGAAGAAACGCGTCTGTCTGCAAATTTTGGCAAGGCGATCTGCCTTCTCGTTTTCTGGTATGTTAGTGTGTCCTGGGCACCACACCAGTTTAACATTATTCCTGCTTGCTAGTACGGTAATTGCCCGGATGCAGTTCAAAACAAGGCCTGAGGTTACTGCCGACGAGCCAAGAGCTTGGCTAACTGTGGCACATCTTTCCAGCTCCTTTATCTTCTAGTCTATGTCTAACTTTGTTTTCCTAGTTGGTTCTTAGTCTTCCTCTACTTCTTTTTCTTCAAACTTCGTTTTCCATACCATTTTTGCATACTGCTTTCTAACATGCTAAGTAGATTTTCTAGCCATCTTTATTCGTTTGTCTCCATCGTTTTCTTTATTTCACTTCTAAACTTATTCGGATTTTATTATTGCTTATCTTTTCAGTTAGTCTACATGCTCTTATTCTTCTACAAAACCTCATTCCCTGCGTATAATTCGTTTGGTTTTCTTTCTTGTTAGTGCCCAAGTTTCTGAACTATAAGTAAGAAATGGTACGTACACTGTATTAAATACTCGCGTCTTAGTTTCTTTTGATACCTCCTTCTTACTTACTTATCAAGTATTTTTTAGTGGTGCGGTAAAATTTCGTCGCTCAAGCTATTCTCAGCAATTATCGTTCCTAAATATTTAAAATTTGATAGCAGCTGTGCTATTTCTTTATGATCTTGCATGATTGAAACCGTTACATGATTCTTCGTTATGACTATAGTCTTTGTCTTTTTTTTAAATTTATTTGCCTCTAAAATTATGTTAAACCGCGATTTATAATTCAACTAAGTATATCTTTTAGATTATTACTCTTTAACTACAACTGTATCATTTTAATTGATTACAGAATGGATAGCAACCGAACATGCAAGTTTTTATACGCCTGCAAGCGTGCATGGTACAATTATTAGCGATGCAACGTTTGTTTGCCGTACAGAACCAGAGTTTGAAATCGGTATATATTGGAAAAACGCGGAACAAACACATGAATTTACCATGCAATTCGAGGAGTGCACCAACAGTAAATATAGCTGAGTTGCAGATTAGATCGAGCTTTTCATCGGAATCGTGAAGTATTAACCAGAAATATATTGCTTCCGTGGTTGCGTTTATCATTCATACATGAACTTAACAGGAAACGTTGCGGAAGCAAAGCAACCCGTTTGATGGACTGGTGATGCTGTCATGTTAACAAAGTTCAGGAGAATATTACAGACATACGATGATACAACTACGAAAATGATGAATGTAGAAGTATATGTGGCTGCAGTGCTATTAAAAATATTTATAATTCACAAATAAAAAAGAACTATACAGGGTGACAAAAAGCTATCGCATTACGGGCGAAACTTACTTATTGTAAGAGTTAGACATTCGATTAAGTTTGCAGAGTTGGACAGAAACATATAAAAAAATTAAACAGTGTTGCCAACGATCGGATAAAAGTGAAAAATACAAAAAAAAATTAAGTGCAAATATCATTTTAACTATGACGAATGAAACCAAATTGTAATTTTTGGATAATTTTATGTTAACTGTGATGAAAATTTTGTTCTTCCTGTTAATGTTAGGTGCAAGGCTTTGGAATTTCTTGTGTACGTGGATTCTGTACGACTCCCCCAATAATTTTTGCAATAAATATACTATTTTGTTTTAAGTCAGTGGTGAAAACCTGTGAGGCGCGAAGAAATGAAAGGGAGAACTGTTTAAAAAAACAAGTAACCGGTACGCGACAGATTTAAAGAACAAATAAAGGACTGTTTTTAAATCACCACTGTAAAACAGAGACGAATTTTGGAAAGCTTTTTTGAATTGAAACAGGGGTGCAATTAAAACTGATTTGTGGAAGAAGGGCGCAAGTTCAAAAAGGTTAAGAAACACTGTTTCAAATGATAAATCACTGAGAAACAAATAATATTGCAATTATTTAATAGCAACCAAAGTAGCTTTCAAAGATTATTTTCACTAAAATAAAGATTATTTAATGCAATATCAAAAAAATATATATATTTTTTTTTATTATGTTTTTAAATGCATAGGAGACTTCTACACTATTTTTTGCCAAGGGAATAACAAGCATTGATAAGGTCAAAATAAACAAGAAAAAGTTTCTCAATGTTGAAACAAAATAAGTCAGAGTTTCTTAACCTTTTTGAACGTACCCCTTTCCATATCAACTTTTATTCCTTTTTTGTTTTAATAAATACTTTTATTTCTTTGCGTCCACCTTCAGATATGTGTCACCTTTTCTAAAGGGTGCGCCCCACAGGTTGAGCGCCACTGAGAAGCAACACTATGAAAAATATTGTGAAAAATGTTTATCAACAGAATTATTTTTACAAAAATAAACATTTTTGAAGTAGGTAATGCTATAATTTTAATTGTCATATGTCGACATTCATTCATAAGTTTTGATTATTATCTAAGGAAAGTAATAGTTTATTTTTATTTATATAAATGTCAAGTTAAATTTGTTAGGAGATATAACCAATATTTTGCATCAATTTAGTTGTTTTTACAAAATCATTCTGTATAATTTATTGGATACTTAACACATTTTTATTTATAAATGATTTTAAAATACATGCCTTACACCGGTGAGTGTAGATAAGCCATGGATTAAGTAAGTAGGTATTAAAATAGAAAACTTTTTTCAAAAGTTCACGGACCACTTTCGTTCTTAAGATTAAAAAATATTAGTGTTGTTACTCATAATTTTTAAAGTGCCCATTTAAAATTTGTTATAAGAAAACATTTATACTTTAAAATTTCGTTTATTTTTTCACTTTTCTTGCCTTTTTACGAGTTAATTGTCAACATTGGGTAATTTTTAAACATCATTCTATTTCTTCTGTAATTTTGCACGATTCTGCTAATTTAATCGATTTTCTAACTCTTATAATAACAAAGTTACACCTACAACGCGGTAGATTGTTACACGATTGGCTGTTGTGGATAATTAGGAATAATTACAAGTAATTAGAGTTTATCAGTGGAATATAAGCGAAAAACTAATAATTCGCAAGTAGCAGTACAGCATAAAAGCGTCCTTTTTTATTCATAAACCTCATACGAAAAAACATTACACACGCAAAAGTTTTTTAACGCAGTATTACAAAAACTGGCATAAATAAAATGAAAAATTGAACAAATTGCCATAACATTTTTAATAGGTATGTTAGTCACCTAAGTTTAAAAACTAAACTGGTTACTTACAGAAAAAACGAAAATCTACCAATAAATAAAAACATTAGTAAATTGCTAGTATGTCCTGTATTTAATTCCATTTTCACAACAGACAAGACATCGAATGACCTTTTCCTTCAATAGAATTTAGCTGACCCCAGTTTTCAATTCAAGACGCGACTTAAAACGGGTTCTTTAACATGCAATGCCATCACATATCCCATGGGACCTTATGTTTTGTTCTATTACTTAAAGGCGTCTGCGTAGGTATCTCTGACTTGAAAAAATCCTTTCATTAACATTCAACGCTCGTCCAAAACACTCGCACAATATTGGCAAAATATTTAGTAAAGCAGTAATAAAATTTATAAGTAACATTTCATTGGAAAATTCAATTAACTTCATAATATTTGTGCTTTATAAATTAGACAAAGAAAACTAAAGGAATGTTAATTTGCGTTAATTATACGTACAAAGATCACAATTAAAAACCATATACTAAAGAGATATCTAATTAGACTCGAAAGTGCTTAGGTACATGTGTAAAACTATATTTCAGTTTAATTACTAACTACTGCGAAATTTGAGTTTGTGTTCAAATACAATCAATAACTCTGAAATAGGACTCTACACTTACGTGTGATATTCCTAATCACGAATCTCTAGATTTTTCTCCTTATTTTATCGGATTAGCGGTTGAATTCATCTTGATAGACGTCATTGACAGTTCGCAATTTGTGCTGTTATCCAATGATTGTTACAACTTTCGCAAATTAACTCCGAAAGGAGTTCAGGGATTGAATCGCATTTCTATGTTTTGTTTAATCCTACAGACATCTTTTAAGTGTTTGTAACGTTAACAAACAAATGATAACAAGAAACTTTGTTTCAACTTTGTTTTCTTGATAATATAAAAAAAGTATTAATTCCAAATGCATCATTTTTTGATGAGTGCACGGTAATAGAGAATATGGATAATTAATAATGAAATTAATATTAGTAATGCATTATTAAAAAGTATAATCTATTTTTGTTGATAATGCAGATGAACTTGAGGCGCTGATTATATTCTTAAATATAAGTAATAAACTTAATATAACATTTATTAATGTTAAAATTAGAATCGATAAATCAATTTGTGTAAATTACCTTTGTGTTAATTTTAACATGTGATGTGAAGCGGTTTATAAAACCGGGCGCATTCACGCCGCGCCTCAACAGGTGAAAATGTTTAAGCTTAATTTTTAAATCAGCTCTTGCAATTTCCTTAAAACGCTGTATAAAATATGTAATCTTTAAAACCAATTTGGCAAAAGTATTTGTACACATTTAATTATGTATGACGTATCTTAAAAATTAAAATAGCTAGCTGAAAAAGCTGAAAGCCACATAGCAAAGCAAAATTTAGTATTTAACAGTTAGCTACTGTAGTTCTAAAGGGTCTTTCAACAGGGACGCTCGAAATTTGTCAGGTTGTAGCAGCCATGTTTTTAAAGTGACATCTGTCAAATTTGTTGTCAATTGTTTAGCAGTGTATGGCAAATTACCATGGAAGGTTATAGCGTTAAACAACGTCTGCAAATCATCAAATTTTATTATCAAAGTTACTGCTCCGTTCGAGAAACGTTCCGCGCAATACGTGATTTTTATCCTCGCCACAACCGTCCTTCCGAGTCGACTATTCGATATGTGAACAAGCAAAATTGTCGGATTTGGGGCGATACCAATTCATACCAGATACACCAGCACCAAATGCATCCCGAGAAAGTCACTGTTTGGTGCGGATTTTGGTCTGGCGGAATCATGGGTCCGTACTTCTTCCAAAACGAAACTGGCATTGCCATAAGCGTCAACGGCGAGCGCTACAGATCGATGATAAGCAACTTCTTTTGGCCTAAACTGGATGATATGAATACTGATAACATGTGGTTCCAACAGGACGGCGCTACGTGCCACACAGCACATGCCACGAGGGACATTCTGAACGAACGATTTAAGGGCATGGTTATCTCGCGCGGCGGTGACGTGAATTGGCCACCGAGATCGTGCGATTTAACGCCTTTAGACTTCTTCTTTTGGGGCTATCTTAAATCGCAAGTCGTTGCGAATAAACCGCAAACAATAGACGCCCGCAAAGTCAGTATAACAAACGCCATCCAGCAAATTAAGCCAGATTTATGCGACAGTCAATGAAAATTGGACCTCCCGAATACGTGCCACCAAGCAAAGCCGCGGTGGACATTTGAACGACGTTATATTCCACACTCATTGCCATAAAATATACTTTCAAATAAAAAAAAAATTGAGTGGAAATCTCACACACAACTTGATTTATTTACATTTTAAAATCGAGCGTCCTTATTGAAAGACCCTTTATAAGTAATTATTTAATTGAAATCTTGAAAAGCTTATCACAAGAATCACATTCCTGGTTAAATTCTACGCTTTGTATATCCGTTCACCTGTCGAATCTTCAGTGAAGGCTTTATAAAAGTTGGAGATAATAAACCATTTTTTCCCTCTAAAATTGCTAATTCTTGCACAAAGTATTGCCACATTTCATGTCAAATGCTTAAAAGCCGAGGTGTTAAAAAGATAAAATATTCAGATTTGTCTTTTATTCGAGCTAATTTGAGGCTGCATTTTTAATAGCGGACTTAGAAACTACAAAAGAATAAAGAATTTTACTTGCAAATTAAAAATTGCCATTTTTTTGCTAATTTCAATTCATAATTCTAGCTTTTTAGAAGGACAGGAGGGTTTATTTTAGTGAGGATTACCAATTATTATAACAGTTAGAATAACAGAATTTTATTTTACTTTTAAAGTCAATTAATAGCACTTATTTTGCAAAAATTGTGCGTTTTGTATGCTAAAGTGGTAAATAAACGGCAACCATTAAAGAACCGATTAACTCACCAGACAAATTGAATTATCAATTAAGACAAAACAAAACACAAATGTGTAATAATAAAAAAATACGCTACATGTCGCATGAAACGTTTATCACAGGTTTCATAAAAAAACAACTAAATGCTTTTGTCTAGTCGACGCTATTATAGCAGTTAGAAGTTCATGGCTGTACAACTTTATACAGCAAGTGATGTTTCTGTATTGAATAAGATAATTTTATTAAAGTATATAGGTAATTCCTTTCATAACTATCTTTATAATTTTTAAAATTGATGTGTTTGTTTTTCTTCACTAGTTTTGGAAATTCCCGTTCGTATTTACTTTGCCATTCACATAATGAACAATATTTTATTGTTGGAAAATATAGTAATCAAGAAACTGGGAGTTATTTTCAACCACATATTAGCCGAGTACAATGAAAATGAAAGTGGTGATGTTTGAATCGGCTGGCTATTGATAGACCCTTCCTTTCTGATGCCATCAATTGTTTTGTGCGAGGCAATTCAGATTAGCGTCTGTCAACTAAAATCCAGTTGATGAATGCGTTAAAACAATTAAAGGTGGTTTCGATGGGCGACAACAATTTACACGTTAAATAGGCTTTAGCAAAGTAACTTTTATCCATGATCAAACTCTTTTTATTTGTAATATATTGTCGCGGTTGCTATGAAGATCTCCAACCGTCGGGGCAAATACTCCAGAAACCACACACTCGCTCAGTAAATGAGACACTCGCTTGGCATTAATTATATTTATTAACAACAAACACTGATTATACACTTGCATTCACAATAATGCTCACAGAGCACGGGGCGCAACTCAAACAGTTGCCAAACGCAACTCAAACAGTTGCCAAACGCAACTCAAACAGTTGCCAAACGCAACTCAAACAGTTGCCAAACGCAACTCAAACAGTTGCCAAACGCACCCAAACAGTTGCCAAACGCAACTTAACAACTTGGGGCAACTTTGACAGTTGATCAAACGCACTTACGTACTCACTTCCAAAGGTCATACGGGGGCCGTTGGAAAAGCAAGTCCAACTCGCCCGCAGATCACGGTGTCTGCCCAGCAAGTCTCCGTTTAATCTAACGTTTTGGCAAAACCACCCCCACGCCGATCTCTCTCGCGACCGTTTCAAAACTCGGGTAATACATTTCGCCCAAAGCGTAGGAAAGTCCTATGACATCAATAAAGTCCTCTTACACCTTGATACAATTTCGGGAAAGTCCGATTCTATCCATTAAAGTTCCCATAAACAATAGCAACGCACTTCCTGCCTAGCTCCTCCGGCAGAGCTAAGCGCTCTTGGGGGTTTTTATGGGTCCAATTTCGCCCGACATCTCCAATAACTAAATACTGGCATGCACTTAGCCTAACGCGTTTGAAAATAATTTAGCAAAAGTACAGAAATGTGCTTCGTGCATTAAGTAGCAATACAAGGTTACAAGGTAACAAAAAATGGTTTTTACCTACAAGGTGGCCAAATAATGAACACACACACTCACACACCAAATGTATAGCGATAGTCGTTTGATGGCCACACCACTTTATTTATTTTTATCGACGGTTGTACATGAGACAGTTTCCACCTTACTAAACAAAAACAAAAGATCAAGTCTTTAAAGTAAGGAATACTTAACCGCTATAAAGATCCATTACATATTTATATGAGCTTTAAATATAATGAATAATGTATTAAATTAACAGTTTAAAATAGAGTGCAAATCAAAAAAGGTTTTAGCAAGCAAATACGTTATATTCTTTAGAAAATACGACAAAAAAATTGCCTTTTAGTGCTGGAAGCATTAAATATATAACAATACAAAAGATTTCCAACCAGATATCCCTAAGAAGCCGATACAAATAGGTAAGATAACAAGCACAATACCATAAATCAAATAAATATAAATGCAGTTTTAGCCACTGTCCTACAAAACATGATTTATATCGTATTGTTAACGTAAGCCAACGTATACTTCCTAATGATACACATCCTAGAGATTTTTTAAGAAGTTTACAGGCAGAAGCCTTTGTATAGATGTATAATAAAAAGACATCACGTTTAGTCACAAGTTTTTGAATGACTTATACAGGCAGTTATCGTGTAAGAAGCCGATAAAACTTACGTTTTATGTAAAACTTTACTGACATATCGTATATTCAACGTCCTCAAATATTACAGCTCATTAAAATCCAATAAATCAGGAAAAAAAGCTCGGAAGCTAGTAACAACAAATATGTTCCAACACTTCTTAAATATTAAATAAATAAACTGCCAATAAAAAGATATGATTAAATTAAAATCAATTTGGCACTAGTAAAAGATTTAAAACCATGATTTTTTATAATTAAATTTAAACTTAAGTCAAATTTAAATATATAAACCTTTCCAGTATTTCTGGGAACCGTTTTTTAAGGAAGCAGCCGACCTGAGGCGTCTTCAGTATCATCATTTTTTGTATTTCCGGAGGGTTTGGAGATAAAGATTTTCAATTCAAGATGAGCATAATATTTAATATTCCCTCTTTACCGGTATTATTTGCTTTTCAAAATACTTTATAGAGCATGTTTGCTTCTTGAAAATTCCAAAGTCCTTTGTCATACTGCAAAGTTCATTGAAAAATACGAATATTTCTCAAAGAATGAATCACAATTTTTATTAAATTGATTGCCAAAAGCTCAAAGATTATGTAAGTTTGGCTCATTAAATTTTAATGAATAAATAAGTAAGTAAGTAAGTAAGTTAGCTATTTAGCAATTGCTATTACATTGTAACATAATTAATAGTAATAGTAAATATAATAAAAATAAAAATATAATGAAATAAAATAAAAATCTAAAAATCTTCTAAATTCTAAATATCTAAAATAAATAATAGTTTAATAGTGTTCTAATACGTACTCCTTAATTAATTTAATACCCTTCTTATAATTATTACATATTTTGACTTGATGCGGCATATTATTAAATATTTTAAAACCTTGATAAAATAACGAACGAGCAGTTGACTTTTAGTACATTTCTCTATAACGAAATCAAGCCTATTTCTAGTTTTATAACTGTGGATCTCATGGACTAATTTTACATTTTCATAAAGATATTTTGGTGTTTTTTGTAGTTTAATTTTTAAAATTAGCTCTAATGTTCTAAATATTATTCTCTGATTAATACTCATAAATTGAAGTGTATTTAACATAACCTTGATAGGGGAATGAATTGAACACTTTAAAATAGTGCGCATGGCGCGATTTTGTATTTTCCGTAATTGTTGAAGCTCATTTTTATTTAAATTAATAAGTAATGAAGCGCAAAACTCAAAATGAGGGGCTATTATTGTTTTATACAGTAAAACTCTAGTGTACATACTAATGTGTTTGCTACATCTTTTGAAGAGAAAAATCTTTTTGAAAATTTTGTTCATCATGTATTTTGTGTGTAACTTAAACGTTCAATTTTCATCTAATATAACACCAAGGTATTTAATTTCAGTTACTCTTTCTAACTTAGTGTTGCTAATTTTTATATCCAGATCAGCATTATAAATATTTGTTTTATATATAATGTGTTTGGTTCCCAAAATCATAAATTTGGATTTATCAACATTAATACATAAATTATTATCGCATAGCCATTTATAAATATTACTTAGATCTAAATTCATCTTATCTACTTATTCAATTATTTTAAATCCACTAACAAACAACGTTGTATCGTCCGCAAACATTTTTATTTCACAGTGTTTGGCGTATTTAATAATAATAAATAAGGTTATGATATGAGTTAATGCTCATAATACAGATATATTATTTAGCTTTAAATTTTAAATAAGCAAAAGAGCTAGTCTTTAAAACGATATAAATCGGAACACCCTGTTTATCTGTACATGTTAGTAAATGTTGTAGTCATTATATTCATCACACAATTCGTCAACTGATAAAAAATCGACATAACGCCCATTAGAAATAAAAAGTTGACTACAGGTCTCAAAAACTAAGCAGGCTGGATTAATTTTGATAACGTCAGGTAATGAAGCTTCTGCTAACTTTGGAATATCAAATTTCAGATTTCCATAGTTAAGGGATTTATAAAGAAATCAGAAAATTACCTTATTCGTTTTTTTCAGCGTTTTTCAAAAACTGGGCGCAATATAAATACCTTTAAATTCCTAATAGGCATGGCAAAACGCACTTTTAGCTAATTTAAGCGTCCTTCTATCTCTTAACGGTTTCCGAAATCTTACGTTTTTCATGTTGAAACACAATCTGTATATTTTATTACCGTAAAGGTCAATTCTACATAATTTTTACACTAACTTTTTAAGTTATTGATTTGCAAAGAATGAAAAATAACGCATATGCCACAATTGTGAGATCAGGTGCATTTTAATACGAGAAAGTTCGTACAATGTATTTTACACAAATCATTTTCGTCGAGAGCGCTTGATGTGAACGATGGCAATCACAAAAAGATTTTCAACGTTTATTTATGCTCACATGAACCATCTGCACCAGTGTGTTTAAGAATCCAGTAAGATTTTACCCTTGCTACTTTCATAGTTCTTATTTACGTCGGACTTTGTATGCTAGCATGAAATGAAATGGTTTAAGGTTAAAGAGTTAAAGTAACCAATAGTGTTTAAAAATAGTATATTACATAACGTTGTAGAAGCATATTACGCACAAAAGGAAAAATATTTCCACGAGTGCCTAATTGCTTTACAACTCGTGTTATGTAGCTTACTTTTTCTATCGTTTTTCTACGATCACATAATACCTACGAACTTAAAATTTGCAGATGAGTGAAAAGTGACTTAGACTATAATAGAGTTTAATTTTTTGTAGTAAATCCGAACGAAACTTTGGGCCAATACTAAAACCTTTTGTCTTTCCAACGTAGAATTGCATTTAGACGGTATTGCAAAACCGCTAAATGCAGTGATTTACATTTAATTATGGCATGAAATCATAACTATCTTAACCCAACTCTGTTTATCAGGAAGGAAGCCCCTAATACGTCGTTATTGTTGCAGCAACGATATATGATCAATCAAAAAGCATTTCTGCAATCGCATTTGCAGTAAGTATGTCTCATTAAAGTATAAATGATCGTAATTTGACTTTGATTGAGAAGCCGCATATGTTTAACACAAAATTGGCTGGTGAATAAATTCACCGTGCGTAGTCCAGCTTGTTACCGACTTCCTCTTGTTGTTCTTTTATGTTTTGCCACATCCTTTACTTCACTTTTTAACTGACACACTAATGGTATAATTTCCATAAACTGTTTTAATACCTTTTTATACCAAATCCAGCAGAAATTCGTCTTATACTACATATTATATACTTTATTTCAATAAGACAACTGTTTCATAAAAATTTCATATTTTCAGAATGTTTAGATATATTAAATAATATTAGGTACTGGAAATAGGTAAATTCAATTTCTGTTATTGAACCAATTTTTATTTTGAAAACATGGAGAAAATTGGTAAAATATCGTAACTATTTTCAAAACTCATTCAAAAACAATTCCAAGCGTAAATTTTTACCAATCAAATAATATTACAACTTTTTAGTACACTTTAAAGGCAGTGCTCACATGGCGAAAACACATTTTTACTAAGAGAAAGCAGCTGGGACTCAAATTTAGCCAGTTATATTGGCTAACTGGCAGAAAATCACAACTGGAAATTGGAAACAAGCTCCTGCTCTACAAAACCATAGTAAAACCTATATGGTCATACGGCATCCAACTCTGGGGTACTGCCAGCAATTCTAACAGAAATCCTCCAACCGCTCCAAAACAAAGTGTTAAGAAGCATTGTAGATGCACCATGGTATGTACCTAATCATATAATTCAAAGTGATCTTAAAATTAAAACAGTGCGTGAAGAAATTAAAAGGTTCTATATGAAATACCAAGACAGACTTATTGTGCATCCAAACAACCTAGCCACACAACTCCTAGAAAACAACGATCAAATCAGAAGACTCAAACGTTTTAAACCATCGGACTTACCTACCAGGTTTGATTAGTTGTACGCTTGTATACGATCTACATTGTAATTAAATGATTAGGTAGATAAAAGTACAAGGAAGAGAACCGTCAATGGGCTGTTCTCAGCAAGTTTAGTTTAGGTTTAGTTTTAGTATAGTTTAAGCTAACACAAAATTTACTTATTGTTCAAAAGCAACAGATTGTAAATAAACAGGGATTTCTAAAAAAAAAAAAAAAATACGTTATCTATTGGTGCGTTAAACATTTCCTGGTTCACTTGCCTCTTTTGTTTTTAGAGTCAGATTTAACAAAAATAAAACGAATTTTATACACCAGTTAATTTAATAATGCCTTTGATACAATAATACTGTCATACGTTTAATATAAAAATTTTAAAAACAAAACCCAATGTGCAAACAATTACAGCAAATTATGCTATAGTTAAAACATTTGAAGCAAAGTAATTGCTTCATACTCTAATCAGAGCTTATTTAAACGAAGCTTTTCTATTTGAAATATTAAAAACACGAGACTGATTGGCACAACCGTTAATGTATCCGAAATGTTATCGATATTTCACAGATCGTTATGAAGGTACGAATCAAACGAGAGGTAGAGATGAATATTACGGCGCAGTAGATACCCTAATATCATTTCAAAGGATCTCTACGGCCAATTAAAACGTAAATTGGATGCAACCACACTCTTCAGCAACCTTTTCTAATAATTAGGTGACTTGGGACTAAATATCGCAAACTTTTATGTCTTGCGATAAGCTGTTTTAATGCTACTTTTAATGCTTTTACAAAAGCATGCGTGGAATTTAAAAATTAGTCATTAGCAATTTGCAAATTGTTGTTTAACTTGAAAACTTAATTCAAGGGAAATTTCACAAATAATGCAACAAATAAGGTAAATTGTTTTTAAGAGATAAGTCAAAGTTGGGTTTGCATTAAAAGAATTTGTTGTTTCTCATAAATGTAGCTACTTTAGGTGTGTTTTGTTTAAAATCCCAGTAAATATGAAATAATAACCTAAATAGTCTCATTTGACATTGTCATTGTCGAGACTTTAGGATCTATAACGCGCACGGGTTAATAAATATAAATTGTGTCTTATAAAACATTCCACAACGACGCCACATCTTTGAACGATGAAATTATCGCCTAATTAATATGCAAGGTGCACTTTGATGTCGCAAACTAATTGTTCCTTTGTGCAACTAAGAGCTTCGTGTATAACGTTTTAATGGTTCCTTAGTCACAATAACGTACCTCCTAGAAATTATTACGTGTTGTTTATATTGCTAATTCATAAGGAGAACAATTTTAAAGAAGATGTGTACAGATCTATAGAATATCCTGAAGAGCATTGCCACCTTAATGAACTTGTTTGTTTTAAGAAATAATAACACTAATTTACTCTCTTCAAATCATGGCTTCTTGGCAGAAGTGTTGTGGCCATTATGTTCCCATTTCCTAAAATAGTTCTTCACTTTAATGATCTTTTACTTTATGATTTCTAAAGTTCACCCGTTGGTGTTCTTAAGTTTCTGCTGATATGCACACACCACTATAATTTTCTCCCTGCATCCTGCTTTTTGAACACTTACACTAACTCATATGGCTTTGTTCTCTTCAGTCTTCTGTTTAGGTCATATACATCGAGGAGTTGGATTATCTCGATATTAACGTACTAATTTAGCCTTGCCTCATTCTAATTTCGCTGGCCACATCTTGATTTCTAGATCGCGATGAATGTCACAGTTGCGCATTGACAATGTTACGCAGCACTTTGTTTTGGAATTTTTGTGTTCTACTAATATGACACGGTTTAGCACACTCCTATAGTTAGTTGTATGCCGTACCAGACTGGTTTCAAGACCTGATTATATATCAATACGTTGTTGAATATTGACAGTCGAAAATTGCGCCCCAAGAACCAATATAATTTCCTATATTTTGGACCAAACTCAGTTCTGTTTTTTTACTGTTCATTCCATTTTAGTTTAGCGTCTAGTGTTATTCCTAAATATTTGGATGTGTTTTCGTATGGAATAGTATTACTATTTATAGTGATGGGCGACGGATTCCAATGTTATGGGGTTCGATGATTTTAAGAAAAACAAACACTTGGTTTAACACTTAATTTTAATAAAAATTGCAATTAACGAAAAATATTATAAATGAAAAGAAAAAAATTAAAACTAGATGATTATTGTAATAACTTTGCTGTTGTAATTTGAATAGAATAGTATGACAGCTGATTAAAGAATGTGTTACATGTAGGTAATAAAATATCGACGGGCGCGTGTACCGTGTATATTGCAAAGTGCAACTTAAGCAAAAATAAGTTCAGTGAACAATGAAATGACAAAGCAAAAAACTATTAACTGAAATTGTGAAATAATGAAGTAACATGATAATTGAACAATGTAAATTAAAGAAGTTAAAATTTAAGTAAAATAAATATAAAATTGAATTTAAATATTGCACTATAACAACAATATAACACCAAATGTTCGTAAAATTTATGTGAGTTGATTTTATATCGTTTAACTTTTTCTTCCATCCCCTAGTCCAATTGAATATCTGATCAGTAGTTGATTATAATTAGCATACTAATCCCTGCACTATAATATGAAAAATGCGCATAACAAAGACATTTGTAACATGTGCATATGCTTACATGCCTATTAATTATTATTTAAATGAGTACTTTTCCACTGAATGAATATTTTTTGTCAATGTATCGAAAAGGAGGATATGTAGGAGGACACTTTTCGAGGGAGGACAGGATTCTCAAAAGAAGGACTGTCCTCCCTAAAGGAAAACGGTTGGTCACCTTAACTACTAGGATTGCAGTGTCATCTGCGAATGTGGCAATGGTCACAGTTTCTAACTCTGGCAGATCAGCCGTATAGAGCAAATAAAGGATCGGTCCAAGGACGCTGCCCTGCGGTGCTCCAGCTCTGATTTCCTTTATCTCAAAATACTTATCTGCTTGTTTGATACTAAATAGTTTATTGGAAATGTATGATTGCAATAATTTTGCAGATTGTTGTGGTGGCAATTTATTCAATTTGTACACAAGCCCCTTGTGCCGGACCTTATCAAAGGCCTGGGCTACATCTAAATATTATATGCAATGTTTATGTGCATATAAGGTATTAATTAAGTATAAGTGTTGTTTTTTTTTAATATCTTATACTTATTATGCTGGTGATATGCGTATTTGCACGAAATACGTCACATAACAACATAAACTCTGATTAAAAAGGTTAAAAAACACTTGGCTTATAAAATAAAATAACGAAATATGCTAAAAAATGCTCTTGCGATATCAAATGTCGTTTGAAACGTGTTACGGTGAAACTAAGTTCACTGAAATAACTGATACGTGGTTACGAAATTTGATAAAGTAAAAAAAAAACGTAACACTTAATTTAAATGAAGTAAATATGTCCCCTGTGATATACAAGATGCAAGTTAAATTTTTTGATAATAAAAACACTTAATTCCAAGTAATTTCCTTCATCTACTGCTGTTATCACTGTAACATTTTTACTTTCCTCTTCTTAAAAGCTTCCAGCTAACCTTCTTTCGGAATCTATCTATGTAGATTAGGTTACGGCTATTGCCGTCTCCAGTTTTCTTGTTTCTATTTTAGCCTATCATTAAGTCTTTTGCAGCCATTGCTTCCTTTACTTCGTGTCTCCAATTTCTGCTTGGTTGGACTCTTCTTCTTGTAAATGGTGGCACTCACTTCCATCTTTTTTTGGGCCATTTGTCTTCAGTTATTCTTTGTATATAAGCATACCATCTTAGTCTTTTGAGTTTTATTGACTCTATAATGTCTACAACTACACCCATTTCATCTTGTACATCTTTGTTTCTCTTCTTGTCTCTTCGTGTATAGCCACAGCATCGTCTGCTTTGGATAGAGCACATTAGGGCGACAAGAGAAAAATCCAGCAGTGTTCAAAAACCATGTGAATAGCAGCAAAATTTGGGGAAGGGTGCTTTCGATTAGGCGCCTAATATACAAACAGGTAATGGAATCTATGCTTATGTATGAAAGTGAAATCTAGGAAGAAAGAGCAAACGACTCTAGAATAAAGAAACAGCTAAATGCTGCCCAGATGCCCTTTCTGTTGGCCATAACAAGAGCTTATAGAACGGTCCCAACCAGGTGCTCTCGGGAGTACCTCCATTATTCATCCAATCGAAAGCTACACTAATAAAACAGTTCTTCTTCTTCTTCTTAATCGGATGCTCTTGTACCTTTCGGTTTCGAGGTATGTTTTCCTATTTTTGTATTAAGTTTCTCCATCCCATATTACGACATATGTTACTTCAATTATCAAAGCCCCCATTTAATTATAACTTAAAAAGAGTGATAGCTACGCAGTATCCTTGTCTAAGATCTTCTGTGATTTTGATTTCCCATAATATTTGTTGTCAAATTTTTACGGAGTTTGTCATATTGTCATACAGGTTTCGCACCGCTGCGAGTAAATTTTATATACGCTTGGATGTCCATAACTTGCAACAATTTGCATATGGAAACGCTGTTGTAGGCTTTAGATAAGTCTATGACTTGCAATACTTGTAAAATAATTGTGAACGACATTATCAATCTCCTCCTCATACAAGAACGTGGAATGTTCCGCAAACTTCTTACAAGGTTTCTAGTTTTTATTTAGTCGCAATAAATAAGGGTTTGCTTGGTATTGTGACGTACTGTATTTTACATAGGCCGCATTGTTGTGGAAGAGTACTTATTACTCTTATGTTTATTGTTGATAACTTTGGCTCGTGATCATCTTTATGAAGTGTTTGGACCCTCAAACGTTGTTTTACGTAGTACACAGGTCTAGAGCAATTATTACACAGTAATAAACAAATAAAACACAACAATTTTAACAACAAACTCCTTTATTTTTTGACCGGCTTTACATTTCTCGGTGGTTGGTTCTCAACTACCTAAGCGCGACTGTCCTAAGATTTTGGGTTCCTGTTGCTAGCCCTTTTTTATTGTAGTCATTCTTTCCTATAAACACATATTTGTGCGAGTTGTATGTTCTACTTATGATGTACAAGTTTATCAACAAATCGTTTGTTGATTGACGAAACCCAAATGCTGGCGTTATAGGACCAAGTTATGACCGTAATATTTTAACGTTAATGTGTTTTACTAAAGTTGAAATCCTCATCACTTGGCCATTTTGAAGTGTTACATGTCTTAGTAACTGATGCTTCAGCATTTGTTGCAATGTTATTCGTTTAAAAGTAAATGAAATAACATTGAAGTAAAATAAAATAATTGTTCTCACAGTATATATTGTTTATGCTACACATTTTTTATAATATACGTAAATTTAATTCAAGAGAAGATTTCCCTTGCTAAAACTGTTTAAATATTTGCTCATGACATCATCAACTGTAAAATGCGGAGTAAACGAATTTTTTACGAGAAAACATTATAGCTGTACAGTTAGGCTCTGAACAATAAAAATTTAGGACGTGTTATTTTTTTATAATGTACCAATAACTATTAACTCTCATAAATCGTTTTCCAATTTTTACTAGCGGTGATAACTTTTAGTAAAATACCGACCGTTTTGTGGAGGATATTGTTCGGAATATTTTTTATGTACATTAATAATCTGATTACTACATTTGTTAATAATTTTAAAAAACCACAAATATTTTTAAAAT